>CM073593.1:90761741-91361741 GCA_037074705.1 Zhengitettix transpicula | reverse complement strand
CTTCTTGAGTATTGCAGGATATAATTGTCCATCATTACGAAGGATTGAAGTGATCAAATTGACAGCTACATTCAAAATGTAAAGAAATGGTGGCCATATTGCACTCACTAAATTAACTAACATTAGCCGCAACGATTGTAAAGTATTTTGTATTGTCTTTTATTATCACTCGATGGAGTATTACTGGATAGAATTATACTTTTATTCAATGAAAATATTTCTGCTTCATTTCATTACGGAAAAATCGAACTATTTCCTTTGTTCGTCGCGTAGTAACGTCTCTCTCTCTGTCGCGTGATGTCATGATATATTGGCGCGCAGTAATTTATCACTTAATGATCACTTTTTAAAATTATAATTCTTTTCACATTTATGCTAGTGGTTTGTCACCCCCACAGTACCGGTTCTCGATTTTGGCAGAATACGTATACCATTTTTTGTTGCATTCTGTCCACGCGATAAAATTTGTATAAAGAACAACGTAAATACATACATACATACATACATACAAATATACATCCTTTTTTATTATATAGATTGTGTGTTGGTTAATTTAGAAAATACTGGATTAGTTTAAAAATAAATTACATAAGTTATTTATTTATATTTATATATATTGAAATTCTAATTAGAGGCCATTAATTGTTTTAATGTAATTGGATTGTTGGCGTACATTTCTTGCAAGCAACAATCACTGCCCCTTGTCGGCGATAGTTGTTGGAAACCGCGCGCTCGCACAAAAGGCCAGTCCGGGGAACGTCACTGGAGGAGGCTGATCTAAGAGTACGAATAGCGTGGTCCAGGAAGTTCAACTGCGACATCGATTAAACTTTATTATAACACACAAGTAAATAGTTCTTGACGGAGAGACTCGTGATATAAAATCGCAAAGTGGAAGGAAAAGGTTTTGGACCACACAGATGCGAGATAACATTTACTTGCTCAAAGGAAAACTCCTTTACTTTGAAACTCTCAAATTTCTTGTTTTGCGTTCTATTAATTTCCATATATTTTGTCTTGTTTCCGCTTATTTCCAATCCTCTTATTTTGACCCCTTATGATGTGATATTGTAAAAATAATTGCTTCAGCTTTTAATAAATCAAATACACGCCTTGTGTTGTAATATTTTCTGTTACCGTACCTTTACAAGTACCCAGAGTGAATATTTACGGCAACTGAAGACGTTCAGAGTGAGGCGATGAAGACAGATAAGAAGAAAGAGAAGATGCTTGCTTGCTGGCGGCATCTGCCCTCACAACTTTATATTACATTTATCGAGCTTCAAGACTCATCCAATGAAAGGCTCCTCACTGGATTTTCAACAGTAACTGTGCGCGCACCTTTGCAGCTTCTCCTGAAAGAAGTCATTAGTCCACGACCTAAGCTTAATTAAATATTACGACAGATTAAGAGCTTTAATGATTTCTTCGTTAACTGGAGTAATCCTCACTTTTCGGTTCTCCAGTTTCCTATGATATCTGCAAGAGTGAATAATAGGGATAGCCAATACAAACAAACATAAAGGGTAATATAAATACCACACAACAACGTTTCTGGGATCCTTGTCCCCTTTCGTCAGGTGCTAAGAAGAGCCTAGAGAGACACAACTGCACTGGTCAGTTGACAACACTCAAAAGCGTAAATTATTTTCATCTGCAAGAGTGTTGATGTTGTATAGTGATAAATTAAACATAAATTTTTATTATATATTATAAAACCCTTAAATTACAGTCAGATATAAAAGAAATTTTAAGTGTGAGGATATAAAATTTAATTGAGGAGCTTTCGGTTATTTTAACCACATTCAACTGATAATTTAATTAAAATATATTTTTTTTAGGGCAACAGGCTACATGAGGGTGATCCACATTGGGCAACTCCCCTTTAATAACATAGGAAGGGATTTGAAAGGGGGGATGCGGAAAGGTAGAGGAAGGTAGCCAAGGGTTACTAGGGCCCCCGGGCTATATTTTAAGGATCCTACCCGGCATTCGCCTAAAAGTAATGCAGGACAAACCCTATAAAAAACCAGCATCGGGTAGGTCGGGCATTGGGTACTTGTCCCACGCCCTTCCGATACCGGGAGAGGAGTTTGCTGTGGGGACGCAGCATTCCCTTCTCCGTGCCTCGACCAGTTTAGGAGGCAGCTGGCCGACTATTCTAATGGGAATAGCGGACAACTCTTACCGTCTGCCCAAGGTCTGTGACCCCGGAACATACACCTCTCAAAACAGGCCGAGGTGCCTCGGCTCGTGGGATCCTTAGTTCAAAAACGGAGAGGAAAAGGCATACCCAAAGGTAGCCCCTTCGTATCTCTCCTAAAAGGTTCTGCCTGCGAGAGAAAATCCTTCGCAGGTTACCTGCGAGAGAATCCTCTCGCAGGCTTCAGATCTTTAATTAAAATATTTTTTTTTAGGGTAACAGGAGGCTACATGAGGGTAATCCACTTAGGGCAACTCCCCTTTAATAGCATAGGAAGGGATTTGAAAGGGGGGAAGTGGAAAGGTGGAGGAAGGTACAAGCTCTGACAGTCACTTACAATATTAATAGTAAAATACAACAGTATGCGAATACTGTAACAATGTCGAAGTGAATTTAAACTTGATTTAAATAACAGACGGATCTATCTTAATATTTCTCGTTGGTGCTTTATTTTCTCCATTCAATTCAGAATCCTCCTAATGCAGAGTTCGACTTTTCAATTCCCTTAAAAAACAGCAGACCACAAATAATAAATGTCTCCTTTTGTCCACCACGGATCCTACAAGCTTTAAATATCAGAAACAAAACAATTAAATTAAATTTGACTGCTGTCACTTTGATAACGTAAGCGTGGGGAAAGCCACTGCACCTGACATCACGGTTAGCAACTTACCAGCCTTGTGCTTATGACAGCGCAAGGTCCGCGAATTCCAACGATAAAGCACACGGCGATTATCTTTCCAAAGCACTGAAGAAAGCCACTCCCTCGTGTGAAGACGTTCGCCTTTCTTCGCCATCGTGAACTCCTTTCAGAGGGATCACTCTCTGAGTAATCACATAAAGTCTTCCATTTGCACTTCTGAAACTTCCAGATACTTTGCCGTGGTGGTTCTCAAATGACAGACGGGTTACGTAGAATCTCTGACCTCTGAGTCGCCATGCGGACATTGTCAGATAACATTTATATTTACGAGACATGGAATTCCTTTAAAGTGATCTCATTCTTCTTGTTCTCCTTCTTTTTATTATTATTACACTACTTAATCGCAGTCTTGACCTGTGTTGCCTCTTCTCGGTTGGAACTAGGAATATCTTCCTAAGATACCTGCTGCTAGAAGCATCTCTTCATTTTGTGGTTGTCCAGTGGTTGTTGTCATCTGAAGACCCATACGATCCGGGTATGACAGCTCCAACAATTACAGTGGCCTTCATTCCTTTTTTTTCTTTTTTTTTGGGGGGGGGAGGGGCAACAGGCTACATGAGGGTAATCCACGTTGGGCAACTCCCCTGTAATAGCATAGGAAGGGATCTGAAAGGCGGGATGTGGAAGGGTAGAGGAAAGTAGCCGAAGGTTAACTAGGAGCCCCCGGGCTATATTTTAAGGATCCTACCCGGCATTCGCCTAAAGAAATGCAGGGAAAACCCTAGAAAAACCTGCATCAGGTATGTCGGGCATTTGGATCTTGTCCCACGTCCTTCCGATAGCGGGAGAGGAGTTTGCTGTGGGGACGCAGCATTCCCTTCTCCGTACCTCGACCAGTTTAGGAGGCACCTGGCCGACTATTCTAATGGGAATAGCGGACAACTCTTACCGTCTGCCCAAGGTCTGTGACCCCGGAACATACACCTCTCAAAACAGGCCTCGGCTTGTGGGAACCTTAGTTCAAAAACGGAGAGGAGAAGGCATCCCCAAAGGTAGCCCCTTCGTATCTCTTCTACAAGATTCTACCTGCGAGAGAACATCCCTCGCAGGTACTGCCTGCGAGAGAATAACCCTCGCAGACAGGTTTCTCCGGCCTTCATTCCACAGATCCCTGCAATTTAAATTTCCAAGTCTGTGTTCCGCGTAGTTCTTATTAGTATTATTATTATGATTATTATTATTTTTATTACTGGAAATTGACATTTTGCCGGTGTCACTTTTTTAAATGCAACAATTACGAGGATGACAGTAATAATAAAAAACGAAACCTGCCGGGTTCGTTATTCTGTACTCTGAATAATTGCACATTTGACAAAGTTTCTAACCCATTTTCCGTTAGTTTCGTTCGTAGGGAATTATTTTTATTGATCTTTTCTCACGATTTAATTCGCGAATTTTTCAAGAGAAACAAAATAAATTTCAGTACATATTTACAAAAAAAGTTTTCAAGTATCCTTTCACTTCAACCGTGAATTAGAGGAAAAACTAGGCTGAGTGCTCGCTGTCCCTTTTCGTAAAAATTGGCTTTCGTAGTTCTTCGTGCAGAAAACACGTTAGAGACTCGTTTCTCTCTTCTCATTAAATCGCCAACAGAACTCAAAACATCCCCCTACAAAAAAAAAATCGAGTTCCGTCATACATTTGACCAAAAAAATTATTTTAAAGATGACTTTATAAGTTTTTGCAAGTTTTAGTCACATCGTATCATCATCGTTTCGTCTCTTTTTTTAAAAAAAACCCCGCTCGCTTCATAATTGCATTCAAGGACTGAGCGTGGGCGACCGTTTTAAGTCCTAGCCCTCATTAAATTGCAATCAACATTCCTTTTGTCGTTTTCTCAAATTTCCAACAACATAATTGTTTTTAAACGCTTGTCGTCAGGGCTTCATTTTAACTGCAGAGTTGAAATTCAGCCCCTTCGATTAACTAATTAATTTATTCTTCATTCAATTCATCTGCCAGGATAATTAAAATGGATTCGTATTTTCCCAGACGGTTCGTTGACGATACGAAACCTTCTTTCAATTCTTTTTAATTGCTCGTAGTTTATAAAAGTCCAGAGATGCTAGAAAACTGGAATATTAATCAACCTTGATTTGGATATTACCTAAAATGTTATGACATGTGAAGAAATTTCTAAGCAACTGAACTGATCAAAATTGACAGACTTCACAATTCCCGTGCTTTAAAAATTAAAAATGTCTTCCCGGCGGCAGAAGATGCCAGTGCTAGATGTCGAAACGTCGCTGTCTGCGGAGATGGACCGGGTGGAAAATCCATAAGTTTTTCTTAATAATAATAATAATAATTGTAACATTCATAAAATGACAATGATAATTGTAAGGATAATTAAATTTTATGAACAAAACAGACCTTGGGCATACGGTAAGAGTTGTTCGCTATTCCCATTGGAATGAATAATTTTGCTTCAACAGGAAGCGGACAACAAAAAGGGAAGGATCATCCGAATTCCTGATATCATATAAATTTTGGCTGTAAAATCCTGCAATAGTGTATTTCGAAAACGAAAGGTGTGCTGGAACCAACTGGACAGATCTGAGTAACAAAATACAAAATAATTAATTATGTAAACGTAATTGAAAGATAGAAGTCAGATTTCGATCTCCGTTTAAAATTGTTAATTCGTTCTAATCTCTTTACTTCTTAATTTCGTTCTCATTTTAAATTTCGTTCTAGTTTAATTGTGAAGTAAATTTCTTTTCTTTTAATTGTGATTTGTTTGTTAATAAGATTTAATTAATGTGCCCATTATCAAACCCAGTGAAGACCCTGAGATCTAATATTTTAAATTTGTAATTTGTTTTGAGTTATTGCCACAAAATAAATAAAATATTTTTTGTAACGTTCATTGATCTTTTTCATTTAATAAAAAGCCATCCATTTTATTATAACATTTTCTTGCTTAACGTGAGGTAATGTCTTTAAAACCCTTTAAATTAATTAAAATAAAATAAATAAAGGCTTTTATTTTAATTATTACAGTACATTAATGATATTATTAAATAATAAAAGGATACATCAAGGTTTCGTCTGACCAAAAACAAACCATGGTCAATCTTCGCTTCTTTTTTTTATTCTAGTAAATTGCGAAATAAATTCTGATCGACATACATACTGCAACTGTTGCTTGAAACTTATATAAAGGATTTTTTGCGGTTAATGAGTTCACCCCCCCCCCCCAAATTGATTTCGTTATGTGATTACAACTCGACTGATCTTTTCAGTTGCAGTGAACGAGCAAATGAATACAATCGTGTTTTTTTTTCACGCTTCGCCGGAAAATATTTAATATTAAAAGTGATCAGCGCGTTAATATAAGATTTATCGTCAAAGAGGACCTATATATATATTTTTTTCAAGAGCGTTTTCACAGCTGATGAGATGGCGCACATTTACGTACGTACGTACGATCCAGAAACCAACTGACATGAATTGGACTTTGCATTGAAGGCGTCCACCAGACTCTTATCAAGTGAATAAGGTGTGATGATGTCCAGCTACACAGATTCTACTTGAACACTGGATGAAGCTGTAAATGAAGGATGTAGCTGCACACGTCGGCAACCTCCAGACAGGTCACAAGCCAGACCAACGGAGGCGGACTTGTTTGAAGAGGCAACTTTGCCGCACTGGGAACATCCAAACATTTCTTTGTTGTCTACTGTAAAAAATTCTATCGCTGCTGTGCTTTGCTGTACATCAAAGATAAAACGTTCGTTGACATTAAGATATGGACGTTATTATTGACAAAAGACGAAATACCTCAAGTGGCAGATTATACGAGGAAGTATTTAATCTTCAAGATGAGGCGTACAGGAGGGGGGATTCTAGATCGAAATAGGGTCCAATGAGGCGACTCGCCAAGTAGTTCGCAAGAAATCCGGGATGATGAGAAATAAAAAAAAATACTAGGGTGTGGCAATAAGTACATAAGACGCTAACTGGTAGCGATCTAGTAACAAAAACAGGAAATGGAGACTTTTGTATGTCGTTGTTGGACCGCTTGAGTCATGATGAAAAATACGACAAAATTTTCATAAGAAGAGAATAAACCAATGCATGGAAATTGAGGGTCAGCACCGTTTCGCTGGACCTGCGTCTCTCCCAACCTGAATAAAATCTCTTTTGGTCGTCTTGAATTGTCGAAGAAGTGCTGGGGGAAAGATGCCCTTGAGACCTCAACGCTCTGCTGTGTGGTGTTAAATCTTTAATGTTCTATCTTCAACCCCTTAAACACCCAAGCCTTTACTCTTGCTACAATGGACAAAAAAATGGTTTCATCTATTTTTGTGGCTCTGGTCTGACTTTCTGAGGAAGGAAACTCGAACCATCCGGCTTTTAACAGATCGAGAGTGACACACACACAATACGGCAGATCTCATTTTCTCTAGTCGTGTCAGATGCGCGGCTGGAGAAGGTCCTTGAGGAGCCAAGCTCATGGAGACAAGCTGGAGCAATGTTTTTATCATTCTCTTCTTCTTCGTCTCCTTTCCAGGATTAGGCTTTCAACCTGGTCCGCCTTCAACCTTGGTCTTCCAAGGCCTAATGGTTTATATTCTAGCACTTGTTTCAGGAAATCTGCCTCTAGGTATTCGCAATACATGCTCTCACCACCTTTCTTTATACCCTGTTAACTTATCTGTGATCGCCTGAACACTTATGGAAGTACTCCTTACTTTATCCATCCTTGTTCACCCCCTTCACATCTCTAAAAAATTTCTTTTCAGCTGCCTCTTATTTGATTCAGCTCTTACGAACGTTTTTCCACTGTCAAGTTTACGTAACAAAGGTTCGTGTTATAATTCTCTTCTTCTCCTTCTCCTTTCCAGGATTAGGCTTTCAACCTGTCCCGGCTTCAACCTTGGTCTTCCAACATTCCTTTTGGCCTAATGGTTTATATTCCAGCACTTGTTTTAGGAAATCTGTCTCTAGGTATTCGCAATCCATGCTCTCTCCGCCTTTCTTTATACCCTGTTAACTTATCTGTGAGCACCTGAAGTACTCCTTATTTTATCCATCCCTTCACTGCTCTAAAAAATTTCATTTCAGCTGCCTCTTATTTGTTTGAGCTCTTACGAACGTTTTTCCACTGTCAAGTTTACGTAACAAAGGTTCGTGTTAAAATGAGCTCCATTACAACTATTGGCCAGTGGACGACTGCGCATCCTGTCTTGACACGACTTGCTATTTCTCGTGATTTATACGTCAGATTACTTCTCTTTTCGCGTTGGGAATACAACGGCCCCTACGATCTCACTCAAATTACTTCTTCTGTAATAAGGATAAAAGTAACGGGTGCCACGTTTATTGCTGTCTCTTGACTCGTTAAAGAACCTTGCCCTCTGCTCAACGTTTTAAAAAACATGAAACATGGTCGAATTAGCACAAGTGCTCGGAAAAGCGCGGTTTTGGGCGAAGTAAGAAGCACGTGTGCTCCTCGTCTATTGTTGTCTCGCTCTTACAATGGTCCCGCTCAAGGCTCTCTCTGCCCATGCGGGCGCGCAGTCGTGTGAATTAACTTTCCTTTTGTCTACTTTACGCAGCTGAGAGCAAGTTCAAAGTCCTCACGACTCGCCAGGTACGGTACCCTGCCGCGTACGGCGGTTGACTTTGACCGGGCTGCGTCTCCTTGTCGAGACAATATTTGGAAAGTATAATTCCCTCTCACGTAGAAATAAAAAGAGTAGGTCTGCGAGGGCTATTCTCTCGCAGACAGTACCTGCGAGGGATATTCTCTCGCAGGCAGAACCTTGTACGAGAGACACGAAGGGACTACCTTTGGGGATGCCTTTTCATCTCCGTTTTTGAACTAAGGGTCCCATAAGCCGAGGCACCTCGGCCTGTTTTGAGAGGTGTATGTTCCGGGGTCACAGACCTTGGACATACGGTAAGAGTTGTTCGCTGTTCCCATTGGAACAGTCGGCCAGCGGCCTCCTAAACTGGTTGAGGTACGGAGAAGGGAATGCTGCGTCCCCACAGCAAACTCTTCTCCTGCCATCGGAAGGGCGTGGGACAACTACCCAATGCCCGACCTACCAGATGCAGGGTTTTTCTAGGGTTTTCCCTGCATTTCTTTTAGGCGAATGCCGGGTAGGATCTTTAAACTATAGCCCGGGGGCCCTAGTTAACCCTTGGCTACCTTCCTCTACCCTTCCACATCCCCCCCTTTCAGATCCCTTCCTATGCTATTAAAGGGGAGTTGTCCAACGTGGATTAACCTCATGTAGCCTGTTGCCCTAAAAAAAAGATGAAATTAATACATGGGACAATAAATAATAAAAAAATAATGGGATACCTAGAACCAAATTAACTGATGCAATGCCAAATGGCGACGATCCACAAATACTTCGGTCAAAGAACAAGGTAGAAAGAGTTAAGAAATTAGTTATCATGTAGGCAGTTACGAAAGCTGTTACAAAGTTGATGGCAAACGAAGAAATTATCAGCAAGGAAGACAGGCAGAGTTTCAGTGAAATCACAGACATCGACGCAACTACACCTGGCATTGACGCCGGACGCGTAATTCACCCCATTCGAAGGTTTACGTGAGATATAAAATATTTACGGTCACCATAACCGAAGGTTGGCGTATATCGTGGTAGTTTTGTTTCATTTACATACACACACACACACACACACACACAGACACTAATATCCCTCTACCATTGGACTGATTTTACACTAATCACATTTTGAACTACGGTACTTTGCCGATTGTAAAAAAAATATTGTTAAATACGTTTTTAAAAATAGCTTATCTCAATATTTTATTTTCAAAATTTATTGTGACAACCTTCGTGCCAACTCTGATCTAGAGAGACTATCGTTGTAAATACACAAGGGCAATATATATTTTAAACTAGTAAAATTTGACTAGTAAAGTGAACTGTCACAATGCCTAACTATAATAATAATAATTGAAGATAAAATTATGCTGTAGTGTGAGTCTCCACTTGGTCTTGGACGGTAATTCTGTGACAAACCTCGGTCGTGAACGCTTTAAAATGATCAACATGCGGTACGAATAGAGCATAAAAGAAATAGTTTTGCTTTTTAAAAAAATTACCTAAACATACTGTGAGAACGCAACTACAGCGAGACATCCTTCAAGTTCATTAAATGTGTCTGACTGACCTTGTCAATACGTATTCACATTAGTTGAACCACAAGGAGAATTACCTCAAAACAGACCTTCCACATTTGAAGACACAATTAAACGTCAACAAGAGAAATTCTCAATTTATAAACTCCGTCGAGTAAAAAATTAGTTTGATGTATGGCATTAATTGACTTAACAAACCTGAGTGACTCTAAAAAGAAAAAAAAAGGTAAAATGAACGTTACGCTCCGAAGCATAAGGGCGGGCTCAGAGAACCAAAGAAAAGGGCTTAAGAGACAATACAGGGAGTTCACAAAGGCAGAGGGAACTGAAAAAAAAAAATAGTACTCGTATTCAAGTGCGCACTGTTTAAAAGTGAACTAAAAGCAAAAAGGCTTGGAAACAACGTGATTGTCCCCCGTGCAAAAAAAAAAAGAATAAAATTCTTTGTGACTGTTAGTAACACTTCTGTAGATTCATTCACTGATATTATAATATGTAGCACTGCAGAAAGGACCAAACGTGTGTGGGCAATTGACACGACCTTAATAACTACCGTACAGTGCCGGGTAACAATGCGAAACAGGTAAGCGAAAGGAATTAAATCAATAAAATGTCGGTAAAGGAATAAGAAGTTTAAGAAATAAATCGAAAAAATTTTAATTTCACAACGTTTCATCCTTAATTTAGGACTTCATCAACTGTACATTGGAGTAAATCTAAATAACCCTTGCCACTGTATAGAAATTTTATATAACAAATTTTGTCAACACATAGTTAAATATATTTTCTTTAAATTTTAGATAAATTTTCAATATACTTGGCTTTGTATGAAAATTGTAGATTAAATAATTTTTATACAATTTTATATAACACTTTTTTCAACATATTGTTAAATATATTTTCTTTAAATTTTGAAAATTGAAAATTAATTCAGTTTTATAGAATTTTCTGCAACAAATGTTGTTATATATATTTAAATATTTTTTCTTTAATTATTAGATAAATTTTCAATAAACTGGGCTTTATATGAAAATTTGTAAATAAAATAATTTTTATACAATTTTAAAGAACACTTTATGTCAACACATTGTTAAATATATTTTCTTCAAATTTTAGATACATTTTAAATTAAATTAGTTGTATATTAAATAAGTTTTATGTAATTTTAATTAATAATTTTTTCAACAAACATTCAAACATACTTTCTTTAAATTATGAATATTGAAAACTAAATCAGTTTTATATAATTTTCTGCAACAAATGTTGTCAACACATATTTAAATATATTATCTTTAAATATACATAAATTATCAATAAACTTGGCTTTGTATGAAAATTGTAAATTAAATAAATTTTATACAATTTTATATAACACTTTTTTCAACATATTGTTAAATATATTTTCTTTAAATTTTAGGTAAATTTAAAATCAAATTAAGTGTATATTAAATTAGTTTTATATAATTTTTATCAACAATTTTATTCAATTATTCAACAAACATACAAACATATTTTCTTTGAATTTTGAAAATTGCAAATTTAATCAGTTTTGTATCATTTTCTGGAACAAATGTTGTCAAAACATATCTAAATATATTATCTTTAAATATTACATAAATTATCAATAAACTTGGCTTTGTATGAAAATTGTAAATTAAATAATTTTTATACAATTTTATATAACACTTTTTTCAACATACAGTTAAATATATTTTCTTTAAATTTTAAATCAAATTAGTTGTAAATTAAACAAGTTTTATGTAATTTTAATTAATAATTTTTTTCAATAAACATTCAAAAACATTATCTTTAAATTTTGAAAATTGAAAACTAAATCAGTTGTATATAATTTTGTTGTCAACACATATTTAAATATATTATCTTTAAATATACATAAATTATCAATAAACTTGGCTTTGTATGAAAATTATAAATTAAATCATTTTTATACAATTTAAAAGAACACTTTATGTCAACACATTGTTAAATATATTTTCTTTAAATTTTAGGTGAATTTTCAATCAAGTTAATTGTAAGTTAAATCAATTTTATATAATTTTATGCAACAAACATTTAAACATATTTTCTTTAAATTTCTAAAATTGAAAACTAAATCAGTTTTATATAATTTTCTGCAACAAATGTTGTTATCACATATTTAAATATATTTTCTTTAAGTATTAGATAATTTTTCAATAAACTTGGCTTTGTATACAAACAGTTAATAAAATCAGCTTTATTTTATCCACCATCACAAGTTTAAATATAAATATTCTTTAAATTTTATATAAACTTTCCCATGTATGATAACTGTAAATTAAATCAGTTCTTTATGATTCTATACAGCAAATTTTGTCAACACAGATTTAAATACATTTCCTTTATGCTTAACATAATCTTTTAAGCATACTTGGCATTGTATATAACTTGTAAATAAAACTATTTGACATAATGTCTGACAACAGATGTTTCAATATATTTTCTTTAAATTTTTGATTATTCTACACTGAAAAAGTCTGACAAAAGGAACGAAACGTTGTGATTATATACTTTTTGGAACTTCTTCATTGTTCTGAGTTGTGGCCCAGTTAATTTACTTTATGTACTTTATGTAACAGATGTTAAAATGTGACAGATTATTAAGATTAATAAAATATTGTAATGCCCAGATGGCTCAGTCGTTAGATAAACGAGGGTTTGTATTTATCATCAGATGCTATCATTTTATCTGTGTTATCATTTAATTCGAACAACCAATAAACAGAGGAATTAAAATTCATCATTATGTTAATTCTCAAACCAATTACATTTATCACAAACCATGATGCATGTGTAAAAGTGGCAAAGTCGACTTTAGCAGACAAATCTCTATCTGAGTGTATGGTTAATAAACAATGCTCGATGAACTTGATGAAGCCTCCCCCGGGGTCGCTGTTGGAATGGTGTCGCCAATGGTTGTTTATCGGTTTTTTCATGCATCACCGATTTTTATTAAAGAAGCGAATTCCTTACGTCTGGTTGGCATCGGAGCGGAGGAAGAAGGACATCTTGAATATATTATGACAGAGGTTTCCAATATTTTCTCGTTTCACGACGCCCTCGGTGTTTTCAGTGGCACGGAAAATAGAAACAGTTGATGCTACGTAGCTTCTTGTTTCCACGTTACTTGAGGTCAGGGTGTGCACATGGTTGTCCAGCACCGAAAGTAAAATCAATCCAATTCTGTTTGTTTGCAAACCTACTCGAATAGTAATTTTGGAGGAGCCGCGGACAGTTATGTCTTAGTATGAACAGTTTGGGGAACAGAGCAACGGGACTAATCCTGACTAATCGTTCGTTGTTTGATGACTTTTTCGACTGAGGGCTTCGGAGAATCACAAGACCCCCTTTCAAAGTAGGTCAGACACCGTTTGGAATCCTCAGGTGTAAGCAAAGACATATATAAAAACATAATAGAGTGGCTATATCAGCGTTACAACGCTCTGGGTGGCAGCGACAAACAACACTGACCGCCAATTTTGTAGTAGGTCTACTTCACCGAAATCCTTAGTTGTGTTTACGCCAAAGACATATTGTTTTGTTAATATTAATAATGCCAAGCGTGTGTTCAGCCTACAGTTGTAATAACCGTAGTTCAAGTATCGTGGTTTTAGGTATCAGCATAATAATAATAATAAGAAAGATAGTGCAGACAAAATAAGTGATGATATGAATAGCACGCAACGATTCTGCGATCCTTGTGCCTTTCTTCAGGTGCTATGAAGAGCCTGGAGCGACACAACTGCACTCGTCTTTTGACCAAAAAAAAAACAAAAGCTTCAGAGGTGCTGTTGTGTCGTTCTGGAGACTATTTCGTCTGTATTTGACTACCTTCCTTATTATTTTTCCGACGTATCCTCATTTTTTTCATTTCTAACTTAACTTATTCTTCATGATCATCTATAATGAGAGTCAGATTTATTTTTATTAAAGTATTTCTCTGTACTGCAAGTAATCTAGTCCCCCCCCCTTTTTTTATATATATAGATTTCCTTTGAAAAACAAGGAGCTAACAAAACGATGGGTAACAAATACCATCTTCTCATTCTCAAGACAGATGCATGTGTGTTCAGGTCGTTCAGAGGTTCTCCTTGCTCCTCGCTCTCAAAGAAAAACGGGATTGATTGAAAATAAAAGACTTTAAAGACAAGTTAATCAACCCGTCTAAAGACGTTGCTGGAAAAGTATTGAGGAATAATGAAACACACATAGGAAAGAAGAACTTGTGTAGGTATTCCGGATGTTGGGACATAAAAAAAAATTATTTTGTGAAAATTCGACCATTTAATAGATTCGGCCGAATTAGGTGAGGAAACTCACTGCTCAATTTTAATAAAGGTTTTATTGAAACTAGTACTTCCATTGCAGAATTCGTCATAAGTGTAAAGAAAAAGCAATGGATGAAAGAGGACGCAATACTTTTATACAAAACTGATATTATTTAAAGGCCAATAAATTTTTTAATGCCCTAAATGTGTTATATTTACGAAAACCTTTAAAAAAATGTTGTTTTAGGTCATTTGAGCGGCATAGTAAAGGCTAGCAGACGACAGGGCTACGCCCACCTGACGTTATAAAACATGGCGGCTGAATTTTACAATTCGCTTCAAATATGGCGGCGACTTGTCCACAGTCTATGTTGTTTGGGTGTAAGCATCAGAAGAATTCAAAAACACCAGGTGTAGTGGTCAGCGTCATTGCCCCACGTCATATTTATAATTTCTCGTAATAAATTATATTATAATGTACATTTTTAACACCTGAGGATATCCCCCAATCAGGGGCCAAACGTCGTGTCTGTTGCATATTACGTTTTAAATTTAATAATTAAGCTTCAGTCTGGGTAACAGGCTGCTATTGTTATTATTTTAATTCCCCCGAGGGCTATGAAGACCCGGGCCATCCAACAGCACCTTTCCTGATGAAGGCCGAGCACAGAGGTCCTGTGCCACGCCCCTCTCAACCAGCACAAACCGTATTTATTTATTTGAATACGATAATTGTGTACACTGCTCTCACATATGGTCGTTTTTTAATGTTGGCGAGACCGGATCGAGTAAATTGTTTGCGCTGAACGTTGTGTGTTGTGAGATCATTGTGTGGCGCAGACGCGACAATGGCAGCGAGTTAACACAAGAGGGACAATTCACAACCGCCGTGGTGGTATAAATATTGTGCTGCTTTTATCATTGTGCGAACGCAGCTCATTGGAGCCTCTTGTTGACTGCCTTCACACAAACACCTCAAAATTAACTATTTGTTATCGTAATTAATAACACACACAAAAAAATAATTATTTTTTCCCCTGGATTTGAAATTTCATAACAATGGCGATTTGGTGCTGGTCATGGGGGGTGTTTCATTGTTTCAATAATGATACATACATTCTGACTATTGAGACAACTTGTAAATAAACAACAGCCAATTTAAATTACAGGAAAAAAATTAACTACGTTTCGTCGCTAACTTTGCGACTTCTTCAGGTTCAAGTTTAACAAATTTTTGATTGTCGCGTCATTCTCCCTTGAGACTTTTGATCGCAAAGTTAGCGACGAAACGTAGTTTAATTTTTCCATAAATCAATATATTTTTTCTACCTTCAGATTGGCTGTCGTTTAAATTGTTTTCGTTTTAAGAGAAATTTATATAAAAATACATGGGATCGAAAGAAAAACAAGAGTGAAGGATTTCTCGGATATTTTTTTTTCCCCGGGATATTTCTGAATAAAAATAGAGACACACACGAGAGGAAAGTAACACACACAAAAAAGGAGAAGTTAAAAAAAACAGTCAGAGAAATGAAACAAATTAGGCTTATTGAGCTAAGGAGAACAGGGTTAATGAATAGTGCAGAAGGAGAAGTGAACGAGAAGGTAAATATAGAGGGAACGTAGAGAATAATATATACTCTGACTAGTGAGACAACTTTTAAATAAACAACAGCTAATTTGAAGTCAGAAAAAAATATATTTATTTACGGATAATTAAACTACGTTTCGTCGCTAACTTTAGAACCTCTTCAGGTTCAAGTTTAACACTACAAAACCAAACAAAACAATTAGGGACGGAATTCAGCAGGCAAGTCCTGCGAGGGATGTTCTCTCACAGGCAGAACCTTGTAAGAGATACGAAGGGGCTACCTTTGGGGATGCCTTTTCCTCTCAGTTTTTGAACTAAGGTTCCCACAACCCGAGGCACCTCGGCCTGTTTTGAGAGGTGTATGTTCCGGGGTCACAGACCTTGGGCATACGGTAAGAGTTGTCCGCTATTCCCATTGGAATAGTCGGCCAGCTGCGTCCTAAACTGGTCGAAGCACGGAGAAGGGAATGCTGCGTCCCACATCTAACTCTTCTCCCGCTATCAGAAGGGCGTGGGACAAGTACCCAATGCCCGACCTACCTGATGCAGGAATTTCAAGAGTTTGTCCTGCATTTATTTTAGGCGAATGCCGGGTAGGAACCTTAAACCATAGCCCGGGGGCCCTAGTTAACCCTTGGCTACCTTCCTCCACCCTTCCGCATCCCCCCTTTCAAATCCCTTCCTATGCTATTAAAGGGGAGTTGCCCAATGTGGATCACCCTCATGTAGCCTGTTGCCCTAAAAAAAACCTGATGCAGATTTTTCTAGGGTTTTCCCTGCATTTCTTTAGGTGAATGCCGGGTAGGATCCTTAAACCATAGCCCGGAGGCCCTAGTTAACCCTTGGCTACCTTCCTCCACCTTTCCGCATCCCCCTTTCAAATCCTTTTCCTATCCTATAAGAGGGGAGTTGCCAATATGTGGATTAGCCTCATGTAGTCTGTCTACACCCCCAAAAATAAACAAAAAAAACAATTACAATGATTAAAATAATTTTTTTAAAAGAAACAGAACCTTAGTAGTTAATGGTCGTTCTCATTTTAAATTGAGTACTTCGGCCATAACAGTCAAAATTTGTAAGAAGACCTAAATTTATATTGTTTTTTTTTTCGTTAAATTTTTTCTTAATTTTATTTTAATGATTCTAATTGGTTTGTATTTGGTTTTGTATTCTTAAACTGCACCCTGATGAGGTCGCAAAGTTACGACGAAACGTAGTTTAATTTTCCATAAATAAATATTTTTTTTTCTATCTTCAGATTGGCCGTTGTTTGTTTATAAACGTAGCCTATATACTCCGACGTTTCGAACAGCGGCGAAACGGTGAAGGAATAACATTCAGAGCCTGGAAAATTCCCATCCTATCAGGTTTCAACCCCCTGACTACTTTGTGCGTCACTATAGTCGGCGCCACGGAAATGTAAAATCGAGGTAAACTAACCTGTCGTCCAGCGGAGGCGCCAGATTGTGCACTATCAGGTTAATCTAGTTAGCCGCATTATTGAACACGATGTTTGACAACATAGTCGTCGCAAGTGTCCGCGGCCTTGATATTACGTTTCCGCGGCGCCGACTATAACCCTGTTCTGCCGCGGCCTGTTTTTGTCGATACAGAATCAAATGACCGCCTAATAAAAATGAGTCGCAGTCGTCCATTCAGCCAGAACCAGTTGCCCTCCCCTGGCAGCTGCATTCTGTATTCAAGTTCTTCCTTCTATTTGAACATGACCGGAACGTGGACACTGGAAACAAAAGGCGCCAGCGAACTCATGAATTACAGTGCCACGAGGGAACACCTAAGCCCTCTCGGGTGAAAATAAAGTGTTGGTGTACGCATCAGGAATTCGTATGTCGGGACTATGGGACACCGGGGACACACACAGAGACGCTGCTGGAAGAGAGCAGGACGCTCCAGGGAACAAGTAAGGACAATTAGGAAAGTCTCGAGCACCGCACACTTGCTAAACTATGAAAAACAAAATTTAATCCAGAAAAATTTATTCTTTATAAAAAAAACCAAATAAATTAGAATGTAATGAGATATATATTGTAGTAATTTATAAATTAAAGACAATTAAAGGATGCAAAATGACAATCAATTAACATTTACTAAGAAAGCAAAACGTTGAAACGTCAATTTGTAAATGTTAGTAAAATTAATTAAATATTGAGTTTATTACATTTTGGCGCCCAACGTGGGGCAAATTAAAATCAAAATAATAAATTAATAATGTGTTTATTACAATATATATATTGTTATCTGCCAGATGTTTCTTGTAATTGTTATTCTAATCATTGCAATAATTTCTTTTGTAATTATTAAATCGGAACTTGATGAGGTTAACATTTACTAAGAAAGCCACAATTTGTAGTAATTTAAATATTAAAATGATAGGATTCTTTTAATAAGAATCAAGATTTTAAAACAGACAAACAAATTAATTTAATATTTAAATGACTACAAATTGACGTTTCAACGTGTGCCTTTCTTAGTAAATGTTAATTGATTGCCATTTTGCATTCTTTAATTGTCTTTAATATGTAAATTACTACAAATTGGCGCCCAACGTGGGGGCTTTGCTTTTAATGTAATTATCTTTCATTTGTGATTACCACAATTATTGCGAAAACTAATAAGTAAATAAACATCAGACAATTTTAAGTCAGAAAAAATAATTTATTAATTATATTAACAACGTTTCATCGCTTATTTAGCGACCTCATCAGGTTCCGATTTAATAATTAGCAAAAGAAACAAAACAATTGCAATGATTAGAATAACAATTATAAGAAACATCTGGTAGATAACAATATATATATATATATATTGTAATAAACACATTATTAATTTATTATTTTTATTTTTAATTTGCCCCCACGTTGGGCGCCAAAATGTAATAAACAAAACAATATTTAATTAATTTTACATGTAAATGAAGACAACGTTGGAGCACATTTGTAATAATACAATTTAATTAGGGTAATTGTCTTGTCGTGACATTGTTTATTGGAGGCCCATGAAATTAACTCGTGGCACTTTACCAACTTGGAACATAATTTTAATAAATTAACTTTGTTTTATATTTTTTAATATAATGGTGTTCATTACATTTTGGCACCTCACAATTAAATTAAAATCAAATTAGTAAATTAATTGTGTTTATTACAATATATAATATATATTGTTAGACTTACAAAATGTTGATACACAGTTGACTTCCGTGGAAATGTTATTCTAATCATTGTAATTGTTTTGTTCTTTTTGTAGTTTTAAACTTGAACCTGATGATGTCACAAAATAAGCGATGAAACGTTGTTAATATAATTAATAAATTCTTATTTGTGACTTAAAATTGGCTGATGTTTATTTTAAATTATAATTCTGTTTACTAAATATTATTAACCAAGAAATCAGCAAAAATGTATTCTTAATTTAAAAAATCTTAGAATGAAGTTTTTACAAAATAGTTGGAAGAAATTCTTTTTGAAACATTAAAGTAAATCACCGGAAGTGACTAAAAGCTCCTTTTAATGGTAAACATTTGTGACTAATGTTAATAAAAATGTTTTTAGCTAACCACTAAATATTGGTTCTCGCAGAAATAAATTTTACATATTGACCTGTGGAGGTTTGAATTTATTTGTTGTGCCATAGAAAAATAGGGTTAGTGAATGACGTCTGTGACATAGTTACGTTTGAATAGTACTACAGCGAGCTTACACAGAACCCAACTTCTCAATAGGCAGTTCTTAACTTTTTAACGGGCGTATATGTTATGAGAAGACAGAACTTGATGTGCCGAAAGGTACAAGTTTTGTGTGTTGACATTTAAAGGCTGAACTTTTGCATATTTTTTTTTCAACTGAATGGGGATTGGTGGTGGTGGGGGGGGGAGAAGTTTTCAATTTCCGGCTATTCTATTCCTCGAATCTAGAAACTCGAGTGGACTATTTATTAGTGTGGAAAACTTTTTTAACGACTCCCAGGAGAAGTGTTGGTGTGTGTGTGTGTGAAACGACATTTATCGTCTGAGGAGACTAAATTTAGTCCTTGGGTTACACTCACCAGTTGGACCGTTTTGATCGAACTCAGTTTCAAATCAGATGATCGGATGAAGAAGAAGAAAAAAATTATCTAATAAAATATAATTAGGAAAAGAAACGCGATTTGTTAATATTTACCTATTCGTTTAATAAATAAGGATTCGCAATAACCGGGGGTTTTTCTATACGAATATGGAAACTACATATATTGGTAAAGAAACGCAGAATTTCAGAACATGTGAAAACACTCACGTGAAAAGAAGAACATAACTACTGTTAGCGATTTTTTTTTATATATTTTACATTATTTAAACGAGCAGAAACCACACAGAGGACGCGATGAACTCTTTTTTTTAGGGTAACAGGCTACATGAGGGTAATCCACGTTGGGCAACTCACCTTTAATAGCATAGGAAGGGATTTGAAAGGGGGGATGCGGAAGGGTAGAGGAAGGTAGCCAACGGTTAACTAGGGACCCCGGGCTATATTTTTAAGATCCTACCCGGCATTCGCCTAAAGAAATGCAGGGAAAACCCTAGAAAAACCTGCAGCGGGTAGGTCGGGCATTGGGTACTTGTCCCACGCCCTTCCCTGGATGGCGGGAGAGGAGTTTTCTGTGGGGACGCAGCATTCACCTTCTCCGTGCCTCGACCACTTTAGGAGGCATTGTTGTAAACCTAAATTTATATTCTTTGTTTTCTGACTGCCAAATTTTTCTCATAAATTTTATTTCAATCATTGTAATTGTTTTTTTTTTGGTTTTGTAGTCTGTTAAACTTCAAACTGAAGAGGTCGCTAAGTTAGCGACGAAACGTAGTTTTTAATTTTTCCATAAAACAAAGATTTTTTTCTGATTTAAAATTAGGTGTCGTCTCAATAGTCAGAATATATATATATATATTATGTTTCAGTTTACAATAAATATTCAAAGAAAAACACAATAACGTTTCGTCCCTTTACTTTGGACCTCTTCAGGTGTTTAATATACGTATAATCTACCATTTAGACTTTCATCAATACTCAGATTTTTTATAACAAATTTTTCACTTATTACCGTAGCCTGAAAAATATCACCTTAAATTTAAAATTCTTATTATTTATATATAAAAAAATACGAACACGAGAATTAAACTTGGATTGAAACCTCTGGACCACGCCCTTCCGATGGCGGGAGAGGGGTTTGCTGTGGGGACGCAGCATTCATTTCTCCGTGCCTCGACCAGTTTAGGAGGCAGCTGGCCGACTATTCCAATGGGGATAGCGGACAACTCTTACCGTATGCCCAAGGTCTGCGACCCCGGAACATACACCTCTCAGAACAGGCCGAGGTGCCTCGGCTTGTGGGAACCTTAGTTCAAAAACGGAGAGGAAAAGGCATCCCCAAAGTAGGCCCTTCGTATCTCTCCTACAAGGTTCTACCTGCGAGAGAACATCCCTCGCAGGCCTTCTCCTCTCCTGACGATGCGTCACGTGTGCGAGCTATATATAGTCGGACATGCTGCGACCTGATTGGCCACTGAGGATCGCCTGACATTTACTACGCGACATGGAAAAACATGTGTTCTTGACGCTGTGGTCAGGCGATCCTCAGCGGCCAATCAGGTCGCAGCTTGTCCGGCACTATATATACCTGGCTCACGTCACGCAGCGCCACACAGTCTGAAGACAACGGTGGAGAACGACAACGTCGAGGAATCTGCGCGTGGTGCGTAACCGAGAAAAATTTATTAAACCTATAAATTGTTACATTAGCAGACGATATTAGGTTAAGGTTAAGGTTGAAATTTTACTCATATTCATTGGTACAAACACTATTAATTACTTTTACCCCGAAAATTTTTATCCGACTCAAATATCGGCCGTGTTAGCATGTTTGAAAATTTGTAGTGAAAAGATTAATATAGAAAAATTAAAGATGAGGAAAAGAAAAGTTGAGAAGCGAGTAAGATTAACCGGACCATGAAGTAATAAATTGTCAGGATAAATAAATGAATAAGAAGATTAGTTAATATAGAGAAATTAAGATGAGGAAAAAATAAATTAGTAAGAAGGTTAGTTAATATAGAAAAATTAAGATGAGGAAAAGGGAAGTTTTAGAAGCGAGAAAGATTAACCGGACGATGAAGTAATAAATCGTCAGGAAAAATAAATTAGTAAGAAGGTTGATATAGACTGGATGTAGAGATTACTCCAACGTTTTGGTACAGTAAAAACGAACAGAGCTTCTTCTTCTTCTGGACAATTTATTACTTCGTCGCTGTCAACTTCGCTCAACAAACCTAATCCGTCCAGTTTTTCTTGATCGTTTCTTGTATCTTCTTCCAGCTTCCCTTTGCTTCTTGGCGATTTTTTCACTGCTGTCTCTCTCTCTACCGCTTTCCCTCGTTCTCCCTCTCTTTCCTTGGTCCTTTTCCCCTTTTTAACTCACACGAAGGAATACTCGATCACTACTTGCATGAAATGTGACCTTTTAAAAAGGTCAAAATAATGAAAAAGTTAGAAAAAAAAACGTTCAGTTCGAGATATGAAAGATCAGTTAAATTAAATGAGAAATAGATTTTAATCAAAAGCAAAATACTCGAATATCACCCCCCAATATAACTGAAATATTAAGTCACTAAGCAAATCGTTCAATTCACATGAAGCGTATAAATAATGAAGTAGGCACTCGTTATTCATAATTACATTAATAGGGATGGGGGCGAGCGTTGATTGGAAACATCAAACGTGTATCGACCTTTTGATCCCCGGCGCTCGCTGAAGAAATATTTAACATGGGTAAAATAATGACTTGCTGTTTTGGTATGCGCTTCAAAAAGAATCCTTTATTTGTTCCTCTGTTGTTGTCCAAAAGCTAGTGTTACGAAATTCCTGGAGATTTTTTTTTTTTTGTAAAACGTGACATCAAAATGGCGGTAAAACCTCCTCCTGCGCGACAATCAACCAGTAGTATGGAATCATTAGAAAATTGAGCGTTATTAAATACGAAATAAAAAGTGCAGTATGCTTGGGTTGAAACCTGAGAGAGAATAATTTAATTTATGATTAAATGAAGTAACATTAATTTAGATTTCATTCTTTGTATTGATTTATATTTCATAGAGATTCCTGTTAACTATCAAAGAAGAACGATCAACCACAGTATAATAATATCTTTATTTTTTCAGCGTGAACAACTGAAGAGAGCGGGGGGCACGATATCTTTGGTGGGTCAGACGAAATTTTTTTTGTTTTAATTTACATTGATATACTTACGTGAATATATTTTTTTCTCGTCCCTAGATAGCAACTGTGCGGACCTTGTCTTAATATTTTTGTCGCTTGCGCACTCTGTAACACTGTAACTGTAACACGTTCCCCGTTCTGGCCTCGACTGATGTGTGTTAGTTTATCTCTGGATTCCACACTACGTGAGGGTGAAG
This sequence comes from Zhengitettix transpicula, assembly GCA_037074705.1. Classification (NCBI taxonomy): domain Eukaryota; kingdom Metazoa; phylum Arthropoda; class Insecta; order Orthoptera; family Tetrigidae; genus Zhengitettix; species Zhengitettix transpicula. The sequence continues at coordinate 91,338,349 of CM073593.1, read as the reverse complement.
TTTCAAGGTCAGACCTGTGTAAACGGAAGTTTCACAGAGAAGTCTGGCGATTAGGGGTTTTATTTATTTTTATTTCATTAGTCAATGTATGAGGATTACATAAAATTCTTCTTCTACAACGTTATTGTTTAATTGTCTTGGCCTTCTCAACCACAGCCTTCCATTCGTTCCTACTGTTCACTTTCTGAGTCCAATTCGTGATCTTCATGTTTCTGAGATCCTTTTGGACATCATCTTGTCTTCGGTCTACCTTTACTCCTGGTAGTTAATGTGCTCCAACTATACATTTTCTTCACTACACTGTCCCCACTCTTTCGGCAGACATGTCCTAACCAGCTTAAACGTGATGCTCTAATATGGTTGATTATGTTTTTGTACTTTATTAAGTTCATTTAGATTATTATTGTCTCTTATTCTCCGAGTACCATCATGTTGTTTAATGGGCCCAAATATTTTTCTCAGTATTTTCCTTTCAAAGGTCATTAGTCTTTGTATGTCGCTATCCTTAAAGAGTCCAGGTTTCTGCAGCGTATGTGACTGACTATTGGTCGTATTAAGGTACGATAAATCTGAAGTTTTGCAGACACTGACAGTAGTTTATTTCTAAGCAGATTCATGTTAGCAGCATAATATGCTGTATTAATATTCAATAAGGAACGTAGGTTTTCCCGGTGTAGTTGCTGGATGAAGTACTCTCGGGATTCCAACCGGGTAGCGTAGTTTTGTAAACACAACGTTTCGATGGCTTGCACCGCCATCTTCTTCAGGTGTATTAATATTAATTATTGGATGCCACAATTATAAACAATTAGAAGTTAACATAAGAATACTAAAAAAAATCAGGAACAAAAATTTCCCTGTCCAAAGGAACTATATAGGATTAATAATAACAAAAATTATAATTATTTAACTGTACTAAGGGTATAAAGTAATATTTACAGTACTATATAAAAAAGATTCAATAGGCACTAATACCCAAACGCCACCCCGTTCACGACAAACGAGGAAATGGCGACCGAGCGTGTGGCGGGATAATCAGACTATAAACATATTGGAAAAGCCTAGCCAATGGGTGAAAACGCCAATCACCTGGCAAGTACCCTGGGCCAAGAGGTGGTCAATCACCCGTGATATCTTAAATACACTAATGATTAAAGAAACAGATGTGAAACATAAAAGCCGGTATCCTGGAACGTTGACAACTTTTGCTATGAAACGGATTACGAAATTGGGTAGCATTGGGACTGGAAATCCACAAGGTGAACGAAAAGTAGGAAGACCTAAACATACCTGGAAGAGGACGATCGTGGAGGAGGCGAAGGACTGTCGCAAGACCTGGAAAGAAGTTAAAATGTTAGCAAAGAATAGTTTCACAAATGCCCTATGTTCCTAAAGGAACGAAAGGATACACTACCACTACGAATACACACTAGTAAAAAAATAATGATTAGAGAATTAAGTACAGAATTACACATCACAGAAGAATAAAAACAAATCCTGGCACACGCACAACAGGAGGAAAAACAAACGAGGGAGAAGTGACTTCACGGAACGGAACGACGAGGAATCTGCAAACTCCAGGCCCTGGTAAATGAAACAAAACAAGAAACTCCAGGCCCTCGTACATGAAACAAAACAAGAAACTCCTGGACTGAGTAAACCAAAACACCGGCGCCCTTTCAGTTGCCTCGAACGTCTGATTTTTTTTTCTGTACAGTCCACGTGTACGGACTTTTGAACTTCTATAGTCGGCGCCACGAAAATGTAATATCAAGGCCACGCCTTCCGACTGCGTTGTCAAACGTTGTGTCCAATAATGCTACTGACCAGGTTAACTGGTAGTGAGGAGGTGCAATATCTGGGGGGGGGGGGGGGTTGGTGCGGGTAGGTTGGCGAGATGACCTCGACGTTACATTTTCGTAGCGCCGACTATAGTAGTGAAGACATTCGTAAACTAGGATGAATGAATGGCGAACGGATTCATTGGGATGTATGGGAGGATAGTGTTGCATTTGTCAGACCTCGTGGGCTGGAGAAGGACCAGAGGCTGCAGGCACGCTCGGGGCGAGGCTGGTCCGAATGACGTAATTTAGTGTCGGCGTTGTTGAATGAGGCCCGCCCGGGACGTCTTCCCCCGCCTTATGGAGGTCACGTTTGAAGGTCACGGGCTTGGGCCGACGCCGGGGTCGATATAGAAAGCTGCTGTTCCCGTTCCCGGGGTTTGTGTTGACGCTCCGCGAAGGGGGTGCCGGGAAGCGCATGCGTGGCTCGGGGAGGCGGAACGCAGACGTTTAGTGCGGAAAGCGACGTGCAGGCGAAACCTGGCTGCCAGGAGAGAGAAAAAGACTGACGCGGACGAGCCGGACACGGACGTGAGTAAGTACACCCCCGCATGCGACCCCGCCCCCGTGTCTCCACGTGACGCCGGCGTCTCCTCGACACCGGGACTCGGCGCTCGCGGCACAAAGACGCCTGTCCGCAGAGCTGGAGTGAGAATGTGCGGCCGTCGCAGGACGCTAATTGTTGCGGAGTATGGCGAGCGCGTGTTTGGGCCCATTGTTTGTGTTTGAGTTTCGGGGCCGGAGCAGTCGATACAGCCATGGTGGGGGGCACGTTCTGGCTCTCTGCGCAGCGCCGGTGCGCAGCCCCTCCACACGTGCTCTCCCCACCGCTGCCCCGCGTCAAAGCCCGGCGCCCCATTGTGCTCAGTTCTGCTTGGGATTCTAGCTTGCATGGGGTGTTTCACGTCTAGTGTTTATTTGGCAGTTCTTTGTGTTGTGTCACGACGAGAGCAAAAGCAGGAGAGACTCATCTTACCCGGTAAACATCGTGACGCATTCCACAAACTTGCGGATGGAGCTTTTAAGGTGAGTTGTCGCATATCCGAGCACACGCAAACCAAACGTCAAAAAAAAAAACCTCTTCTCTTTTCCCACGTTGACAAGTAGCGAGTGAGAGAAGCCGGCGTCGGGCCGTGGCGTGGTGCTGGGCCAGGGTGCAGCCTGTTGCTTCTGCAATGTCGATGGCTGCCCTCTGGTCCATCTGTCAAGCCGCCCGGCCCGGCCTTTGTTCACCGTGTGAGGTCGGCCGGCATATGGCAGCGGAGGCTACGAATCCGTCTCTGGTGGTTCATCCTGGCGGCGTCCGAGCTTGAGGTGTTCGCCGTGCGTTATGCCGGTTATTTTTGCTGCCTTTCTCCCACTCCTCGACGCGGTGGGAGCGACCGACTTCGTAGCCGTTGGGTGAAAACGAGAAAGTGAAAGTTTTTTTGCCGATGGTCCGGCGTAACTGGATCTTGTAAGGAGCAGTCGTGGAAGCGGGCCAGCGGAGGACTGTACGACGTTCTTGCGCTGGTGAGTCCGAGACCGAGCCCCAAGGGCAATATTCTTCGCCTTTTGAAAACTCCGGAGGAGACAATGGAACACCCGGTTCGCGGTATTGCTTTGCTGCGTGATGAACAAACAGGGGGGGTTTTTCCCAACTTTGAAGGGCGAAGCTTCTTGTGAATTAACAAGTTTTCGGACGGGAACGGATGCTTGAGAAAGACTAGCCAGCATCGACTTTCATAACCTTTGTTACTTTTACTGCCATTTATAAACAACACTCCAACTGTACTAATTTTTATTTCAACACTCGACGAATGCCACTATTGTGGAGCATTCCTCGGCCTCCTCGTTCATTTTCGAGTCGTTTCCGTCCTTTCGTGCCGGATTTACTTGCATCCTTGCACTGAGATGCTCAACGTAAGACCAGGTATATCTGCAAACGACGCTAAATAGTTGTTTGTCAGAGACTTCGAGGAGGGTTCTTTGTCTTGAGACCGGCCAGGTGGGCGGCGGAGCGTTCAAATTCGTTGGCCCAAGGTCTCACTCATATTGGCGCTGGTTTTGACCGCGCTTTCTTCGGAACGGCAGTTAATTTAATTACTCATTCCAATTAACAGGACGCGCGGAAGAAGGACACTGTTTTGACGGCCCTCTTGTTAAATAGAATTTGTTTTGTATTGCTGCAGCAATGATTGCAGACATCTGAAGTGATCCTTGATTTAGTTGACAGGTGGTTGATGTAACCATTTACTGAAGAAATTATCGGGTGTTCCATTGGCTGTACTGGAAGGTGGATGACTGGTGCGTTTCGCTCTCAGCTCTGATTCTTGAACACTTCCCCGTCAGTGATCGAAATGTAGGATTATCCCATTTTTTGTTTTACTGCAGACAAGGGAACATCCGATAATTTCTTCACTAAATATGTCAACAGATTTCCAAAACCACGACAGTTGAAACCAATCTCTCAAATCTACTTTTTTTATTATTATTTTTTCGGTTTGTTCCCTGCCCAGTTGGATGGTGAGTGGACGGTTGGTTACTTTGCTGTATGGACTCTGGATCCAGACAGCTTGCTAGAGTTATCACATTTCGCTTCCCCGGCTACATTGTGTGTGTGGTAGACTGTACATTACACGACGAACAAAGGATTAATTTCCTCTACTCCTCCGTATCTCTCTCATCTGCAGATCTCATCACCGCCCAAAATCTCTCCTAAATCTAGAAAGTTTCCTTCTTTTGGCGCCGGAAAATTCCTTTCTAATCCAAATTAATGTTTCCGTATTTATGAATTGGCCAGTAAAGCTTTGGTTTATACCAGGGTTGCCCCCTTCCAATTTTCTATCCTTTGTTCTGTTACATATATTTGTTATTTCTCATTTGTCTATGAACAGCCCTCTTTAAGTTTTTGATTAATTTTCCTTCATTCCCATTCACGGCTATGAAAAGAAGCAGCCGGAGTATTTTTATATTTCACTGTACCGAATCTTGTGCTACCGTTTCACCCCCTCCCCCAATCCTTTCTCCCGTGTTGTCATTGGTACAGAATATATTGTTAGCGTAACTTTACAAGCAATCTCTCCCGTGCGTAATTCCTCCCTTGTTTTGCGCCAGTCTCTTTGTCAAAGCATAAGTATCTTTGTTCTGCGGAAGGAGTCTTGCCTCCTCCTCCTCTCTACGGAAGATGTGGCAACGCTGAAGTGGGAAGAGGGGTTCCAAATCTCCCCCACTAACCACTCGCATTTCTCTCCCTCTTCCTCGGCGTGGCTTTTTGATTCACGATCGCAATACGGACCACAAAACACGTTTGTTAGGATCAATATATATGTATGTGTATATATAAATATTTCCAAATGCGACCCCCGCGAGTCTGGTTTCGGTTTTGATGTTGGGTTCCATGGCGTCGAAAAAAGATTGGCGGAAGTTTTTTTTAACAGTTCATGACGTCTGTAAAACTTGTGGCGGGACAAAGTTTGAGGTCTGCTATTATTTATATTGCGTGTCGCGTGCAGATGGAGAAGAGGATGAACGTTGATGGAAAGCCTCAGACCAGTAGTTTTTCTCTTGCATGGCGTTTTTTTTGATGTTATAATTTATATAGGATTGCGTATCACGAGAACGTGTTGAAATGTCATTTGGTGACATCCAACCGCCTGATGAAAAACTGGATCGTTGGAAGCGCGGATTTTTCTTTTACAACGTCTGTTGACCCAAGATGCTCCGTGGATTTGGGACAGAAATCGCGTTGGGTTTTGCTTGAAGCCAACTTCCCTGCCGATCCCTTTCTAAAAGAAGCTATTAATTTGTGTGATGTTGACGGACTGGTTCGGGCCCGTGGCGACGTTGCCATGTATGTGCCTTTCTACCTGGTCCCGGGGACCACGTGCGTTCAGTTTTGAGTTGTCCCATATCCGCCGCATGAGCGCTTTCCCACGAATCCCCGTGGCCTTGGGTCGGACAAAGAGGCCAGTGTTCCCTCTAGCGGACAGTGTTACCGCTGCGTCGTCGCTGCTCTCCGAAAACCGCTTCAATTACTCGTCTTCATTAAACTAGACAGCCCGTTTAATTGCTTTAGAACAATGTCTGAATTGATTCCTGGAATCGAAGTGGGAAGCCGAAAACAATGCACGTGTCTGTGTATCTTATCACTCACTGGAAAATAAATTACCGTGAGAAAGTCGGTGAATCGGTCAGGTTGGAAATTTAGTCTTGTTGATGTCGGCAGAAACAATGGCAGCTATGTTATTCTTATAACCCTTTTGATCGTGAGACCGTGAGAAAGTTAGAGACTACTCAATTCGAACTTACTGATCAAATTTCCTCCCCTCCAAGTGTTGCCCAAAATCATAATAAATAAAATATTAAAATTAATCTGACTTGTATGAATATAATTAATATAAAATAGCCATAAGTCAGAAATTATTATATAAATTTACATCAGACACAAAACGTTTCTTCCTTATGATAAAGGACTTCTTCAGTTGTCTAAAATTAACAAAAGAAAATATAACAACAGTTTACTTTCTAACACATTAACTTTAGTCTCGAATTTATGTAGTAATACTATTAAAAACACACTTGATTATGACTCTTAATTAAAACAGGTTAGTTAATTGACTTAGTTTACTATAAATAAAAAAAATTGACCATAAAAAATATAACAGCCATTAACTTGAATTTTTTAACAACCCATTTTATAACTAGTAAATCATTTTTTAAAAAATTATTAAACTTGTTAATGGCCTTCAACTATATCAGACTGTTAAAAACGGACCTGAAAGTAAAATATTTAATATATTTAATTTAGGACTACATAATGGGAGAACTTGGGAGTGTTATCAATAATTTGTTCAATCATGAATATCTTGGCAAAACAAAAAAGAAAAGTTTCTCCTGAATTTTGGCCATTTTATTTATGATAAAATTAGAACTCAATATAATTATTAATTTAATTAATATTGACGCCCAAAGTTTCATCAGCTTATTCTCCTGTCATCGGGTATCAAACCTTTTTGTATATATAAAAATGAAAAACCATCAGCCTATTGTGTCAAGAAATTTATGGAATAAATATTTAAAACATTAAATTGAATATATTGAAGTTATATCGTGTGATTGAGTTTTAAAACACCTGGAGAGATCCCAAAAAGTTATCTCTTCTAATGTTTTTATCTATTATACTGTTTTAATTGTCTTATTCAAAAGTATATTACTGACTTAATTGGCTGAGATTTTTTCATTTATTTAAAGTAGTCTAATAAAAATAAATGCCACATTTTTATTCAATCATTGGCAGTTGTATTATTTTGTATTCCAAACACACGTGTATTATACCTATTAATTTTGACAGATGAATGTTCCTAGTTATAGATTATTTGGTCCAGTTGATGGAAAATTCCGTCATGTTCTCTCCTGAGCCAACCTGTTTGGTATCACTGTACCCGACAATCTCGATTACTTGATTTCATTACAGTCTTTCCCCATATCCACAGGTATTTTTATCTGATATTTCCTGTTTAACATTGAACTGAAAGTTCCTAATTACTAGATTTCCCCGCAGTCTACCCCAATTTCGACACCTATTTTTAACATAAATGCTAGGCAACAGCCAAATTCATCAATAATGTAATAACAAAAATTAATACAATGTTTACTCCTCAACATAATTTCCGTACATTGCAAACCAATATATTAATAGAATTTGGCAGTGTATTACTTACTCCAATTTTTCATCTAATTAAGTCCTTGGGGTTAATTTTTATGTGTACTAAATTATTTCTGACCAAATTGTCTGTTGTTACATTGAAATCAAGTAAATATAGGTATTTTTATCTTCTATTGCATCTTGGCGTCATATTTACCTTACCAGACACTAGTCTCTCGGTAGTCTAGTAAAGAATGTTCCAAAGTTATTTTTAAACAATTTTATTTATGAACTAACCTTATGCAAAACTTTCACTCGTTCTTCATTTTGTCTGTCAAGAACTGCCCGGCTGCACTAAAGCTCCAAATAAATTATACTTTCACTCGGCTAGACGCCCAAACATCTGTAAAAGATTAAACTTTTTCACTTCTTAAAAATTTCACTTTTATTTAAAAAAAAAATGATGATGCTGACTATATGATAAGGGTGATTCTATTGTTGTAGAGAGATTGGGTTAGCCAAAAATAACTGTTGGTAATTATTTAAATTAAGTAGAATTTGGCCACCAGCCAGAAAATTTATTTATAAATATCTAAAGTTACGTATATGATATAAAATAAATCGTAAAGGTTCTTCCCTTTGATTAAGGACCTCTTATACGGTATCAAAAAATTTACAGTATAAACTCTGTGAAGCATTGTCCTTGTATCCTTTCATTTCAGGCATAGAGGTTGAAAGAAGGGATCTATATTATTTTTCCTCCCCACTTAAATTTTAATTTAAACATTTATAACATATTTAAATTGTTTCTTTAAAAACTATATCGTAATTTATTAATTTGTTTGGGATTCAATTTTTTTTCCATTTATATTTTTCAAATAATTTTTAGATTACGCCTGAAGAGGTCCCTAATAAAGGGGAAGAAATGTATATGTAACACTTAATGTTCATAAAAATGAAGCCATCACTTCACATTGAAAGCAGTTGTATTGGATATATTGTATAAGGATTATAATTCAGTATAAGTGATTTTTAGAACATTGTTTTTGTAATATATTCCGACAGTTGGCTAATTTCTACCAGTTTAAATGTATTACAAGTCAGATATAGTTTTTACTTTAGTTGTTAATTCTTGTCAAAGTTATTTTGTTTCGACGTGCAGAGTTCTTCTGAGCTGTTTGTGTGTACACCTACGTACTTTATGCATTACAAGTATGGAATGTGTGGCTTCTAAATTGAAACCTTCAGATATTATGTGGCAATGAGAGCGAGAGAGAGAACCGGTTCGATTTAACTGCTACCATTGCTGTGTGTAGAAACTGTGGCCCGTTGTAGTCGCGGTCTTATAATAACGCATAGCTTTATTCTTTTCTTTATCAGGGAAGTTGTGTTATCGAAAACATCCGTTTTGCAAACATAACAACTGGCTCGCGAGTCTTTTTTTCTTCTTATTTTTTCCCCTAAGGCGATGCGGAGAAAGTCCTTTACCAGTTACATTACTTATGTTGTATTAATTACGTTTCCTGTCTATGTCGTCGAAACCCGACGAGGCCGCGCCCTCTGTAGACTAAACAATTGTAGATGTTACTTAGTTGCGATATTATACACAGGTATTTTCATAGAGAACCTTCAAATATATTAAATCATATAGCTACAACTTTTACACCACTCTAAAGACCTTTTGTCAACTGTAAAAAACAATCACATATTGGTCTTTTTCTGAAAAGCCAAATTTCTCAAAATCACTCATATTAAGCCTTTAAACATAAAATCTGGAGGAGTTATATATAGGGGCGTGAGAAAAGGCCAGTCGTGTCAAGATGAGATGCGCAGTGGTCCACTACCCTGTAATTGTAGTGGGGGGTTAGGCCGTTGCTCACGAACCAGTGTTACAGCACCTTGGAAGTGTAAAAACTGTGTTGAAAACACTGACACAAGGAAATATATTGTGTAGAGTTCAGGATATGTTGTACTCAAAAATGCAGAAACCTTTCTGCGGTCGGTATCCCGTTAGTAATTAATTTCTATTTTTTATTCATGATTTTATTTATGATTTATATATATATTTTAGTTTAAGATAGTTACGAGGCACGTAACTCCAGCTTGGTCTCTAAGCGGCGTTCCCAACTGTCGACAATGCTCCCGTCCACCTTCTACTGAGCGCCCTACACGACTTGCCATACCTCACGACCTACATGTCCTCATCCGTCCATTGTGAAGCACTGTTTTTTTCCTTATATGAGTCTTAGATGATCCTGTATATATAATAAAATAAAATACCACTTGACACAGACAGCAGACAACTGCGTAGTTTACAAAATCTCTTTGCTTTTGACTGTGCGTCCTGCTACATTGGGCGAACGCAAAGATCACTTAATACCCGCATCGAAACACACGTGTCCAGTATCAAACTTTGCCATTGATAAACAATCCGTAATCTTCATTAACATTCATTTGATTGACATGTTGCAAAGATTTATTAAATGTAAAATCAAATCAGCGCAATTAACTTACAAAAGTGATCCTGTGTTCCCTTATTTGTCTTTTCTTTTCCATTGTCTTTTGTGAATCACCTGACGAAAAGCAACAAGGATTGCAGTAACGTTGTGTGGTACTTAATTTAGCACAGACTTTTTTCTGTTACTTCGCGTTATTACATATCTACATTATTCTGTATGAACGTAAATGTTTTCAGGATTCGTTGCCGAGGGATTTAAATAGCATGTTCGATAATGCAGTTCTGCAAACACGGCGGGGGGGATTTGGTCTGAATGCCTGGTCTTTAGATTATTTCTTTACGTTATTCGCGTATCCCATTTTTAGCGTCGTGAACCTCCCCCCTCCCTCAACAGACTCTTAACTCTACTTTCATTTTATCTTGGAAGCAGTGAAAAGTAAAAGCTAGGCGAAGTGGAAACTAACTTGTCAAGTACTCAACAATTGAGAAAAGGTGAAATTGCACCGGAAGCGCAACGAAATTCACACAGCAGGGGGAGGGGAGGGGGGGGCGTGCCATAAAGCGACGTTCAATTGTGGATTTAAATTAGTTTTTGTGTCTCGTTACGCTAATTAAACTCAATTACACTGCAGACGATGATTTTATTTGTGAGCTGGCCATTCTGGTGCGAGGTTGTAATTTACATACAGGGTGTCCTTTAAAATTTCTTGCATCTCGGCATTAAGATGGTCGCCCCCTCCCTCCCCCTCCAAGTAACTCCATTGACGTTAAACAAATTGTGTCTGTTGAAACTTGTGGAACTACCGGTACTGAAAGTTAAATTTACAGGGGACGATGTTCCAGTGTTAGTGTAGATACAGTATGCGGTAATTAAATAGATGTTAATTAAAAATATGTCTTCTGTTACGTGAAGAACAATAATAATTATTTTCGCGACATTTTGGATACGTCCATCCACTAATTCCGTAGATATTGCGATCTATCTTTGTGGTGACCCAATTCAGAAACTAATTTTGTTTCGAAACTTAATTACAATGGTGGATTTAATACCGCGGTGACGCCGTCTCCGACGTTCCGTTTGTCTTATTTGGAGAAGAAAAATATTAAGAGGAGAAATTAAATTTTCGCCCCCCCCTACTCCAGTATTAAATTCAGAACTATTCGTCCTCGTAAATGTGTGGTTTGGAACTGCCCAGCCATTACTGACTTTCTCGTGTTCACTCTTTTTAATTATCTCCGTCATGGTCTCGTTGTATGTAATATCAGCAGTTATGAAGAATACGGGCGCCAATATAACTTCTTTAGGTATTTTAATTAGATAAATTAAAGCTTTTTTTGGTGTTTCGTAACTTAGTTCGTGCGGTTGTGTCGTTCTCACGGCTCTTGCCGTTTTTTTAATCACCTGACGCAAGCAACAAGGGCTGCAGAATGGTTGTTTAATTTGGAACTTACTTTTGTCCATTTATATGTCTAATTAGTATACTTTCAAACACAGTCGCTTTATATGTTTTAATTTTGCTGTTTTATTTGGTTACTTAAAACTGCGACAGGCTGGTGGAATGCCATTACGATGTCTTTGATTCCAATTAACGTTCAGAAAAATTCAGGAAATATATTTTTTTAAAGGTCTTCAGGGGACGCAGTCTCAATTTGAAAGTCGTAAAACCACATTGTTAGTGGAAATAGAAGGCTAGGTTTTTTTCCCCCCTCCTCTCTTGTAGCTACAGCATTGTAGTAGAAGGTGAGAGAGATTGGTACAGTTCTGGGGGGAGGCAATTCTGATGAAATGGTTGGCCCTGGACAGAGAACAGCGTGGCGGATCTGTTTTACTACACTCCACTACAGTCCAGTTCCAGCCAGCCAGGAAAGGTCTTGACGCAACGTTGCGCCTGCTGGTCCGCTACCGGGCGCGCCTTCGCGCAGTTGGCAGCACTGCTCGCGCCGCATTCACGAATTTCGACTGTCACTGCTCAATCTGTATCTGGACATTTTTCTTTATTTTTTCTCCAGTTAGATGACTTATTAACGGCCTCAGATATTTTACAAATATTGGATAATACGCAAAAAACTGAACATTACAAAAAAAATACTGTAGATATAAAGTTAAACAATGCTAATGTACAAATAAATTAGTTTTATAGAATCCCATGCTGTTCTCTGTCCAGGGCCAACCATTTCATCAGACTTGCCTCCCCCAGAACTGTACCAATCTCTCTCACCTTCTAGTACAATGCTGTAGCTACAAGAGAGGAGGGGGAAAAAAACATCCTAGCCTTCTATTTCCACTAATTTGGTTTTACGACTTTCAAATTGAGACTGCGTCCGTGTAGACCGTTTAAAAAAAAATTTCATGAATTTTTCTGAACGTTAATTGGAATCAAAGACATCGTAATGGCATTCCACCAGCCTGTCGCAGTTTAAGTAACCGAATAAAACAGCAAAATTGGAAAAATATATAGCGTCTGTGTTTGAAATCATACTAATTAGACATATAAATGGACAAAAGTAAGTTCCAAATTAAACAACCCTTCTGCAGTCCTTGTTGCTTGCGTCAGGTGATTAAAAAAACCGGCAAGAGCCGTGAGAGCGACACAAACCGCACGAACTAGGTTACGAAACACCAAAAAAAAATACTTTAATTTATCTAATTAAAATACCTAAAGAAGTTATATATTTATTAAACAATTCACGAATTTATTTATACAGTGGTACTGCTTAGAATCAATGACATGCCTGCAAATAAATTTTCTCCTCACCTCCATTAATCAAAAATGATCAATTTTCTTTTATAACATTTAATAGTCCTTTATACGGGGAATGAAAAAATAATTTTTTAATATAAATTTTTAATTTTAATATGCGACAAAAAAAGGTTCGTAATTGATTTGCGATCGGTAACAATTATAATTAAATTACAATAATGTCCAAAATTAATTTTGTTTTAAATTTTACGATAAAGGAGCAATAAAATTTTATTTTTATTTGAGATATTGTTCGTTATTTTCACTGTGTGTGTGACAAAAAAAATTGTTACCGTAGAAACGAGATAATTAAGGTGCTAAAAGGTACTGAAATGTTGAATAAAATATTTTTAAAATGGCTGTGGAAAAAAAAGGTCTTTAAATTAATATTAATAAAACAGACGTCGATTTAGGACCGGTTAAGTCCCGTTGATTTATATAAATAAATTTATTATTTAATAAATTACGTTGACAACGTCCTCGACATTTGGGACTAGTTCAGGTGTTTCCATATTGTTCATGAGCAAAGAGGAGAAGTAATTTTTTGAATTTTAATTATAGGCCAGTGTAGTAGATTGATGGAGGTTAAATTACTCGTGGACCTCATCAGGCGAGTGTCAAATGTTTTACACCCCCCTCCCCCACCTGATGAGGTCCACGAGTAATTTAACCTCCACCACTCTCTGCATGTTAACTAAATCTTGATCAGCAGACATGTTAATTGAGATCCTACTGTGTTGTGACTTCCAGAGATGCTGTGGTTTATCTTTTATAATTATCGCTATTTTATCCACAAGGTTTTTTTTTTAAAAAAAAGCAATGGCCCAGACGCTGGCGTCCATGACGGGGAAATGTTAACGTTCTGATATTTTCTATGAATTAAAATTAATATTTTTTTCGTCCTTTAAATGATCCCGTCATGACTTCCTGTTTGTTAAATAGTCTCTTGCTCAACAGAGCCATCATTAAAACACGTGCAGACCAAAGTCGTTAATGTAGATTGCGTTTCGAGGCTGATAGTGCAGATTCTCTCTTTTCTCCAGACCTTGCTTCCTGCAGCTTTCACTACCAGCAGCAGCGGCAGCGGCGTTGACGCAACCGGCGAGTGTTGGTTTCCCTCTCGCTGGCTGGAGTCGGCCGCTCATCTCAATTTTCTCTAATACCGTCAGAGAGACAGCCACACTGTCATCATATTTACGTTTAGTGAATCTTATAAAGCTCCAGTTTCTACCTTTAGGCGACTCGCTAATCAAATTTTCCCTTTCTACCAGGTCATTTTATTATTCTGGGAAAGGTAAAAAAAAATGAGCTCGGGTTCGTTATTAAGGCCCTGATGAAGTTTAAATAAAATACACGAAAAATGTAAGGCTCAGTCCGATACATGTATTGCATTGCGATTTCCCTTTATAAATATTCATGTGTTTTAGATAAAATTTACAACCTTTTTCTTTTACAGACATTTTAAAATATTTTATTCAACACCAGGACGTTTCAGTACCTTTTTTTTATACATTCATCAGGTTGTGTTCCATGGGTACCGGATTTTTTTTGTCATAAATATTGTAGAGAAAAATCACCAATTTTTTTATATATCATCTTATTCTTCGGCTTTTCCCCCTTTTACAGGTTTGCCGTCTTCAATTTCCATTTCTGTCAGTCGTTCCAAATTCCTATCCTCCATTATGGTTTTCACATGGGTTTCCCACTTTAATCTGGGCCTGCCCCCGTTTTTTTTTTCCAGGTGGTGACCATTGGTATATTTCTTTTGGCCATCTTCCATTTTCCATTCTTTGTACGTGACCTTACCATTTAAGGGTTTTATTTTCAATCCTTTTACGTTCATTTCTTTCCAAATGAGCTCATTTCTAATTTAATCCTGTCTTGTTTTTTTTTGTTTTCTGAAGACTTCTCCTCAGATGATCGAATTCTACTGTTCTAATTTTGTATCAATTATTCATATATATATATAACCTATCTTAAAATATAAAACAATATAATATATTACGGTAACCTCATCCAGTCACTTTTTATTTATCCACATTGTAACGACGTTTCGACACCTATTTTTTGTATCTTGTTAGCGTTTAATTGTGTGAATTTAATAACTTGTTAATCGTTTTTGTTCTGCTAGTTTGTTATAATAATTAGGAAAAAAAATACCTGAAGACGATACAAATAGGTGTCGAAACGTCGTTACAATATAAATTTAAAAAAATACAGGTGTCTGTATGAGGTCATCAATTGTATTATTGACTACAAAAAAACACGTTGCATTAAAACTTTTAATATAATATTAAATCATAAATTTTCAACAGTCCCGTCATTTAATGATACATTTTACCAATCATAAAACTAATTATGAAGCAAATTTTTTTTAAAAAAAAATTATGTTCATACTTTTATTATTAAATTGCAAGAATGTTGAAAATTTGTTTAATTTATTTAAAAAAATAGAAGAAAAAAAAATTTTATGTATGTAATTTAAAGTATTTTGACCATGTTTAACGAGCAAAATTGTTACCATGGAAACGTAATGTAATTACCACAGAAGGTTTGAAACCTGAAGAAGTTACAGAAAGGTACTGAAACGTCATTGTGTGGAATAAAAGTCTGTAGAAGAGGTCATTAATTGATTTGTCTTATTAATTACCAGACGAAAAGTAAAATATAATCTAGATATCACTGAACCTTTCCCAGTCTTGGAGATTGATGTCGCTGTTGTCTTATCGTGATTGCTATGAGAGCTTACCCCGAGCATGTGTGTGTGTGTGTGTGTGTGTTTCCTAAGTGGCGATCTGGTTCGGTCCGGTTTGAGAGTTGGAAAGCCTGTGCTTTCCCAGGCAGCGTCGTCGTGTCTTTGTATTTTCGATGTGCGGGAGCGAAGGAACCTCGGCAGATCCGGTCAAGGCTGTTTCTCAGTTCGTGCCTGGCTTCAGCGATCGCGAAGGCTTTCGTAAACGATCTCAGGGAGGTCTCGAGGACTCGCATTAATTTCCCGACACGCTTCCAGGCCGCTGAGGACACTTTCTCGTCTCTCGAAATGTCAAACGTGCGTAACCGTGATCCATAAATTCACTGTGGTCGATAATGAAACGATATCTCGATTCGTTCGAGGTTGACGGCACCGGCAGAGGCATGTCATCGTTCTTCTATCTGTCGCAATCATCCCTGTTCTACATTTTTGAGACGCAGAAGTTTCTCGTGAAACAATACCAGAATTGTCATTCGTACTTTACACAGGGTGGCTCAGGAGTAACTACACACTTAGCGAATTCCAGTTAAGTACAAGTCAACATGCAAGTTAACTTATTTTATAACTGTAAATAAAATTCTCGGGGCTCAACCCGGGCCAATTAATTGTACGTTGAATAACAACGTTTCGACGGCAGGCTCCGACATCATCAGGTTAACTATAACTGACAAGCTGAGCAAAAAAAAAATACTTTCCTCTTCCGATAACATTTTCAACTGCTAATTGGCTATTCAGTCGCAGTTTCCTGCTCTTCCTCTCACAGCAGTACTACCAACCTAGAAACAGGTCTAACGAAAACGTTTTGAAACGTAACCTCATCGAAATGATGTTAACTGAAGTGTGTAGTTGCTTCTGCGTTACCCTGTATTTATCTGACGTCAATTGAATCCATAAACAAAACCGGCCAACACACCAGAAACACAATTTAATAAACATAATGTTTCTGGTTATCCTTGTTCCTTTCGTCAGGTGCTAAGAAGAGGCTAGAGACCAGTGCAGTTGTGTCGCTCAAGGTCTCTTCTTGGCACTCTATATTGGCTATCTTCCTTATTCATTATTTTCAATCACGCGTAATTTTTTTTCATTTTAAAAATAAAGATACACAACGGTTTCGGCAATATCCTGGAAGCACCAGAGGGCGCACTGGAATTAAAAAACTACCAAGGTATAAATTAAATTCTACAAGTATGATTATAATTTATTTCCTATAATTTAGTTAATAAAATTGTTGAGAATGGACCGAAATAATTTTTTTTATCTTTAAAGGAAGGTTTTTTTAAAAATGTAAATGGTCGCTTGGTGAACACTTTTTGATCCTTGTTGTATCCGTATAGTATAATTTGATCGACGAGTTGAAAATATACGGACGGTTAGAGGAATATATTCTTCTAAAATTCTCTGCGATTCACTCACAATCGTGTATATATATATACTCTACTGGTATTCGGCGGCGTTTGGGGCGCGTATTGCAACACTGCGTAAAACGTACGGCGGGGGGAAACATTGTTGAACCAGGCCAATCCTTTCACAACGTTCATAGTTTTGCAACAAACGGCAGCCTAGGATAGACGACGTAATTTTCGTAACGCTAACTTTTTCCTACCAGCAAATCAAGCGGGTTGTGACGTCACGTTCAAAAAATGGCGGCAACTATTTGTATGTATCACTGTGTGTGTAAGTTCTTGCGCAACCGAGATTGTTTTTTTTTAACATCCTCTGGAGTGTGACCGCGCTATTGCAGGTAGCCATGTGTGGGCACTATTTATTTTTATTTCCATCCCAACAGCCACATGTTGGGACCGCTTTTTCTTGGATTTCACGGAAGTCGTCGTCCCCAAGCCCGTTCCTGACGTTTCAAGCCCGTATTTAATTTCCAAGCACCACATACATTGGTCTGGGCTTCAACTTGTAATCGGCCATTCCAGTTGGGTTATTAATAGAAGGGCCGTGGTTTGGTCCCTTAATGTGTGTGGGGACACATTTGAAACATCGCCTGTCCAGAATTTAACAAGATATTTGCTGGAGAAATTAACGGGTGGTCCGTTGTTTGTGATACAAAAAATTAGGAGTGTAAGAAGGCATGAAGAAGAGTTTTATAGTGTTCGAAACGTAGGCAAAACTTCAAAACAAAGATATCAGAAGGTAGATCCAGTAAGGAGACATACATACAAACAAATAGTTTCCGCCATTTTTGACGTGACGTCACAACCCACTTCATTTACTCGTAGGAAAAGTTATCGTTACGAAAATTACGTTGTCTATCCTGTTTGTGGCAAACTATGAACGTTGTGAAAGGATTGGCCTGGTTCAACAATGTGTCCCCCCCGCCATACGTTTTACGCAGTGTTGCAATACGCCCCAAACGCTGTTAATCGCCGAGAACTGCGTATTTGAGGAAGGTTGACCGAATAACAGAATCGACAGCTTGAGACAGAGCTATTGACGACAAACTCTAGTTTCAACGGCACGTTTCTCGCCGCGCATCTAAATTTAGCCTGTGTGGAAAAGAAAAAAAAAATCGTCTTGTGGTTATGAGGACGCCAGCTGCAGAATCCGGGAAGCAGTGCTGTGGGAACGTTTTGCAGGATGTGTCACGGATGTAAACGGATCCTGACTTGACGCCAAATGCGGCGGCAGAAGAAATTTGCAATATAAAAGGGCGTTGATTAACACATCGACCTCTTTGAGCTGTTAAGTTGGGCGGATGAAGCGTGGCAAATTCGGATCGCTGTATGTTTGAACGGTAGAGGTTAGTGGTGAGGATCTCATTGTAACCGTATTGAAGGAGAGCCCTAGCTTTACATAACTGGTAGTTGGTCGCAACCAGGTATATCTAGGTCTATATACTTCGGTGTGAGGGGGGACTTGGATCTTCCTTCTCCATGTCTGTTCAAGCTGAACCCTCCCTATAAATTCCTTCTGGTCCCTGTAATGTTTGGTAAAGGAGATAAAGTAGTCCAGATACTGTTGAATGGAGATAAAATAGAGGCTGCGGTGAATTTTCTTTCTACTTTTGGAAAGGTTTTGCGTGTAACATTGAACAGATTAAAAATTAATGGCCCTCTCCTTTGTTCTATCAAGATGGTGACCTGGTAGTTAAATGTTTAACAAGTCGGGAAAAATTATTTTTGGTTTTTTTCCTCACTATTCCAAATAATACACAGTGTTCAGATGCACTAAATTTTTCCTCCCAGTTCTCAAATTTTTTTTATTTTTTGGAATACATACCGTCGATGATTTCCGTACACGTCATCTCCGGTTCACGAATTTATGCGCCTGTAAATAAAATAAAAACATATTCAGTTTAAAAGAATAAGATGAATAAGAAAGATAGCCAATACAGAGGGGAAAAAGGCGGGGGGGGGAGGAGGTAATATAAATACTTTTAAGTTCACCCTATATTGAAAAAAAAATCCCGTGAACTTGGACTCTATTCAGGTAAATTCTGGGGTCTTCATGGAGTCAGGATTCCGTTTTTGCGGATACAGAAAAAAAATGGAGTTTTTGCGATAATTTCGGGTCGTCCGTTATTCCTGACCAGCAATACATTACATTTACTCTTTTTTTTTTTTAAAAAAAAAGGATATTAATTTGTGAAATGATATTAATGAAAAATTTGGGCATTTTTTACCAATGCTTAATAATTCTCCACTTCAATGAATAAATTTTTGTTCTTAATTAAGGTCTCGTATCTCTTTAACTATAACGTAACCTGATGAAGCCTCAAATTAGGGACGAAACGCCATGATAGCATATTTATTTTGTCGTATCAATTCATATGTCAATTATTATTTTTTTCTAATGAATTTGATAAATAAATAGCCAAATAGCGGAACCAAAAAAAGGCAAAACGTTTCAGCAATCCTTGTTGCTTTCGTCAAGTGATTAAAAAAACTGCCGTCGCACAAACCAGTATGTTTTTATTACAGACGTTTTATATATTTTTTTCTCTGCCTTACGGCCAGTTTGTTTGTCTTTTTTTTTAAACAATAATGTTGATGAAGCCTCAAATTAGGGACGAAACGCCAAGATAATATATTTTATTGTATCAATTATTATTTTTTCTAATGAATTTGATAAATAAATAGCCAAATTGCGGAACCAAAAAAAAGCAAAACGTTTCAGCAATCCTTGTTGCTTTCGTCAAGTGATTAAAATAAATGCCGTCGCACAAGCCAGTAGTACCCTTCATTACACACGTTTTATATTATTTTTTTCCTGCCTTACGGCCAGTTTATTAATTGTAATATCAACGTGTTGGGATAATTATTGTCGTTACGTCACGATAGTGCATTTACGTGATCCCGCGACGCTGATGCTGTTGAAGGGGAACGTCCACCGCCGCCGTGGAGCCTGTCACTCAACGACTGAGTGTCTAGTTTTCGCGTGAAGGTGTGATTGTGGACGAGCAAAGGCGTGGACACGTTGCGCTAGAAGGGAGAAACTGCTTTCATTGCGGCGCATCAAGGCCACCACCTCCAGTGGTCCTAATTCCACGCCACCGCTTTTTTTTTTCTAAACCGAGAAATCTGTGATTTTCTAGCCTTGGTTTGCTGTTGAGGGGAGAGAGAGAGAGAGAGAGAGAGAGCATTGCCGCCGCTCTTTGCGCTCTATTGCAGGCGTTCCCCCCACATTTAATTCTTTTTTCTCCTCCTCTCCGCGTGTATTTCGTAAAATCGGCGCCCCGCTTTCGTAAAACTTCATGCTCTTGGTTAAGCATTCTGATGAAATTGAATTCCGGTCGATGTCGCCAAGGTTGTCTCCCACTGTGGGTCCTGTAGGGCGTGCAAATCCTTCCACCTAGTTATTAATGTAATCAACTGATAAAACGGCCCAGTCACAAGGTTGGGAATGTTTCAAGATGCCATTTAAAATCGCACTTGTCACAATGATTGTTGGATTCTTTTTTTAAAAAATTTTTATTTAGCAATTCTCTACTATGATATAATAAGAAATAATATGGCTATGAGGGTTGTGTGAAATATTTCACACCTCTGGCTTATTAAGTTGGTTTCAGGTATTTTACAAGTTGACAATTATTTGTGTAAGTCTTGTGGTAGCTTGCGTTTGAGTCTTTTATGGGTGTTTTTTTTGTCCTAATGCAGATTGGATTTTTCAATCACCTGACGAAAAGCAACAAAGATTTCAGAAACGTTTTGTAGTTTCTTTATTGTTTGATTTAATTTTGTCTGTCGACCGACTAATTATTTAACTAATTCGCCTTCACGTTTCACTTTATTAAAATTAATATTTACTGCTAGTTTTAATTACTCCGCCCACCAAAATCAGTTAAAGGGGTGTATTTTTATTTTCTTAGTCGCCCTGCGGAGAGTCTAATTATTATTTTTTAGACGTTCGGAATACCTGTATAAGTAATTTTTTTCGGGTTCCCACTTTCGTTATATCTCCCCCCCTCCCCCTCTCCATCATCTCCGTTGAAAACTATTTATTCCAGCAGCTTTCAGGTAACGTGATTATATAAAAAAAACTAGGCTCCAAAAATCCGTAGCTGAACACTTGACTGAGGAGGATCTCCCCGTCGGCTTTATTAGATTCGCCGTTGATGGTTTCAGGTTCGGCGTTTTTAATTCAGTTAGATGTACGCCGAGGGAATAAGCGGAGGCCCTCTAATTGCCTAATACTTCGGCCAGCCTGGTCGACTTCGTCCATATTCCACTAGCATTTCCCCCTTGGAAGCTCTATCAGACGAATTACCTGATTACATCTTTAAAAAGAATGAGCCAACGTGTTGTTAAAACAAGATTAAAAGACTTCAAGGAATTTTTCTCATTTGTATTTATACTTCCTCCATACTGGCCCGAATTTCACTTTTCCTCTCTCCGTTTTTGAATTTAGGTTCCCACAAGCCGAGGCACCTCGGTTTGTTTTTGAGAGGTGTATGTTCCGGGGTCACAGAGCTTGGGCATACGGTAAAAGTTCTTCGTTGTTCCCATTGGAGCAGTCGGCCAGCTGCCTCCTAAACTTGTCGAGGCACGGACGTGGGACAAGTACCCAATGCCCGACCTACTTGTTGCAGGTTTTTCTAGGGTTTATCCTGCATTACTTTTATGCTAATGCCGGGTAGGATCCTTAAACTATAGCCCGGGGCCCCTAGTTAACCCTTGGCTACCTTCCTCTACCCTTCCGCATCCCCCCTTTCAAATCCCTTCCTATGCTATTAAAGGGGAGTTTCCACCATGTGGATTACCCTAAAAAAATTGACGAGTTCTGAGTTGATCGACGTGGGATTCAAATCGTATTAACTCTCCCCGGTGGCCAGTCAGAGCCCAGCTACGTCGTCACTAGCCGGACAAGCACCAATCAAAAACCGCCACGTTAGCTACGATTAGGACCAATTATCAGTATTACTTATTTCTAAGTTGCAACACAACGTCCATCGGAGGGAGATAATTAGCCGTGTGATGTGATATTGAACGTCTAACAAAATTAGGCCTTTATGGTACACGACGTTTCGGCGACCAAAGTCTCTGCCTTCATGTCAACTCCCGGGGAAGCGTAATACCGAAGTGGAGACGTTATAAAAGTGGACTATATGTAGTTATTATTCTGGATTTTAAAATTTATTGACAATGGTGAGGTAACGTTATTATTTAGATTATTCGGGTATTCCATCGATTGATTTCTTTGCCCTTTTTTCCTCCACTTTTTCTTGGTCACTGTCTACTCAAAGACAATGGAATACCCGAATAGTCTAAATAATAATAATAATATAGTTATTATATAAATCAAGGAAAAAGATTCAGGACTTACGCACAACTTCTCCGCTTCGGAATTCGATGACGGACGGCTGAAACGTCGTGTGAAGTTATAAATGCACACGCACTCTGGTAGGACATTTCTAGCCATTTTCAATTATTTCTACAACATTGGCAGCCATTACAGTGTGTCGAATTTCAAGTCCATTGAGGGTGGAGTTTGGAGGAAAGTCAAACACATTCGGATATCTGCATCGACTTTGTGTTAATAACACTTCCTTTAGGAATATCATTTGGAAAGGTCTAAAGAAACCACACAACATTTCTGCAATCCTTGTTGCTTTCATCGGGTGACTGAAAATCTAATCTTGTATTTGGTATTGAATTTATTTACATTTTTGAAACAAGTTTAGAACTGATTATATAAAAACATCTTAGATGAAGATTAATTAGATAAAAAAAATGACACAAAATTAATAAAAAAAACACCCCCTCCACTGTTCATCACTTTTTTCTAATTGAGTAATCTATGAAGAATTAAAAATTGAAACTTTATCTGACTTGTTTTAAATATATTTAGTGGAAATTAACCGAAAGTCAGCATTTATTTATTAACATTAAAATTTACTATTAACTAAAATACATATACGTTTTTTCGCTTTGTTTAAGGACCTTTTCAGGTGTATATATATATATATATAAAAAATTTAGAAATATGTAAAAAAAACACACAATAAAAGGTTGAATGTCAAACAAATAAATTTGGTATAATATTCCAAAATTAGAACATATTTTAATGGTTTACTCAATAATATGTCACCATATTAATTTAATAAGTAAGCACCACAGCCAATGTCAGAAAAATTAATTAATTACAGTTATGTATTAGTTAATACCAGTTGAAGACTCGTCCAGGAGCACCGTGACGAGGCTTTGGCATTACGACCAGTTATTAGGATACTAATAGAAAATGAGTGTAGATAGTGATTGCCGTCTGGAGCAGTCTGTAATGTAGGATGTGTGTGTGTGTGTGTGTTGCCAAGTGTAAACATGGCCGCAAGAGGCCTTCGACGTGTGTGTGACAATCTCACGTCCCGGAACTCTTCTTTTACTGGGATACAAAATGTTTCAATGTTTACCGAAAAATTGTGCGTCTCTGCGGCGGCGGCGGAGGAACAGTGTTGACCGCCATTGTTCTCACAAGGACGAAGGACCTCGTCGTTGGAAATGGGAATGTCGAACTTCCTACTACGATTACAGAACCGAGTGGACGGATGGCGACTTGATGATACGCAAACATCCGGGTTACATTTCAACTATGTTACATGATATTTAAACTATCTGGGAAATTTGGAAAAAAAATTAACTAGTACCTAGAACATTAATAAAAAATATTTGTCCATGATTAAATTAAAGATACATCGTCATTTCGCCTGCTGTAGGTGAATTTGTCTTCAGCATACTTCGATCTCTTTGACTTGCCAGCAGGTTCTATTGACCTCAGTATGTACCCGCTTAATATATTTAACATATTAAAGAAAGACGGAATACCAGAGAAATTAATAAATATGGCTCGAATATCCATGTTGGAAACTAAATGCAAAATATGTGTGGGAAATGAGTTAAGTAAAGGAATTTGAAATAACATGAGGGGGTCAAACAAGGTGACTCGTTATTCAATCTTGCACTGAATGCCGCAGTAAGAGAATTAAATTTGAGAGGTAATATTATATTTTATAAATCCACACAATGTCTAGCATATGCAGGTGATGTAGTGTCAATAGCGAGGAATAATGCAACATTAAAATAAACGTTTATTTAAACTTGAAGAATAAAAATAGTAAAATAATAGGATTGAAAATAAATGAGAGAAAAACTAAATAACTAAGAATGCCAATAGCGGAAAATAAAATATAAGTGCGAGATTTAAGAATAAATGAATATAACTTCTAAGGACTTCACATATCTTGGACTGAACATCACTATACATCTACAGAAATTAATCAAAGAATAACAAAAGGAAGTAAAATATTAAAATCTTCCCTAATAACAAGAAGAGCAAAAGTAAAAGTATATAAAAACATTAATTGGACCCACAGTAACGTTTGGACCATGAGACATGGACCCTAACTAATAAAGATATGGAGACTCTAAAGGAAAATTATTCGGAGAATCCATGGAGCTGTTAAACAAGGTGAAAGATTTATAAAATCATGCAGTATCTCATGGTTGGGTCACATACAAAGAATGGCTAAAGAATGAATGCCAAAGCAGATATACAAAGGGAAAATATATGGTACTAAAAAAGAGGAAGACCAAGGAAAAGATGGATCCGGGATGTGTCTGAAGACTTTGAAGAAAATGAAGACAATCAGATGGTGGGAGAAAACCGAGAGGAGAGAAGGTTGTGAAGGCAGCCAAAGCCCACATCGGGCTGTATCGCTTTGGAAGAAAAAGAAGATGTAATGAACTTGTCTTAATTACGCGTATTAACTGTATAAAAATATCAAGTAATTCAAGAAAGGTGCGTGGCTTGATTCTGCAACACCATCTAAAGTGAAAGCCAAAAAAATACGGTCACAATCTAAACCGGTGTTTCCCAGCGATGCCCCCACACGGGAGAAATTCGAAAATGAGCTCGAGTAGAGTTTAAAAATTGCCACCTATGATTTAAACTTGTTGAAAAGGAAAATCTTAATTTTAAAGATATGCATTTGGTAAGTTTTGAATTATTATTATTTTTATTGAAGAACCGTGACACGCAATCTTTAATTAGGGTTCTTTAGGGAGTAATCCAATTTATAAATATAAAAAAAATGTATATGTTACTCAGTGGTGGTGGTGGTGGTGGTGGTGGTGGTGGGGGGAGATTAGAAACAATTATGTGGGGCATGGGAAGAAAAAGGGTCGGGGAAACACTGACGTAAACAGTTCTGTTAAGATAGTGTTAAGTATCCGTGTGCGCGCCACGTGTTGCACTTTCAAATACAGAGATAACATTGATCCGGCAATAGTGAGGAAGCTCGTGACAGAAATAAGTTTTGGGGGGTTACGGAGAAAATGGAGAGGAATCTTTGAAAGAGAGACACTTCCTCGAGGAATAAGGAGAAGTAGTTCAGAAGAACAGGAACAAATTTGTTTATTGTTCCTTCTCTTTGAATTACTTTTCCTCGTCTCCTTACAGTCTTTTTCCTTCTAATTCTTTCAACATATGAACAATATTTATTTCGGTTTTGAAACCGAACCATTTTAATTGATACTGTAAAAGTGAGCTCCTGTTCACGAGGAACCCTTAAAAGAAACTGTTTAGGCAAGATTCTAAAGAACACTAGTGATAGAAATAAAATAACTAAAAATGGGCATAATACCACATTTATTGGGGGATTAGCTCTCTTTGCTGCTTTAATAAGAAGCAATATATATCAAAAGTTATAAATTTAATATGACAGATTTTTAAAATTTAAGCATTATAATCCCTCTGATTTAATTCACACGAGAAAAAAAAACCACAAATAGTTCGTGGTCGCGTAGACCATAAAAAGAACGAACTCGGCAAGATGAAACGGCAGTATTTGGCCTGGAAAATGTAGGAAGCAAGAAAAGGATGGCAGACTGTTTCAAAAACAATTTTTTTTAAAAAACAGGACAATGGAAAAATCCGACCAAAACTAACCACTGTCAACAAAATTTCGAATCCAAGTGATTTTTTTAAAAAAATCATTAATAGAAAACTTCGGGTCGTAACATAGCAAAACTTAAATAAATACATTTCAAGGATCTCTTTAAGATTTAAGCTATCCAGATGGATGAAATTTCCAAAATACAACTTTGAAATTTTCTCGGGGTTTAAGTTACTTAAATTGTTGCTCTTCATCGTGGGAAATTTGATTATTATACTTCACTATGTGGATGAAGTTAAGGAACAATGGAAGGGTTTCAGGTGCTTTTATTGAAAATGTTTATGGTCTGCGTCTAATGAGAGCGCCTGGTCGTTACCCAAGTACCTCCAGAACTAGACTATTGCACAAACTGCCTGTCTAGACACTCCCGCTGATAAATAAACAATTTTGCGCAACTGGTTTTTACATATTTGGTGGGAAGAAGAGGCTGAGGCAATAAACTAAGGAACGGATCAGTGTGTCGGAACACGCAATGACCGCGAATGTAATTAAAGATCACAACCGAGATCTAATTGCTTCCCCGCCAGACCGCACTCACCTAGTCTTCGGGAGGTAGGACCCACCACCACTTTGACATCTGACTGAGAGGCGATTCTCGCCACCTGACGGCGGCTCTGCGCGAGGACCACGCCCGTCGACCACGTGACCGGAAGCCAGACAAAGACAAGATGCGCCGCCCGGGTGACCTTGCCTTCCCCAACCCGCCGTGGCCTTGAATCAAGGGAAAGGGTGCTCTCTAGCTATTAGCCAAATTCTCTCTCTCGTGTGAATTAAACACGTGGGGTTATAATTTATAAATGTCAATTATAAAAATCTTGTCATATTAAATTTATAATCCTAGATATATTGTTTCTTATTTAAGCACCAAAGAGAGCTAATCCCCCAACAAATGTGGTATTTTGGAAATAATTTTATAGACTTGTTATAGCGGTTACTTCTTTCTGTACTTTTTTGTCTCCCAATTAACAGGAAGTAATTGGCTGACGGAACAAAACTTCGGTCACCTTCGGCAAACATCGGCCAAGTTCGGTCTTCCCCCTCCCAAGAGTTACGAATTTTTTTTGGTTGTAATAATTTGCACCTTCAACATATTAAAGGATGTAAAATTATATTTTGTATCTCTTAACAGTTTTTCTTATATTATGGCCAAATACTTATTTCCAATAATCTTCGTATTTATATGCAACGACGGACTAAATTACGAAACAATTTTTTTTCCCCCATCACTTTCATCATTCCCAACGTTACATCACACCTCTATTAGGCGCACCAGGCAAGCTAGGGCTATAAATATGCGTAATAAAACGTTTATTCTAATTAGTTCTTTCTTTTTGACTGTCGATTAGCAGCAGTAAGACGGTTGTGCTTCACCCTTGGGAAGTTTAACAATTTTTTCTCTCTCCAAATTAATAAAATTTCGGTATTAAATGGCCTATATTCAACTAATCTCTCGCTTTCTATGAGATGGTATGGACTGAAACAATATGTTACTCGACAACAATGAAGGACAAACATTTGTGTATGTAATGTTCCTAATCAAACAGGGGGGGGGGGAAATTGGAATTTGATTGTTGTTGTTTTTTTGGTTTAGAGTTATCACGATTTGTGTGCATTAAGCAGAACGGCTGTACTACTGTAGTTTTAACAGCACACCAACATTTCTCTTCAGATTAATTTCAGTCAGACAGAGCATAAAAGATGTACAAATATCGACAGAAACGTTGTTGTCCTGTTATACGTACAATAATTTAAAGATTATTCTTCTAAAAAAATATTTAAAAAATGTATTTTAATAGGTGATATATATATATATATATATATATATATATATCTTATTAAATTGTCTTTGTTCAAATTCAATTTTAACACTTCATGACTGAAATATACTAATAGAATTATAATGGATTTCATTATCATGTATTTATCGTGTGATGTTAAATTGTAAGACCTTGATTATAGACTTAATTTTTATTTTATATTTAAAACAGTTTTTTTAATAAATAAAACTATCAGGAAAAGATCAATAATTTTTTTCATTATAAACATGTTTTAATATCTTACTAAAAACATGTAATAATATTGCATATGAGCTGTTTAAATGTATAATTAAATAAAATTGACAGGCCTGGGTTAACTGTAGGGAAATAATAAACCACAGGACTTTATTATATGAACGAGAATTATTTTTCTAAAGCTGAGCTCGAAAGCTTGGTGAAATTGAATGACTGAGGGAAGATAGCAAAATAAACTAACGCAGCCGTGGAATTGGAAACCGGAATTAGTAAATTATATATATATGTTTGTTGCACACACCTGTATCACATATGTATGTTGTCGCCTGACACTCTTCCTCTTAATGACTTTTAAATATTTCTTTTAAAAAAAGGAAAGAACAGCCTTCGCGACTGTTTGCAAAAAGCAGAACTGTTGCTCATTTATTTTTCAAAGATAAAACACTTAGTTACAAAGATATTTAACTTAATAAAAAAGATTTTACAAATAACGTGTTCGAGCTAAAATTGCAGTCTTATTATGACAAATTTAAAACATATCAAATAAATGTTACCAATACTTATAATAATAATAGTACATATTTAATTTCCTACCCTGCTAATTCATACAAGAAAAGATAAAGTAATGTTTAGTAAAAAAACCTTTTAAGTAATCAAGTTATTTTTTTATTAAAACCAAAACCAGTCATATTCATCTGAAAAAACAATTCGGTTGTTACATCCAGAACACAAACATTAATCTGCAACCATTCTTTTAACAATTACTATTAATATAAAACAAGAACTTAAATTACCTGAAAATCTAAAATAATTATTATTAGTTCCATTATTTTAGTACAAAGTCACATTCCAGAAGCCATTCATACTACATCAGTATTTGTCTTACAACCTTATTTTTTCCCCTTAACATAAGAGTCCAACAGGACACACTACTTAAGTCAAAGACGTTTTATTTTCATAAGATTATTTTATAAAGTCTAGATAAATATTTTAAATTATTTGCAATATAATCATTATCTTTAATCTCTCACTTTAGTAATAATTTTAATATCCGCATTTTTTTATACTTTCAAAATCAGGCTTGTGTTGTTACACATACAAAAATATGAAAGTAATTTAATAATTTAAAATCATAAAAAATCTAGAAAAATACATAACATTCCTACATTTATATACACAATATATACATATAAAGGTGTATCTTAATTTTTATATATTATTTACAAAGTTTTACATATTTTATTCAACACCTTAATGATATTCTCATGAAACTTTTCATACTACATCAGTATTTGTCTTACAACAAAATTTTTTTTCTCTGAACACAAGAGTCCAACAGGACACACTACTTGAGTCAAAGAGGAAATTGGCATTTTATTTTCATAATATTATTTTAAATTATTTACAATATAATCGTTATCTTTAATCTCTCACTTGAGTAATAATTTTAATATCCGCATTTTTTTTATACTTTAAAAATAAGGCTTGTGTTGTTACACATACAAAAATATGAAAGTTATTTTATAATTTAAAATCATCAAAAAATCTAAAAAATACATATAGCATCCCTACATTTATATACACAATATATACTTGTATAGGTGTACCTTAAGTTATTTACAAAGTTTTAAAACTTTTATTTAACACCTTATTGGCATTCTCATGAATATATATTCCTTCAAGCAAGTATATCTTAAAACTGTATCTCTCACTATGTAAATTTATTTAACCTGACCCCTTTTACATACATGTCCATTAAGATGTATTGAAAGAGCTATACAATTGTTGACAAAATAAAAAAAAGTGTTGTTGTAGTTAATTGTATGAGAATAAGTTTTCTTTGAAGTGAGGGCTGTGTGTTAATAGTGGTTTGGTTTTGCTTGCAGGATGGCAGAGCGCCCCTCAGGCTTGAAGAGGCCGAGGAATCCGCGTGCGCGTGGAGGTAGGTGAAGGTGTAGGAGTAGGTGTGGGTCCCCGACCTGGCCCACTCGCTCTTTACTTTCGCTTGTTGCGCAAGCGCTTAGCTCTCTGGCTCTCAACTGCCTCCTTGCCTCCCTGACATTTACCTCATCCGAGCATCGCAAATGTCAGGGAGCCCGAAATTTCGAAATTCCCCCACATGCAAGTCCCTGCTCATATCTTTTCCCTTTCTCGTAATTACCGCTGCAGCCCGCCTGCCCGACCACATTCTTCGCCGGAGTTACTGTTGTTTCGGCGCGCGGTAAATGAAAACGGAGAGAGTGAGGCAATCTAGTTGGACCGGTTACTCGGGGATACGCGGCTGAATTATGATGCCGTTCTCTCTGGAGCACTTCCTTTTCCAAATTCCCGGCCCTAGTCCGTATTTGGTTCCTTTGGCGACTCTTGCACACTCTAGCAGTCTAATTCTATAATCCCCTGTACCGATCAACCCTTCTTGAACATTTCTCCGTAGACACCACAGTGAATGCTACGGACATAGGTTATCTTGAGACCACATGGTGATTGTTCTAAACCCCCCTGGGATTTTTATTTTTCGACTTACAAAAAAAAACCTATGAAACTGTCTGCTGAAGCGGTTTAATTTTTTTTCTTTGTCTTAAATTGTCATCAAACTTCAGAAGAAGTTAATAATGAAGCGTTTCCAGGTTAGATTTTGTAGTTTCTGTCAAGAGTAGGCGTGTAGATAGCTGTCGAATAATTATCCTATAGAACAAGTAACAAGTTATTAAAATAAAATAAAAATTATTCTAGTCCAAGAGTTAAGAAAAATCAATAAAAGGCCCTGACTTTTAGCAAAGTTCTCATTCCCGTATGAAGAACACAAGTCCGGATAGCTGAAATTTTAAAAAAGAATTATATATATATAGGACGGGTAAATCAGCTAGTGATCCATCCTCAAGGATTTTTTTAAAAAAAATATTTCTAGAATAACAACACAATTTCTATAATATGAATTGTTAATAAGCGTTTTTCGATTTTTACTGGTCATAATGGGCGGCATATAGTTGTACGCAGCGCAAGTGAGAGATATATTTGTGAATAAGCGTATATAGATTTTTACTGGTCACAATGGGTGGCATGTAGCAATACACAGCGCAAGTGAGAGATATACTTGTGAATAATCGTATTTAGATTTTTACTGGTCATAATGGGCGGCATGTACACAGCGCAAGTGAGAGATATTTAATGTGCGTGGCGAGTTGTCTACGTCTTTTCTTCTTAGAGACTTGAGTAAGCACGTGTGTTACGAGAAATACAGCTAGGTGCCGCCCAGTATGACCAGTTAGATGGATAAGCTAATCAACAGTTTACATTTTATCATCTTATAGATAGAGGTAGAAAGTAACAAAAGTAACGAAAATATAAAAGAGAAATCGTTAAGAATTGAACAATGATTTTAAGAAACTTGTTAAACATGGAACAGTAGACACAAGGTAACTGATCACAGTAGTGTCACCCCCGTATGAAGGACGGGTAATCAGCTCATTAGTCCAAGGCAAAGCAATTTTTAACTGTTTGGCAAAGATAAGAAAATTACTGTATTGCAAAGAGAGCTGCTTTCAGTAGCACTAACAAAACTATGGCGCCCTCAGTATGTTTTAACACCTTTACAATTTCAGCGTTTGGTTGCCAATTGATCTTTATAGATTTTTTATATTTATTTCTGATAGTTATTTTTTGTTTAGTGTTGCCCCAACTGTATTTTATAGTCACTTTGAATGTTGGACGAGGTTGTAACTTTGTAGCTGAAACCATGGGGGGGGGGGGGCATCACTTGTCACCACGGTCGTTTCAGTCCCCTGGTAGTCTCGACCACAGAATCAGGCTCCGTTTGTTATACAATAGCGTTGTGTTTACACGCCACACGTAAAAAAAAAAAGAACCCAACTCGTTTCCTGTCTACGATGCGGTCTGTATCTGTTCGGTGAATTAGAAAATCCGTGTGTGGGTTTTTGTTGAATAGTTTTGTTCTGTATTGAATCACGTAGTCCGGAAGCTGTAGGCGAGCCAAACATTCTGTGTGTGTGTGGAGCGGATTTCCTTGGTGGCGCGACAATCTCACATCCGAGCTGGAAAAACAGTGATGGCTGGATCAAGCTTAGTTGAGCCACTCAGCTGGAACTACAGGGTTTCGTCGGGAGTTATTGGAGGACTATAGGTTCGTGTTTCTTTTTACGCGTTATCGAATACACAGAGAAGCTGTGTAACCCTCTGGTTACGAACTTGATTCGTGTCCAATCTGTTCCAGTCCATGAGAGCTTTTGTTGTGAAGTCTTTATTGGACTCTATAATGCGGAATAACCGGTGCTCAATTATAAACAATGAAATATGTAGAATCATGTAAGGGTTTTTAATTATTTTCGGTGGAAGCTTTTAGCTGGGTCTTCCCGGAGCATGAGACAATCTAAGGATAATTCTCATATTTAGGGGTTTTTTTTACAAAATTTTCTTCAAGTGCGACATGACATTCTCTCTCAAAATTTTGAACCTGTTCATCCTCTGATCTTTACTTCCTTATTCTATAAACTGTTCAGTGGTGAGATAATCATGACAATGTTCATCATCATCCGATGTTCCAACCTTGGCTATGGAAACAGGTTCATCAACTGCTGCTGTCTCATTCGTCAAACCCGTCAAATATTTCTTTGTGGGACACACACACAACTGGATTGGTCCCAAATCTTCAAGATCAGAGTTAGCAGCGGCGTACGAAGAATTGGGTCCACTCCTGCGTTCCACGTACACAGATAAATAAAAAATAAATCAGATGTCTCTTTCAGTGCAGGATGTTGGAAATCAACATTTCGATGTTCCTTTAAAGAATGAAGCTCAGCAGCATCGTGGTGTCGTACTAATATCGAGATTTTAGCAGAGGTAAATAGGTTACTGAAGAAATAGGTCTGTCAGAAACCAGGAGGCCGGAGGTCACGTGCAGAACGGATTATCCGTCGTTCTTACAGCTTTGAACATTTACTTTTAGTTTATTTATATTTTTTTCTCTATTGAGGGGTCTTCGATACGATGTTGCAGACTTAAATACTCAATTAGCCTCAGATACTGCAAAACTATTGCTCATACAGAGGCCATGATGTCAACTTCGTCTTTGGATAAATTTCTGGTAGATATATTAAAGACCGGATCAGCTGTCTATATATTCACGATTTTAGCTTAGTCAGTGGAATACGAGATCAATTCCCAGAATTAACACCTTGGTCCAAAGAAACCAATATAACACTACACAAACTTGTAGAGTCAAGGGACTAGTTTAGTAACACGTACCTCTTCGTATTTCTGTTCCAATGAGGTTTCTCATCTCGATGTGAAGCTATGACGAGGAATGTGTTAATTGGGGGAAAATAGTTTATTGTTGAAGCATGCCGGGATGCAGCTTGGGAAAGGCGAGGCCTGTGATTGGTCGGCTCAAGGTCATTTCTTGCCGTCCCTCCTCTCTCTCTCTGTCTCTCTCTAAGTAAACCCAAAGCGCGTCATTTCTTTGTTCCAGTCCTCTCAACGAATTATGAAAAAGAACGTTCACATTAAACGTTCCGTTTCAAGGATGACGTGAAGATAGAATCCTGTAAAGACGTTCACTTTGTAGGGACGGCGTGAAAGTCGCGTTAGTAGGTTATCTTTAGTACGAGAATAAACTTGAAAATGGAATAGTACGTAACCGATAGGACTCATTGGGTAGGGGTAAAAAGACTTCCGCACAATGATGTTGCCTCATTGGCTGCTAATCATGTATATAATTTCGTATTTTCTCAAACGATGAACCTGTAAACTAGTATATGTAAGATTCCTCAATTTTATCCTTGAAATATAGCCCGGGGGCCCATAGTTAACCAAGGTAACCTTCCGCTATCCTTCCACATCCCCCCTTTCAAATCCCTTCCTATGCTATTAAAGAGGAGTTGCCACCTTGTGGATTACCCTCATGTAACCTCTTACCTAAAAAAAAAATTAATACTTTCGAGTTCACAACCTTTCATTATTTTTGGTTATAATGATGTTGAAGTTATTTCTCCATAAGTAGTATTTTTAGCGCGTGGAAATGACTTAGTGCAATAAACTAGTGTGTGTTCTGTATCAAATCATTCATTGGTTAATCAATATATATATTTTTATAAAAAATTATTGGCTGTTGTTTGTAGCCCGGTAGATGGCATTAAAACTGTATCGAAACGTAGGTATGTAACATTAACACTATTATAACAATCGTGGACCACGAATCTAATATTTTCTAAAAAAAAAGTTAATTGACCTTAACGATTCGGCAGAGGAATGTCATATCATCCATGACTTATTCTTAAGCAGTATGTAGCATTTAAGTAGGCGATTATTCTGATTAGCGACGAAAATGAGTTATTATTACACCTTTATGATTCTTGGATCGAACGATCACTAACCTAAGATTTTTAAATCTCCCATGATTCCTCTGTAAATTTCATTTATTTTGCTCCTTATCATTTTCTGTTGCGTTATTATTTCATATTCACATTTCTCCCTGATCATTCATCACTTTCATTTCAGTTTACTTTTAACTTACGTAGTGTGAAGTTTCTTTGGCCCTTGAGTTCACGAAGAAATGTAAAAGAATATTAATGTTTTTGTAAAGAGAAACTGTTTGAAGATGAGACGTGAAGAACACAGGCTGTTGCTCAAAGATGATACAAATTTTCTTCATTCTATTGTTTCTTTCTCTTTATAAATATTTTTCTACTGTCCTTGATGAATTATCTACGACTGATGTGCCGTACCGGCAGTAGGATATTGTTTCAGAGTTGTTAGATTCAGTCCAGTGATCCACTAAAATAGCTTGAGACGTGAGGGTTGCGTCAGCGATAGTAAACTATAACTTATACAGCGACCAAATAATTTTATAATTAACAGTGAATAAGATAGTTGAAATCCCTCTTAGCTGAAACTGAAGATAATTATTGTATATTGCTGTTTTAAGAGAGGGGAAAAGCCATACCGAGGATGGAATTCCCCCCCCCCCCCCTCCTCACCCCTGTAAAGTGACTTATTTTAGGCGTATGACAAGTGACCGAGGATCTCCGAAGCGTAGGGGATGGGCAGGCTGTTGATGGCAAACACGCCTTTTTCCGATGGATCCGGTGAGTCAGCGTGCACGCACACACACACACACACCTACACAGGACGCACTCCTCTCCTATATTTAACGCGTCGCCGTGGAGTTCGCGCCAACGCTCGGCGTCGACGTCGTGGCGTACTCAACGCCCGGCCGGAGGATTACGCGTCTACGTTTATCGATTCCAAGAGCTTTTATCGGTTTTCTTTTTTACTCCCGTTGAGAGAAGTAAGATTGAAACAAGCTTTTAGAACGGTAAGAAACTGCTTGTCTACAAGAATAAAGACCACGGCGTGAGTCAGAGATCCTAGAGCTTGGAGCATCAGCCAATTTGCCTCTTCACGGAATCGCACCAAGATAGATTAATTTGAACTTATTCGCTGTAAATTTTGCTTTATAATTTTATAAACAAAAAAATGCCTATTTTGCGTATTTATATTAAATAATTAAATAATATAAAAATAAAGTTATCGACTTTCTATTGTTCTTATCATCACTAACAGAAAGTTTTTAAAAAATGACAGCATTTCATCTTCTTTTAACGCCTTCTGCAGCTTTGAGACACCAAAGTATTTAATTATTTAAAATATAAAAATCAAATCAAAATTGTTCCCTTGATCTGAACTGAAATCAGTCGCCGATAATGAGAATGAAATGAAAACCAAAAAATATTTGGGTAAACCTTGCCAGGATACCGGAAGAGCCCCGAGGGCCTCTCTGGACCGGGAAATTTTATGAAGGAAATTGAGTTCTTCCTCGACGAAGTAACCCGCTAAAAACCTCTACCCCTCCACCTTGATTGGAGGCAGCAAAGGTCAGATCTGGCGGTCATGAGAATCCCAAGTGGATGCCAGAGAGCCTTGGCAGCTGAGTCGCCATGATTTGCGTGCTTAAGTTTTGCGGACATCAACCTCTCTGTGGACACTCTTACTTAGGCTCGTTAACGCGGGCAGCGTTCACTCTCTTGGGAAATTATGCAACTGGTATTATTATTCATTGTGGTGAAACCGTCGTAATGAAGCGCTAAGTGCCGCAGACTCCCTGTGACGAGCTGGTGTCGACCGCTCAGGAGATTCTCTAATACACATATTATAAAAATAAATTTTATAATATATAACGAAGACTTTCTGAAAGAACCAACAGCTCCATTAATCGCGAGGCTATTTTGATTTGTATCGGCGATTACAAGCTCAGTAAACGATTCTTAACTCGCTCAAGATGGAAAGTCTCCTGGTCATTTTTTTTAGTGTTGCCACTAGGACAGTATTATTCAAGAAGCGGGTCCGAGTCGTTCAATTAACTGATGATATAAATACGTTTCTGGGATCCTTGTACCTTTCGGCAGGTGATTGGAAAAAAAACCCACGAGAGCCAGGAGCGACACAACCGCACAATTACAGTAGGAGACTTGCAATGATGAAAGATACAGGAATTCTACACGTTTCTGGTGCATGCATACAGATGTTCAATGCATGTGTTAATCCAGATCTTCAGCGGGATTTGCCTATCAGTGTTCATCACATCACCAGAGATGCGTCCCTTCAGTTCTCGACTTATCAACCACTTAAACGTTTCCCCGCAGAAAGATGTCACGTGACGTGGCATCAGAAGACCTGAATTAGGGTGATCCTGTATTTCATGATATTACCGGACAATAACAGTAACGTAATTAGCGACTTTGGATAGACGAGGTTCTTGAATAATTTTCCCGAAACGTATTGTTTTTGTATGTTTCAAGTGCAAGTACAATATATCGAGACAATCAGTGACGCAGGGTGTTTTATTTTGGGATGGGGGGGTAACAGGCTACATGAGGGTAATCCACATGGTGGCAGCTCCCCTTTAATAGCATAGGAAGGGATTTGAAAGGGGGGATGCGGAAGGGTAGAGGAAGGTAGCCAAGGGTTAACTAGGGCCCCCGGGCTATAGTTTAAGGATCCTACCCTGCAATTCGCCTAAAAATGATGCAGGGAAAACCCTAGAAAACCTGCATCAGGAATGTCGGGCATTGGGTACTTGTCCTACGCCCTTCCGATAGTGGGAGAAGGGTTTGCCGTGCGGTTTTTTTTAGGGTAACAGGCTACATGAGGATAATCCACATGGTGGCAACTCCCCTTTAATAACATAGGAAGGGATTTGAAAGGGGGGATGCGGAAGGGTAGAGGAAGGTAGCCAAGGTTTAACTAGAGCCCCCGGGCTGTGGTTTAAGGATCCTACCCGGCAATTCGCCTAAAAGTGATGCAGGGAAAACCCTAGAATAACCTGCATCTGGTAGGTCGGGCATTTGGTACTTGTCCCACGCCCTTCCGATAGCGGGAGATGATGTCGCTATTATGTTATAAGTATATACGGAGAACTGAGAGAGAAAATAGAAATGTCGACAGACTTTGAAGTGGAACTGCGTCGTGATTCAGCGGAGCCTCACCACAGTGGGGGCCGTTCTTCTAGAAAAACCTTGTGTGAAGAGGATTTTCTCGTGAATCGTGGGCGTTGGTGTCGATGAATCTCTCCGTGTGGCGGTGAAGAAGTGTTTGCACATGTTCCATCGCCGCCGATGGCCACAGTCTGGGTGAGCTGAGTAGCGGTATTGAGCATGGCCTTGACCGGGCCGCTGTCCCCGCGAAGGCCGGCCCATGGCCTTGCCACTATATACTTCTTTTGTTAGCTGTGCAATGACTCATTACGTCGCGTCTCGCGGATTACATCTGCCTAGGATTCAGATGATCCTCCCTCCGGTTATTCATTTACTGCAGTTGACAACGCGGAGGTTTCTACGTACTTTGGCTCTAAATTCGTCTCTCCAACGCCCGAAACTCTTTGTGGAAAACTGTATGTCGGTAAAACGCAACTTCTTTGCCCGACCAAACAGCTCTAAAATTACTGGGGGGGAAAAAAATGCAAACTTCAAACACACACACACACACACACACACACATAGTTCCCGACAGCATATTTTACTTTACACTTGTATAAACCTTGAGGTGAGGTTATGACATCTGTGTCATTCTTTGTCACTTAGGTCTTGAAGGCATAATTTTAGTATTATTTTACTCTGTATGACGGAGCAAAAATAAAACTGTTTATATATTTAATTTAGCTATTGTTTTCCCCATTAGTCGACACGTCAATAAATACACGCAGTTTAAATTCAAGATTTTCACCGTAAGTCGTAAGACATTTATAGTACATAAATTACCGAGCATAATTTAGCTGTAAACAAAGCACTTGTTAAATCAATACTTACTTAAATTCAGTTTCATATTCAGAAGAAACTGTTGCGTGGATTCCACGTCGTACATTTAATGAAGCCACCTTGTTATCACTAACATACTTATCGGACTATTACGGAATTCCAGTAAAAATATCACTATATTTAAATATTTACCGAGGCCTTTTCGAGAAACTGTATAAAATTACTACGAAATATTTTGAAGTGTTTTAATAATAATTTCTCTAGTTTTCACGTGTGGTTTTTTTTTATACACACACGCAAGTAACATTAATCGTATAACACGAGTTACGAAAGAAACTCTTATGTCATTTGTTACGAAATCGCAGCGATCGTCAACGCACCAATTTATTCTCTGGCCAAAGAGCGCACACACACACAAAAAAAATATTCTGAAAGCTTCCCAATTCTTACGTATAATTTTATGTAATTCCAATATTTTTATTATTTTACAGAATTTTTATTTGAGATAAAAGACTCCCCATAATAAAACTTTAATAAAAAAATTTAATTTTTATGCGTCAAGCTGTAAGAGTTGTAAATAAATAAAAAAATATTTGAATTTCATCGCAATAATAGTAGTGGTGGTAGTAGTAATAATATGTTGAAACGTTTCCCCGGTATTCAATTGTCAGTATTGTGTGTGTGTGTGGAGGAGAGTAAAAATGAAACAGATGAAATTAATGTGAGTGTAAATAGGAGATTTTTTTAAAAAATGTAGAATTGGCCAGAGTATAATAATGTTAAAAAGGACGTGTTTCATCTTACATCCAAAGAACTAAGCTACACGCGTTTTCATTACTATTCTTTTCATACATAGTTCGTCAACTGTCAAGATGAAATACGAGTGCTATTATTATTATTATTCTAAGTCAGCTGCATTTTTTTTAAAAAACATACATCGGATTCACCGCGTCAACGGTAAAAGGTAATAAAAAGCAAATTTAAAATATCGGTTGTTGTCTTTTCTTCTGGAAGTAACTGCGTAACAATACTTTGCCGTTTCTCTCGATGTAATTATTAAATGATTGTTTGAAATGTGCCGTTTGTGTGTGTGTGTGTGTGTGTGTGTGTATGTGTGTAATGAAGAGTTCTTACGTACTGGAATGTTTTTGAGAAAGTTGCCGTGAACTCTTAAAAAAAAACGAGAGTAACAATAGTTGTGTTATTCTGTCGGCTTCCTCAGACTGAAATAAAATTTTCGAAATAACGTCCTCGACGTCGTCGTCCACTTTCTAATTTCGTTTGCAGACGTTCGGTGCCGGAAGTTTGTTCGTAACATCCTGTGCCCCCATAGTGGCTGAGGATAAAGAGCAGTCGGGAGTGTCCTTGACGGGTTCGGCCACCTTCGGATATATTCGGGTTTCTAACTTCTACGCCGCACACAGACTGCGTCTGACGCAATAAAAGGAATTGGCCGACATCAAAGATTTCTGCCCCCCCCCCCCTTTTTTTAAAAACTGTCTCAATTATGACAGCAAAGTTGCCCGTGTGCGTATGAGCAAAGCTGTACGAACTTAATGTCTGCGTATTTACCGGCTCTAAACCACTGATCGCTTAATAGACTTGAGTATTTCTTTACCTTGTTGCTTCTATTGGTCTGAAGACTCATTAACCAATCATGCTTTATAAACAAATATTCATCTGATTCATAATTAGGAACTTGTTAATTTCAAAATCCTCAAACATTTCGTTTTATACAGTTGTGTATTAGGGCGCGTTGGTTTGAAAAATTACCGGCAATAGAGGTACTTGTATACAGTAAAAAAAATGTCAGATGTATAGAGAGGCATGAAAAGTTTGCAACAGGAATGGACCAGATACAGAACAGCATCAAATATAACATCCAACTCCTTAATCTACCATTCCTCAGCACTTAACCCTTTCAATGAATCACATCTTCAACTTTTAATTCACTTTAAAATTCCCAAAACTCTTTATTCGAGTATGTTTTTTGACTAGCCTTTAATTGTTAATGTATTTGTCAGAATCATATATATGTTTATCAAATACCAAACTCATTAAATACTGATTTATAATTTCTGGTTAATGTCCTGAACGCTATTTTCAATGCTTTTTTTTTATCGGTGCAAAAATTCACAACTTGAGAGTTCCATCTTCATAAGTATTCTACCAACATCTAATCAAGTTGAGGATGTGATTCATTTAAGCGCTGAGGAATGGTAGGATAAGGAGTTGGATGTTATATTTGATGCTGTTCTGTATCTGGTCCATTCCTGTTGCATGCCTCTCTATACGTCTAATCTGTTTTTAAAAATATTATTCATATCTCTATACATCTGACATTTTTTTACTGTATACAAGTACCTGTATTCATGGTAATTCGTCCTAAATACTCC
The DNA here is from genome assembly GCA_037074705.1 of Zhengitettix transpicula. NCBI lineage: Eukaryota > Metazoa > Arthropoda > Insecta > Orthoptera > Tetrigidae > Zhengitettix > Zhengitettix transpicula. Next base: position 91,297,859 of record CM073593.1, on the reverse strand, counting down.
GTGGCCTGTTCAGAATGCTTAAAACACTTCTAAAAAAGACTTTCTCATTCATTTTTTTTCTAGTGGCGCCCAACCATCTTCTGTTTCGAAAGCTTTCCTCAGTCTCGCTTTTTTCGGGCTTTCTAAAACTTTCCAGATTTTACTTGTTTGTAAAACCACACACATACAGTGTCATCACGAGTTTTACGTCGTTAAACTATTTGAGTGAAACTAAATCATATGAACCAGGTCTACGAACCTTTTTTTCCTTTTTTTTCAATAGACTTATTTTTCATATTATAGTAAATAAATTGCTGCATATATTAAAAAATGTCCCGTAAATAAAGTGAAACTAAATCAATAAACCAGGTCTAAGAACCTTCCCCCCCCCCTTCTTATCAATACATTTTTTTTTCAATAGACCTATTTTTTCATATTATAATACATATATTAAATACATATATTTAAAAAAAGTCCCGTAAATAACATAAATATATTTAGTACCAAGTTTTTCAATTTTACTGGCCGATATTAATTTTAAAGTAAATAATAATAAAAAATTTAAGTCATGATTGTAGTTGACCTTTTATATTAGGTGTAAAATAAGTAGATATTAATGTCAGGTTTTTCCCATTGCCTACATCGGTTTAAATTATGGTGGTTTAAGAATAGTGAAAGTTGAAAAGGAATTCTTAGTGAGGGAGAATAATAATACCAGTTGCATAATTTCCCAAGAGAGTGAGCGCTGCCCGTGTTAACGAGCCTAAGTAAGAGTGTCCACAGAGAGGTTGATGAAAGATTTTTTGAGGAAGATGAATTAGGAAACAGTAAACAATACAAATATATAGCAAAAAGAAAAATTAGGAAACCGACGTAGAACAGTAAACAATAGAAGACATTCAGTGAATTAGTAAATCACTGCAATTCTGCACTATTTAAAAGATTTATAGTTTTTTCTTTATTAGTTGTGTAAGGTGACTAAATCGTGCAAGTGGGAATTTGAAATAATGGCTCGGTGATATGGGCTAATTTGAAGGGTTGCAAATATTTTTACAATTTCAAAATTTGGGGTAAACAACTTAGTTTAAGAATTGAATATTAACTACCATTTTATTCAGTTCAATCAATTCTTTTTGCAGCGAAAAAAATATATGGGTTTTGTCTACATATGGATCTAGAAGGGGGGGGGGGGTATCTAAAGTGTAGAAATCTTTATAACGCACATTGAAATCTCTGGATTTATTTCAAGTGGTGTCATGTTAATATTATCCGTGTTAAAATAATACTAATTATATAAATAAATAGCCAAATAACAGACAAAAATTAGTGCTAAATATATAACAACGTTTCTGCTCGGTGACTTGAGGATCATGAAAAAATAATAATATTTTTTCTTTACCTGGAAGCTTATCATTGAGAAAAATAAGAGGGGTTAATGTATCTCTGATTGGATGTGTGTAAAAAAAAATAATTACAATCAGTATACCTGTAATATATTGTATTAAGAGCTAAAAAAAAATAACACATCAGTGTTCTTGAATTTGGAAACGATCGAAATAAACGCAAAACAATTTTAGTCGTAGCGCCTCTTGTCTCTATATATAATTGACACGTTCCTGATTAAAACCAACGGCTGTTTATTTTCTAGATCATGAATATGTTTTTGACCTGGCATCAATGTGTCTGACATCTACCGAGAATTCGAGCTAGCTACTGGATAACGTGTCCTGACGCGATCTCTGTCGGAGAGAAGGGCGAACTACGACAGAGCCTTCGACGTTGTGTGTGTGTGATTGATTATGTTTTTGCCGTCGTGTGCGTGCGTAGCCTTACAGTGTTCGCAATTGGTCCAGGCGGATGGATACATTTATTTCGGGTATTGCATCGTCTGGGGCTGAGGAAAGGGTAGTTGCAATGCTTCGAGTTTTGAGCACTCCAGAGGATCTTTGTTACTGACTGGTAAACGTCTCTAATTAATTTCAGAGGCATTGGTCCTGTAATGAGCATGTGTAATATGAAACTGTTGCGTGCTGATTGCAGGATAAGGATAAAGTATTTATTTATTGGTAAATTTAATTTGGTCTGCGGCCGATGTTGTTAGGACAGAATGGCCGCTTCCTCCGCCATTCTTAATCCCGGAGATGGCAGGAGGCAGCGTGTGCTCTCGCTGGATCCCTGTGCAATTGGCAAGAGGGGAAAATAGTACGGCCGCCGTGGGAAAGTGCATGCGCCGTGTGACTCATTCAGAGCGAGTATTGATCTGTAACGTATTCGCATCCACGCACCCCTCTCAGCCAGCGCCCGTCTGCCTGCCTGCCTGCCTGTAAACAGTTCCTGCTGACTAATAATTCTCGCACGTGGCTCACAGCACGCGCCATCCACCGTCTCAATGCGCACCACCATCTTTCATTTCGCGATGGATCGTACCTGCCCCTTTTCCCGGGCGTTGTGACCAGTCGCACGGTCTTGTGGTAACTGCCCTCTGAAGAAGTCTTCGTGATGGGTACTCAATCTGGCCATCAACCTTACCACTCCACTTAGATTGGTCCGTTGCGGTTCAAAGTCTACAGCGCAATCTTTCACCAGGAGTAAGTTACACGTCTGGGTCGGTCTCACAGAAATGACTGTAATATACCAGAATAGCGATTAACTAACTTCCAGATGACATTAAAGAATTTAGTAACAAAAGAGAACTTCAATAATTTCTACTCAGCCACCCCTACTCTGAAAATAAACGGATTTTTACATTAACTTGTAATTATAATGTTGTTGTTGATAAGCCGCTACAGCGTTCCTTTATGGAATGTTTTCGGCCTGGTCCACCACTGCTCTTCCTATCTTGTACAACTTCTATCCAGTTAACTTTCATCTGCTCGTTGTCTTTGAGTATATCATCCCTCCTCCACCTGTTTCTGGGTCTTCCCTTCTGTTAGTTCAAGTTTCCCAGGTTGTAACATAATCATATCTTCAATTTCCGTTGTCCTTGCTGGGTCTGTTTCCTCGTATCAAACCCTATCTCTCCGAGGCTTCTTAGTGGAACGTTTATAACGTTTGCTTATTATTTTAATTTTTTTTTTTTGCATTCAACGCCTTCGAAATTCATAGATACACGTCCTTCTCGCTCGTGTTCAAATTTATTTCAATCAGTTTCCCTCGCGTGGGCGATGTCATAGCATGTCTTCACTATGGTCATCATAAGAAACGTGCTAGTGAGAACGAGATAGTGGGGAAACATCCCCAAGAAGAGAGGAGGGGGAAAAAAGTTCTAAAAAAAAAGATGGCACGCCAATATTCGGGATACTGCTCGCAGCGGCTGACCCCCAACACTGAACTTATAATTCCTGCCAATGTGCAGAGATTTAAACATGTGCCGTAAGTCATTTAAGAGAGATTTGGTATTATGGAAATACTTCGAGTGCGAAAATAATAGAAATAAAAATACTCATTATACGAGAGTCACTCCAAAAAGTATTTTTATTTAAATACTTTTTTTTTGCATTCAACATCTTTGAAATTCATAGATACACATCCTTCTCGCTCGTGTTCAAATTTATTTCAATCCGTTTCCCTCGCGTGGGCGATGTCATAGCATGTCTTCAATATGGTCGTCGTAAGCAACGTGCTGGTGAGAACGAGATAGTGGGGAAAACATCCCCAAGAAGAGAGGAATGGGGGAAAAAAAGTTTTTAAAAAAAGGAGGGTACGCCAATATTCGGGATAATCCTCCCCCCCCCCTACACTGCACTAATAATTCCTGACAATGTGCAGAGATTTAAACAACGAGGTGAAAGTCAGTTTAGAGGGATTTGTTTGGGATTATGTTCTTAAGGGTTCGTAAAATAAGAAATCTGGAGGATTAAAATTTTTAAATCAATGTAATGCATTACTACCGGAGTGACCGTCGTACATGATTCTCATGTCAATTAAGTTATTAATTGTAGATCCAATACGATGTTCTATCAGACACCTTCCTCCATATCCTTGTCATCGGAATCAATGGAAAAATTGAGCATAATCTGCAATATTCATGCCGAAATAATCAAAACATGACGAAACCGATTGTTCAACAACTGTTACTCTACTGACATTTCCGTCATGTAAGTATAATGAGGGGTGTATTGTCGTATATATTCTTTAACCCTTATTGCTGGCGTAAAAATGTATCCTGGGTGTATTTTATTTGTTTTATTGGTAGCAGACCGCAGCCGGGTGGGGAGGTTCGCCCCCCCCTCCCACGAACGATCGTGTCCTTTTTAAGGATTCTCTGGCTGACTGGGTAGATATATTTCATTACGTGTTCCACAATTGGATCCGCCAGCTCCTAAGCGCCGCCGGAATAGACTAATTTATTGAAAAGCAGCCACGACAGGCAACCTTTAGAATAGACACGCGAATCCTCCCCCCCCCCCCATTCACACTTGCAGTTTCAAGTTCCTTGGAACTGGAGGCTCCATTTCCCTCCACGTGACTCTGGGTTCAATTCTGGTGACGTCGCTCTTAATTGCAACACTTCTCTTGTCAATCACCTCGTATGCATTTACCGTTACATATATTTTTTTCATCTCTTCATGGGGATGTTTTCCCCACTATCTCGTTCTCACCAGGACGTTGCTTTCGACGGCCATATTGAAGACATGCTATGACATCGCCCACTAGAGGGAAACGGATTGAAATAAATTTGAACACGAGCGAGAAGGATGTATCTATGACTTTCTAAGATGTTGAATGCAAAGAAATAGTGTGTATTAGTTTCTGGAGTGACTCTCTTATAATAAGTATTTTTATTGGTATTATTTTCGCACTCCAGTATGTCCATAATCCCAAAATCCCTCTTAACTGACTTACGCCACGTTGTTTAAATCTCCGCACATTGTCAGGAATTATTAGTGCAGTGCTGGGAGGTCTGCCGCTGCGAGGAGTATCCCGAATATTGGCGTGCCCTCTTTTTTTAAAACTTCTTTTCCCCTCCTCTCTTCTTGGAGATGTTTACCCTACTATCTCGTTCTCACCAGGACGTTGCTTTCGACGGCCATAGTGAAGACATGCTATGACATCGTCCACTCGAGGGAAACTGATTGAAATAAATTTGAACACGAGCGAGAAGGATGTGTATCTATGAATTTCAAAGATGTTGAATGCAAAAAAAGTGTTTAAATAAAAATAGTGTGTATTAGTTTCTGGAGTGACTCTCTTATAATAAGTATTTTTATTGGTATTATTTTCGCACTCCAGTATTTCCATAATCCCAAAATCCCTCTTAACTGACTTACGCCACGTTGTTTAAATCTCCGCACATTGTCAGGAATTATTAGTGCAGTGGGGGGGGGGGGTCTGCCGCTGCGAAGAGTATCCCGAATATTGGCGTGCCCTCTTTTTTTAAAACTTTATTTTTCCCCTCCTCTCTTCTTGGGGATGTTTTCCCCACTATCTCATTCTCACCAGCACGTCACTGAGTAACGTCACCCGGTTTTTTCTCTCTCTCTCAAAGTCTCTCAATTTCACAAGTATTCTAGGATCAAATGCTGTATTTAGATCACAATTGCAAAGAGAGAACTGTATAAATGTATACGCCAAGTTGGAGATTTGAGTGAAAATAAACACTGCTTTTAAGTTTCCAGTTGTTGTTTTCGCATGAAGGTTCACAGCGTCTGCGAGGTATCAGTCTTCCAAAGTCTATTTACGTTACTTTGTGTGTGTGTGTGTCAGTGAATTGTAACGTACTAAACTCGTGGATGAATATATTTGAAACCCTGTAAACATTTCAAGAAATAAACTCTGACGAATAGGAAATGTTTCCCCATGGCGCACGACTGCGGCTAATTCGGTGTTAACAGATAACCTTAAAAAACAACAGTTTTCCGTGCTTTTTTCGCCCCCAAGGTTTTATTTGTGCAGAAACACGTATTATAGTTGTTAAATTTTAGATAACTCAAATTATTGGATTTTATAATTTGAAAATTTGCTCACTGTGAAATCCTGATAAGTTAAATGACGGGTTGCTGTTATTGCACGTTTTCGGCAGACGATATGCGCAGTAGCACGGATGACGTCACTGCGCACGCAACTCTAGTCGTGTAGTGACGTTATCTTCACAAACTACAATTGTCCCAGAGTAACTTCGAGCACTCAGATTTATTTTTATTTATTATACGTGCAAACAAGAACTGGAATATCCCCCCCCCCCCCGAAGAGTTTTCACCAAACTTAAAAATAAAGCCATGAAACGTCTTCGTACAGCTGTTCAAATGAAACGTAATGTGAAATTGAGGTAACGGATACCTGCCAATAATTAGAAACAGATAGACACTTTAAATGTTTTAATATAATATTTAATGTATTTTATAATTTCAAAATTTGTTCGCTGTGGAAAAAAAAACTAACCTGATTAGTTAAATGACGGGTTGCACGTTTTCGGCAGACGATATGCGCAGTAGCACGGATGACGTCACTGCGCATGGAACTCGAGTCGTGTAGTGACGTTATCTTCACAAATTACAGAGTAACTTCCACCACTCAGATTTATTTATAATTAATTAACGTTAAAACAAAAACTGGAATATTTCTTTTTCCCCCAAAATGTTTACACCAAACTTAAAAATAAAGCCATAAAACGTCTTCGTACAGCTATTGAAATGAAACGTAATGTAACATCGAGGTCACGGATAACTGCCAATAATTAGAAACAGATAGACACTTTAAATATTTTAATATAATATTTATTGGGTTTTATAATTTCAAAATTTATTCACTGTGGAAAAAAAAACTAACCTGATTAGTTAAATGACGGGTTGCACGTTTTCGGCAGACGATATGCGCAGTAGCACGGATGACGTCACTGCGCATGGAACTCGAGTCGTGTAGTGACGTTATCTTCACAAATTACAATTGTCCCAGAGTAACTTCGAGCACTCAGATTTATTTTTATTTAAAAAACGTGCAAACAAAAACTGGAATATTTTTTTCGAAAGAGTTTTCAACAAAAATAAAACGTCTTAGTACAGCTACTCAAATGAAACGTAATGTAACGTCGAGGTCAGAGATAAACTGCCAATAATTAGAAACAGATAACCACTTTAAATATTTTAAGGACTAGCCAAATGAGCTTGTTTTACCAAGTATAACAGAGCAGCAAATTGCTGTCTGTAACCCCCCCCCCTCCCCGGATTTGAAGCATGGTCACTAGGACAGAATGAAAGATTCCATTATACTTAGCTCATTCTCCTGGGTCTCTCCCTAATGCAATCATATGAAATTGGAAAATTTTGAAGGACTTGCAACAAGTAACGCCTCCTTTGATATTTTCCTCCCTAATTAAAGATAGGAGATAAAGAATCTGCAACAGGATTTTGAGAAGCCTTTATTTGGAAAAACCTCAACCTTGAAAGGGTGCTAAGCGAACTACCCAACGACCTATCGGATTTTTCGTAGCCAAGTCAGGCAAGGCTCGTGTGAACTTCCAGTGACGTGGAAGAATAAAGTTGAGAGACTGCAAAAGGGAATGGCCGTTGAGAAAATTTCTTTGGAAGAAAGCGGAAAAGGATCGGACAGAGGAATTTTAAAAAAAAAATAGGAGTAAGCTGAAGGTGTGATTAAATGGAGAGTTGATTTCCAGAACAAGTCCTGTAACATAATCAGGATAATGACAGCTGTTATTCATAATTATTTTTTTCAGGCTGTATCCGTTTACATTATTTTTCCTCTCTCATCTTTCTAATGAATATCCATTTCCACGCTTCTAATCGATTCGAGCTCAGATGAGTGACGCCTTTTAGTTTCGTCTACTGATTATGATTATCATTATTTTTTTGAATGGAGAGAGTTTGTCAGTTTGTCGTCCTTTACATGAATCAAGCGGGGCACAGAGGCCTGTAACAGGGAAAGTTATTTTTTTTTATTATTTAAGACTGCGATATAGAGATTGTCTCCTTTCACCGGCGCCGCTGCTGCCGGGAAAGTGAGCGCTAACCAGACGAGAAAGTGGTCCAGCAGCATCTCATCGCAACGCTGTGCTGTAACAGCGCCGCGGCCCGCCCCATGTGCACATCGCTCCCACACGCAATCTGCTTTCACTCTCCACACACACACACACACACACACACGGTCTTCCTCCTTTACCTCGAACAAACGGAGTCATTGGTTGGACAGACACTTTGCTGGATTTTTAAATTTGACGACTGTGGCGGATTCAATATTTGGCTGCTGGTGATGGTCTGGTTGTGTTTCAACAACGCCTGCTTTTAAGACAAAATATAGGAAAGAACAAATTAAAAAAAAATTATTAACGGAAAATGCAATCGAGGAGGAAAGTGTGAAAGAAAGCAGTGGATGGGTGAAAGCAGTTTCGTTGCCTTGTGCTAAACCCCAGTAGCCCCCCCCCCCAACCATGTCTTGGAAGGTTACAGACATGCTCATTATTACCAGAAGGTTACCAGAGATTTTTTCTTTACTATCCGAAGCTTCCGTTTCTTTCACTCCTTCATCCTTGGTATACACTTTTCCTTTTTTTTTCACATTTGATGAATAAAAGTCCTCCATTTATTTAATGTCTATTAAATACTAAAATTATACCAGCGTCAGTCAAAAAGTAATGCACATTATTTTTATTTAAACTTATTTTTTTTCATTCAACAACTTCGAGATTTCAATCCGTTTCCCTCGAGTTGGGCGATGTCACAGCATGTCTTCACTTTAAATTCGTCGAAAACAACGTTCTGGGGAGAACGAGCTAGTGGGGAAAACATCCCCAAGAAGAAAGAGGGCGGAGGGCGGGCGGGGGGGGGGAGTTAAAAAAGAGGGCACGCCAATATTCGGGAAACAAAGAGAGATTTCGACACCCTTTTAAATTAATTTTGCTCAATGTCTAAACTTTCACCTTAGTGATTTAAAATTTCCTAATTGTGTTATGAGTTCTTTTTGAATAATTTATTATTACTTATTTAGCCATTTATCTCAAAGCCAACACACTAAATGCACAATTAAACCATAAAAATTAATCCATTATTTTTTTTATGTTTTGATTAATTTTTTTTGTAATTTTATAAATTTGAAAAACAATATTATTTATAAGGTTGGCAAGAATTAATATTAAATTGCAGGAAATTTGTTGAAAATATATGATTTTTTAAATATATTGTTTTACTAAGAAATAAAAATGTACGGTCATAAGTCAGAAAATTATAGTGGTTATTAACAAAAAATTAACTTTGCGACGTTTCGTCCGCTGCGAGAACATCTTCAGGTTTGTCTCTTGTTGTTCATGAACGATATACAAAATTATTAAAAATCTGTCGGAACCTGAAGAGAGATCCTGAAAGAGGACGAAACTCTGTAAAGTTAATTTAATAATTGTAGCCAGTTAGCTGACCCCCAACGTTGAGGACCGGTCACGAAGGGTAACACAGCAAGTCTACTTGTACACACGTGTTTGCGTCGTAAAGGGAGGCTTGTCCTGCGGCTCAAACTTGTTCGGTTTATTTTTTTTCCTCCCCCGTGTGTGTGTGGGGGGGGGGATGGGGAATGTGTTAAGCCGCCCCCTCTAATGGAAAGCCTGGAATTCCCTGATATCCGCAGCCATTTATACGGGGGGAAACACAGCGTCAGTAACAGACACAAAGGTAGGCGAGAGAGTAAATCCTCTTACTCTGTTTATCTCGCGTTGTTATCTCGCAACTTTACGAGATGTGTGATAGAGGGGAAACTTTCACCGTCCACGTCGCTGATGCGGGGCCACGGGTAACCGCGGAAGCTGCTGTCACTCCTGCGATGTTGTCGCGACCTTAGCGTGCGCCCGTGGGCAGTCCCAGGAAGTAGTGAAAGTTCTGGCCACTTTCCCTTTCGCGAGCGAGAAAGCAACCGACCCAGTGGGGGAGGGGGGAAGCAAGTCAGTGCGTTTGCTGCCCGGAACAAGTGCGTGCTGTATCCTCCACATCGCCCGGCTTCCTGTGTGCCCATGGATCGGTTTCAACCACTTCCGTTACTCCGATCGCTGCTCGTTGCTTGCTGCTTCCGGTGCGCTTTGCTTCGCCCAATTCAGCCGAGGACTTGAAAGTTTCTACGGTTGTTCGGAATCCGTGTGGGTCCTTGATGGTTGCTGTACCTCTTATCCCGCCTCAGATCCTACGAGCGAGGAGTTGCCAAGCCTCTCAACCTGGCTGCCAGTGTCCTCGATTCATCGCGTGTTCCCTCAGATCCGGCACCCGGATTCTTCCACTTCGTGATTGCGTAAGATTCATCCTTGACCGTGAAAACTTCAATGTTGCTCTTACATCATAAATTAGAGAAACAAAAAAAGTTATTAATTGTATATTGAAATCTGTCCAACCTGATATGGCCCCAAATTAAGGGACGAAACGTCGTGAAATAATTTTTTTTTGTTATCAAAACATTAACATCTGTAATAATTTTCTATTTAAATGTCGGTTTAGACAGAGGTAAAATTTTCAGACCAACTTTAACTTGTGAAGCAAAGAAATGTCCAACCTGAAATGGCCCCTAAAAGAGGACGAAACGTCGTGAATTTTTTTTTTGTTATCAAAACATTAAAATCTTTATTAATTTTCTATTTAAATATCGCTATAGAAAGAGGTATAATTTTCAGACCAACTTTAACTTGAGGAACAACGAAATATCCAACCTGATATGGCCCCAAAAAGAGGACGAAACGTAAAATTAATTTTTTTTGGTCAACAAACATTAAAATTTTAAACATTTTCTAATTAAATGTCGTCAGACCAACTTTAAATTGAGTAACAAAGAGATGTTATTAATTTCTGAATTGTAGATTGAAAACTGTCCACCCTGAGATGGCCCCAAAAAGAGGACGAAACGTCTTGAAATAATTTTTCTTTCTTTAAAATATTTAATTTTTTTTAAATGTCGCTGTAGTAAGAGGTATAATTTTCAGACCAACTTTAACTTGTGAAACAAAGAAGTGACCAACCTGAAATGGCCCCCAAAAGAGGACGAAACGTCGTGAATTTTTTTTTGTTATCAAAACATTAAAATCTTTAATAATTTTCTATTTAAATGTCGGTATAGACAGAGGTAAAATTTTCAGACCAACTTTAACTTGAGGAACAACGAAATGTCCAACCTGATATGGCCCCAAAAAGAGGACGAAACGTGAAATTAATTTTTTTTGGTCAACAAACATTAAAATTTCAATCATTTTCTATTTAAATGTCGTCAGAACAACTTCAAATTTAGTAACAAAGAGATGTTATTAATTTCTGAATTGTAGATTAAAATCTGTCCACCCTGAGATGGCCCCAAAAAGAGGACGAAACGTCTTGAAATAATTTTTCTTTCTTTACAATCATTAATTTTTTTAATAATTTTTTTTTAAATGTCGCTGTAGTAAGAGGTAAAATTTTCAGACCAACTTTAACTTGAGAAACAAAGAAGTGTCCAACCTGAAATGGCCCCAAAAAGAGGACGAAACGTCGTGAATTTTTTTCTGTTATCAAAACATTAAAATCTTTATTAATTTTCTATTTAAATATCGCTATAGAAAGAGGTATAATTTTCAGACCAACTTTAACTTGAGGAACAACGAAATGTCCAACCTGATATGGCCCCAAAAAGAGGATGAAACGTGAAATTAATTTTTTTTGGTCAACAAACATTAAAATTTCAATCATTTTCTATTTAAATGTCGTCAGAACAACTTTAAATTGAGAAAGAAAAATAAATGTTATTAATTTCTGAATTGTAGATTAAAATCTGTCCAACCTGAGATGGCCCCAAAAAGAGGACGAAACGTCTTGAAATAATTTTTCTTTCTTTACAATCATTAATTTTTTTAATAATTTTTTTTAAATGTCGCTATAGAAAGAGGTAAAATTTTCAGATCAACTTTAACTTGAGTAACAAAGAAATGTGTAACCTGAGATGGCCCCAAAAATAGGACGAAACGTCTTGAAATAATTAATTTTTTTTCTTAACAAACATTAAAATGTTAATAATTTTTTATTTAAATGTTGTTATAAAAAGACGTAAAATAACGTCGATACGTCCAGATACAGTTTAAAAAAAATTATTCGAGTGTGGGTGGGGGGAAACGACACACAGTGTTTTAAAAAAAGATTTAATAGGCAGAAGCTTACGACCTGTTTAGTCAATTGTAAGATTTTTTTTAGCCTTCAGGTTACTCATTTATTTTTAAAAAAACCATCTAACACTTAGGAAATAGAACCGCTTGTTTTCCGACGTGTTATGTTTTTTTTAATATTTATATTTGGAGTATTACAGATAATTACAGTACTGTGAATTGTTTGGTAACAGTTGATTTTTTTTTCTGACGTTAGAAATGTTAGGAAATTAACAAATTTGTCCGCAACGTAATTCGTAGTAGCAGCAGTACTACGTTAGTAATTTAGTGGGACATCGTTGGATTCGTGGTACAATTAGCTTCCTCCAAGTGCTCAAACGTGCCGAATAAATTATAGGATCACAAACTCTGCACCAGTAATATTTTATTACCGTTAATGGTATTTTTTACTTTAATTAATCTCTTGATAAAATAAAATTTAATTAATTATTTAAATCTGATTAAAGTTTTATTAATAGAGGAGGGTAAATTTAAATACTAACACCATCAGTAATTTATATTTACCTTTCTGCTTTAATTACCAATTGTAAATAACACCGGCAATGTACATACATAAAAACAAAACAAACACAATTTTTCTCGGGCGGTAGTGGGTTCAAAATACTGTGGTCATAAATCTTTGCAGATGTTGGAATTAATAACAGCGATTTAAACGAATTTATTGTTCAATACTGGTTACTTCCGGTATCTGACCAGGCAAATCTTCTCCTCAGGTAACGCCAAGGTTGAATTGTTAAAAACTCCGAGGGAAATGTCAAAAGTTTAGCTCGAGGTATTTTTTGTTAGGTCAATCAGAGCTGTTGGAAGGTTGCAGACCACAGTCCACAGAGGACGAGCGAGTCCTCATATTTCGGGCGACAGATTAGACTTCTGTTGCGCTTTTTGGGAGAATATTGGATGCTGGAAGATATTAAACCGGAAGAAGAGAGAGGAGTCAGCCGAGATTAAAAGGAAACCCTCGACCGAGACGGAAATTTCTTGCGGAGTTGCAAATATTTCATGTCAATATGATTAGAGAGACGACGTAGGAATTCTCTGTAAAGATAAACTCGGTCATGTTTTATTTTATTATTTTTTTGAGTCCTAGGAGGCCATCTAGTTCCTCCATCGGGTTCATCTTTGTTGTATTTACAAGTGTCTTGGTCCATTGACTATGATTACATCCAGGTGAAAGACCGCAAATGACAATTTGTCAGGGGTCCATTGACTATGATTACATCCAGGTGAAAGACCGCAAATGACAATTTGTCAGGGTTTTTTTTTTACCAACGTCGTAGATGATTGATTGTCTTCATCGGCAGTGGCGAGTGGTCAGTGAACGTTGACTTCTGCCCCCCCCCCCCCACCACACACACACACACACACACACACACACACACGGTTAATACGAAACAACGTTGTACACTTTATCTGGTTTCAATAATTTTAGATAAACCATGTAAAGAATAAGAAAGATAGCCAAATACAGACAAAAAAACGCGTAATATAAATACCACACAACGTTTCTGGGATCCTTGTTCCTTTCGTCAGGTGCTAAGAAGAACCTTCTTCTTCTATGGTTCCACAGCTCGATATCGACCTCCAGTAGTAGCTTCCTCCAAACTTCTCTGTCTAAAGCTATTCTCCTCCAGTTCCTCACATCCATCATCCTTTTTATGTCCTTCTCTACTTCGTCTATCCATCTGTCCCTTTCTTTTACCCTCCCATATAATTCTATAATGCATCCTTTCCTATCCATTCCATTCTCTTTAATCTAATAGCTGTTGCGATGCTTGGGTTCTTTATATAGATCATATATTTCCTTATTATATCCTTGTCTCTCCATATGCCATTTTAATTTTTTAGGCCCCAAATTCTTCTTAGGATCTTTATTTCAAAGATGTTAATCGCTATCTCCTCTTTCTTGTTTGGTATCCAGCCTTTCACTTCCATAATACAGTATTGGTCTGATCATGAGTTTATATATCCTCATCTTTGTTATTCTGTGTGTTGTTCTTAGTTTGAAAGCTGGTAGTAGTGAGAAATAAGATTTATTTGCCAAGTTCATTCTTCTCCTGATTTCATGCCGTTCATCTCCATCTTTGTGGAATTTGTATCCAAGTCATCGCTTATTTCTATCACATCTGCATCTATGCCCATCCATCCATCCTCCCCCCCCCCCCCAGATTGCCTGCGCGACCGAATCATCAGTTTTTATTATTTTTTTATGTTTATTTCTAGACCAACCGTTTTGGCATGTTTCTTTATCTGCCTCCTCTGCTGCTTTAGTTGTTCTTGATATTATTACCACGTCATCAGCATACGCCGCCATTATTTGTGATGACTTGTATGCTATAGTTTTGGTTGTTTGTCTAATGCCATACTCTTAGAGCCAAATTAAATAATATCGTTGCCAGTCCATCCCCCTTGCTTTAATCCTTGGTTAGTCTCGAAATTTTCTGTTAGTTGCTTCTGAATTTTGACTTGATTTTTATTATCGTTTGAAAGGTTAAATCAAAATTTTAAAGTGTTCAATTCACTGGTAAATGTTTTACCTTCTTAATAAATTAATATATTAATTAACTTCAGTTTCTTTTCATTCATATTGACTCAATTATAATTTATCCAGATCAATAAGAATGAAAAGGATTAGAACTAATTTAGTTCCACCGTCCAGTCAACCATTAACTAGTCCAACAAATACAGACGTATATCAAAAGCTTTAGCACCTGACGGAAGGAACAAGGATCCCAGAAACGTTGTGTGGTATTATCACTTTTTTTTGTCTGTATTTGGCTATTTTTATTATTCATTATTTTCAATCAGACGTAAAATTTTTCAATTTGAACCATGTAAATATTAAAAGAATAATAAATATATATATGAGGGGGTTGCATATTTTTTTTTGGTTAATTGAGCTTGATTTCCGACTGTCTCGAAACATGGTAAATGATAAACCACAGCAGTCGTATTAGAGAGCGACGACTTTCCCGGTGAATCTGTTGTAGATAAAATTCTCAATTAATCAGGTTAAACTTGATGACGACGGCGGAGCTTGCCGTCGAAACGTTGTTATTCAGCAACCAATTGGCCCGGGTTGCGCAAATTTTTCGTAAATCTTGACACGCCGACCGACCAGTTGAATTCTGTTTAGAAAAATTACCTTTATACTCGGAAGCTCAACATGGTCTTCCACTCCAGTGGGGGGGGGGGCCTACAGTCCCGTGATGTTGGCTGCTGGGTTCCGATACCTTCGTCCTGAGCGGTCTCCTAGCAACTACTCTGACGTCAGAGCACTCTGCCGCGTAATATCTAATTACTGCTGTTGCTGTTTGTTGCTTAACGTTGATCTATTTTACTATCTATCTGCACGACACGCCATCCGCAGTCGTCGTGGTCGTGCTGGAATCTTGTCCTCGTGTAAGGGTTTCTTTAGATGGGCCGACAGTCTCCAGTTCTCTTCAAGCCCTCCCAAAATGGTCTTCACTGACCCCCCCAGAGCAACACCACGGATCACTTTCAGTGTGAAGACATCAGCAGGGGGTGGGAACTATGTTCAGTTTGTGATGTCAATAATGTTTCCCGACATAACACAAAGGACCTGATGCAATTAACTGAAACACCTGTAATGAGGATCTGCTAACAAGCTTGTAATAAGCTTAATTTTGTTGCAGATTTCCCGATACGATCATATTTTTTTTGTGGTGTCCGGGTGGCAGTAATTACATGTGTAATCAAAATATGATTAGTGGAAATTGGCCCAAAAGTCAATTTACTTGTGAACATGCAAATTTTACAATTAGCGTCAATACATAGTAACGTTTCTACCCCTTTGTTTAGGGCCTCTTCAGATGTAAAATAAACAATTAAATGTATGTTGTACATTTGAATAAAATAACTTAACAGAAAATAAAATTATACATCCTCATGGAACTTAAAGGCTATCTAGATTTTAATGTTTATTAATAACTTCTGACTTTTGATTTTTTTTATCTATTTATTTATTACAAAACATTTATCCTAATATTTACAGTACATACAAAATTCAAATGATGTTCATAAATAACATGTGCACATAATTTTGCTATTTTGTTTTTGTTTCCTTGGTTGAAGAGGTCTCTAAGCATAAGGGGAGAAACGTTATTTAGTTTAGTTAATTGTAAAGTTTAATGTTCATAAATAAATAACTTATGGCGAATTTCCACTAATTATATTTAATACATGTCAGCCAATGAATAAATAAATTATCCAACAGTCATAAAAAAAATGAATATATAAAATGAAAAATTAACATCTGATTGAAAATAATGAATAAGGAAGAGAGCCCAATTCAGAAGAAGAAGAAGAAGAAAAGTGATTTCTGACTTTTGATTTTTTCTATATATTTATTTATTTATTACAAAACATTTATCCTAATATTTACAGTAGATAAAAAATTCAAATGATATACATAACTAACATGTGCCCCTAATTTTGCAATTTTTTTGTTGTTTCCTTAGTCATCTGAAGAGTCCCCTGAGCGTAAGGGGAGAAACGTTATTTAGTTTAGTTAATTGTAAATTTTAATATTCATATGGCGAATCCCCCCTGATTATATTTCAGCCAAAGATTTAGTTCTAATCAGAATAAATAAATTATCAAACAGTCATAAAAAAAATTAATATATAAAATGAAAAATTTACATCTGATTGAAAATGATGAACAAGGAAGGTAGTCCAATTCAGAAGAAGAAGAAGAAAAAAAAACAGTGATAATATAAATATATCACACAACGTTTCTGGGATCCTTGTTCCCTTTAGTCAGGGTGCGAAGGTGGCTTTTGAGGGTTTTGTCAGTCGACAAAGTGCAGTTGTGTCGCTCTAGGCTCTTCTCCGCACCTGATGAAAGGGGGACAAGGATCCCAGAAACTTTGTGTGGTGTTTTATATTATCACTTTTGTCTGAATTGACTAGTCTTCCTTATTGAAAAAAATGTATATATATATATATATATATATATATATATATATATATATATATATATAGTTTTGCCATGTTTATTTATCTGCCTCCTCTGCTGCTTTAGTTGTTCTTGACATTATTACCACGTCATCAGCATATGCCACCATTATTTGTGAAGACTTGTATGCTATAGTTTTGGTATAGTTTAGTTATAATCCTTTTCATTCTTATATCAAATATATATATATATATATATATATATATATATATATATATATATATATATATATGGAATATAGAGGAATATCAATTTTTAAATAAGCTTGCTGATATAATTATAGAATTTAGATACTCTTCCAGGCACATTCTAAAATTTATACCTTGTAAATAAGTATTTATACACAAACTTGGAATTTTAATACAATGGTGTAAATTAGTTAGCCATCGACTTTCACCAATTTAATATTAAATATTTTTTATATGTCGTTTTTTTATACTTTAAAAATATTTTGTTAATCATTTGACATACAGATATAAAAAAAACACTTAATATTAAATTATTCTACTTTATTCTTTGTCAGATTAAGTTATTAATTACGTGTTCAAAGCAATGTAAACATCTTTGAAAGCTTTGCTTCTAATGAGGATCTATGGAAAAGTATTCTATTCTTGGGGTCAATGAACTCCTCAAGTATCACACCCCCCCCCCCCTCCCTCCCCCCTACATTTTTTAACTGCTTTGCTCCACAACGCCGACTTGGATGACGATAACGTTGCATATGGAATTAAGAATAAAGATAATTTCCCTGATAACGGGACTTTCTTCTAGCATTCGTTGTTTTTTTTT
Source organism: Zhengitettix transpicula (assembly GCA_037074705.1). Classification (NCBI taxonomy): domain Eukaryota; kingdom Metazoa; phylum Arthropoda; class Insecta; order Orthoptera; family Tetrigidae; genus Zhengitettix; species Zhengitettix transpicula. The sequence goes on along the minus strand of CM073593.1, from coordinate 91,280,005 downwards.
TTAAAAAAAACCCTGAATGACTGTGTTGTATCAAACGACACCATGTGATGGATGCGTGGGAGACTAGTTGGTTCTTTGACGAGACTTGTGCTTGCTTTTCCTCACCCCGGGGATTGTAATTGGCCGGCGATGTTCGGATCGTAATCATTTCCCATAACAGAGCAGTCAGTAGTCAGTCCCTTGTCGGCTCGTCTGCGCGAATGGCGCAGTGCGACACTAGAGACACCTGTTGACGCGCGGACCATCCTCGTAGCTAGCCGGGAGCCCTTGCGATTGATTGACCAAGCCGCCGCCACCGCCGCGCCTTCAAACGAAATGAAAAGTTCTTTAATTACTGACCAACCCCTCCCCCCTTCCCCATTACATGTAACATTTGTATTAAGTTTCCATTAGAAATTAAACGTGGGTGGAGGGGGGGGGGGTTGAAGCACAGTTAATTTTCTTCTGAAAAGCTGGATTGAATGACGTTACAGCGTCTAGGGGCGTGGGAGCCGTAAAAAAAGGCTATTTATATGGCCACCAAAATAAAAAATAAAAATAACTCTTGATGCAGACCCATAACTCTCTTATTCATTGAATCTTCCAACACTCGTACTCGTCTTTCACATGGCCTACGTGAGTCTGTCATTAATGGACTGTTTGATTTTGAAATTCCCTGGGAAAGGGAAAAAACAGAATAACCCCATAGTACGTTTATTTTTTTAAAAAAAAAATATGATAGGAGCTTCTTCAGGATCATCCACGTGTAGGCCTCTCGTCGTTAATAGCATAGAAAGGGATAACTACAGGGAGGCTCCTCGGGTTCTTGTCCCACGGCCTACCAATGGAGTCGCAGCAGTCCCTGGCCCTGATGTTCCAATGGGAACAGAGGATAACTTACCGGTATACGATCTCGGAAGATAAGCGTGCCAAACAACATGATTTAATACCAGTGACTGGTAAACCCCCTCCCCCGCCCCCCCACATGTGATGAAAAATTTTTTTTTCTCATTTCATCCTAGTTTGGCCTTTGTAATCCTAACTACCTCGATTTGCATCCTGAAGACTTCTTCTTCTGCGTGGTGACAAATGATTAGCCGAACAAAGGACTACAATAACGGCTCTTTGTTAATAACAAAAAAAACCGCATTGTTGTTGCCGCTGTTACGGTAAATTTTCTTCCAAAATAAAACGGTGCTGTACGTACATCTTGGATCTTCCTTTTTCCGACTCTGGTGTTATTAATAACGCGCAACAGAATTCATAAACTGGAAAGAATAGTTTAACATATGGTGGTATTGTGAACAGCAGCGATACGCCGAGGGTTTCTTGAGCCGGAGTGGTAACTGGAGGCTGTCGGCACAGTTCATTCATGCTTATTAAAACATTTTAACTTTGTGTCCGAGTTTTGACTCAGGTCTGTGGTGTCAGAATACACCAAAACTCCGAAATTACGTGGGCGGAAAAAAAATATAACTACAAAGTCGGCGGTTTCACAAGTGTGAAACGCGTTAACAATGGTGAGGATAATAATGCTACTTAACACTTGCAGTTGTCGGCAAAGTGATTGGTTAAAAATTCATTTAATTGTTAAGTATAAAGGCAAGTGTTTTAACATAAAAATCTAATTGTTTACCCTTTTAAATAAATTAATTATAATTTGGAGTGTTATAGAAATGGTACTTATGGAGCTGAAGTAAAATTATTTATTTTATTAATATTTTTCCCCCCCTTAATATTGTTTTCACGGTCAAAATTTGGCTTCCTTGTTTCAATTTGAATTTATAAGGCATTTTTCTTCCTTTACAGGGATGACGTTTGATTGAAGATGGCTTCACCAACACCTTCTGTTGACTCGTTGCCTGGAGCCACAAACTCTGTTGGATCTTCACTGTTGGAAAATTCTGAGCCGCGTTCGTTGTCGCCGTTGACTGCCGACACTATCAACCGTTCATCGCCAGCCAGTTGCTGTTACAGCAGCTGTAGCAGTAGCAGTAGTGGTTCCTGTGCCGTGTGTGTCGAACCCACGAGTGTTGAACAGTGCTGTACCGGTTGTAGAAGCCGTGGGTCTGGAGCTGTCGCTCGTTGCTACGATTGCAATAATTTTCTTTGTCCCAATTGCATGATGGCACATCAATTTATGCACTGTTTCGAAGGACATCGTGTGTTGTCGCTTGCTGCGGACAAAGACGATTCCAAAACTGGCCCTTCCCCTCCTCCCACTCAACAGTCGCAACAGCAAGTAGTTACCACAAACGGAGGAGACAAGCCTGTGTTCTGCCTCAAACACAAATCTGAAACTATGAAATACTTCTGCCGCACTTGCAATACGCCAATATGTAAGGAATGTACAGTTTTAGACCATCCCAGTGGATTACACGATTATGAACGATTGACAGAATCTGGGCCTAAGCAACTGGAATTGATGGCACAAACCGTTCAAGAAGCCAAAGTGAAGGGAACTGATATAAGAAATACTCTCAAGAACCTCGAGCACACTTCGAGTAGATTACAAGTGCAGTACCACAAAGCACAAAATGAGATTAACGATACATTCCAATTTTATCGCTCCATGATTGAGGAACGTAAACAGGAGCTACTTAAAGAGCTTGAAAGTGTTTTTTCAGCGAAACAGATATCTCTTAATGTTCTTGGACAGAAGGCACAAGATATGGTTGAGAAAATTTATAACACATGTGAGTTTGCAGAGCGTTTGGCAAAGCATGCTTCTATGACTGAAGCCTTGATGCTCAAAAAAGTTCTCGACACAAGATTTCAAACATTCATGAATTACAATCCTGATTTAAGTCTTCAGTCAGGTTGTGACCTAGAATTTGTATCAAACTATCAGGCAATCCAAGTGGGGGTACGCAATACTTTTGGATATGTACGCTCAAACTCAGAATTGCCTGTGGGTCCAAGTAAACAACCGCCAATTGCACGTCCTGTTAATGGAAGTGTGCCACATGTAAACGGCAGCTCTAGCACACTAAATGGGCCTGGTCTTCATGGATCAATAAATGGAAGTAATTTAAACGGTGGATCACTCAACGGAGTAGTAGAACGACCTTACACAAATGGATTGATGTCGTCTGCAAGCACATCACCATCTCCATTTGAATCAAACATAATATCTAAACGATTCAGCAGTGCTAATAGCTTGGGCCCGTTCTCTACTACAATTAGTGATCTTAATTTGAATGGAATCAACCCATATGAAAAATGGTCAAATGGTGGATCTGACAGTATCTTTCAGAATGGAAGTAGTGATCACTTCTCATTATCATCCTCTGTTCCTGCTGACTCTATGCTAGATTTAACATCTAAACTAATGTCTACTGCTATTTTCCCACCCAAGTCACAGATAAAACGTCAAAAAATGATCTACCACTGCAAGTTTGGGGAATTTGGCGTTATGGAAGGTCAGTTCACAGAACCAAGTGGAGTTGCAGTAAATGCACAAAATGACATAATTGTTGCTGATACTAATAATCATCGTATCCAAATATTTGACAAGGAAGGCCGCTTTAAATTTCAATTTGGAGAGTGTGGGAAACGTGACGGGCAACTACTCTATCCTAACAGAGTTGCTGTCGTACGTACATCTGGCGACATCATTGTGACTGAGCGTTCTCCTACACATCAGATCCAAATATACAATCAGTATGGGCAGTTTGTCCGAAAATTTGGAGCCAATATACTGCAACATCCACGAGGAGTCACAGTTGACAATAAAGGTCGTGTGGTGGTTGTAGAGTGCAAAGTAATGAGAGTCATTATATTTGATCAATCTGGAAATGTTCTTCAGAAATTTGGATGTTCAAAACACCTGGAGTTTCCAAATGGAGTTGTCGTAAATGATAAGCAAGAAATTTTCATAAGTGATAACAGAGCCCATTGTGTGAAAGTTTTTAATTATGAAGGCATGTACATGCGCCAAATTGGTGGTGAAGGCATCACAAATTACCCTATTGGAGTTGGCATAAATTCTGCTGGTGAAATACTCATTGCTGACAATCACAATAATTTCAACCTGACTATATTCACCCAGGATGGACAGCTGGTGTCTGCTTTAGAGTCTAAAGTTAAACACGCACAGTGCTTCGACGTAGCCCTGATGGACGATGGATCTGTCGTCCTGGCCAGCAAGGATTATCGACTGTACATCTATCGTTATGTCCAAGTACCGCCCATCGGCCTGTAAAAATATCTGTTAGACATTTTGTTGAAATTTACACATGCTCATAATTTTCTCAATAGGTGAAATACAGTTAAATTCCTATTGTGCCAGAGTATAAATTTTTTTAATGAGTGATGAGAAACAAAAAGAATCCAACACAAGTAAGGAATACTATTTTCCACTTATTGGCAGTGGTGCTTGGGAAGTTCCATCACTATATTTTAAATACAGCCTAAGTTTAAGGTAGCCTGTAATGTTGTAATTTGAAGGAATGAGTAACTTTTAAGTCTGTTTGTTACATTCTTTATTTTAGTAAAAACTGCCAATGTGTAAAGTTGGCAATCAAAAAGTACAAGACTAATTATGGAAGAGTGCTATTATTGAGGTTGTTGAGCCACTTCCCATTTACCGCACAGGCTTCTCATAAGCAAACTATAAGCATTTTGAAAGTGGGCTACCAGCTTTTAGCTCGCTCATTGTTGTACTCATCAGAAAACATATCCTGTTTCTTTTTATTTTATTTTAAAATTAGGACTGTCAGTTGTAGATACTTAAATAATGGCCAATTATTGTTGACGTTGGCAAATGTAATTTGTGAGTGAAAATGCTGCATTTGCAGTAGGATCTCAAAACAATCCAGACTGATTTAAGCATCATATACTTAATGAATGTGAGAACTACAACCATTCCTAGCACTGTAATTGTTAATGCATTTGTAAAGAGGAGTGGAGTGCCCGTGTTAAAATGCTGTTGTGTATTCTTCTAAATGGTTGCTGATTTCTTCCCTTGATCATTGAATAATAGAATTAGTTTTATACTACTAAATATAAAGTGTTAAAAATTACAATTTCTTAGAGAAATGTTCTAAAATGAGACTCCATTCCTGTTTGAATAATGTAGTGTTTTTATATGGCTTTGCATACTGTTACTATGCCCATAGTTTTCTTCCTGCATTCATTTTTTGACCAATACTAATTCACTCAACAGGGAATACTATTAACATTTTAATAAACGATCGGTGCCTGGGCCATGTTAGCACCTGTTTATAATATGCTCTATTTTACTATGAGTGTTTTTCGTGCTGTTTTGTGACATGTGTATGTAGGCTAGCTTAGAAATATTTACATTTATAAATGGTATGAACAGAAAGCTGTTTTATACAAGATAGGAGGAGTCCAAAGATTTCATGCAGAAGGCAACACTGTTGTTAACAAAGTAAATAACTTCCTGTTACATTATAATTTAGAAAATTGATGGGAAGCAAACTGTTTTATATGGCAGTGTTGGCTTTCCTTTGTTGACAGACTCTCGATATCAAACCAACAACTAGTCACTGCAACCTTGCCCACACCAGGCACCCATTTTTATGTAGTTGTTTTATAATTTCAATATTTTGTTGTTACCTATTGTTTTGTGGCAAGATGTTCTTTGGTGCTTTCAGTTTTTGATGCCCACCAATGCTGCCTCTGATAAGATAGAATTGTAATAACTAAAAACATATATGCATGCCTTTTACATTTGTTTTGTTATTGGATCTTTTAAAAATAGTAATCAGATGTTAAATGCTTTTCTAAAAAAAAGTCATAACATTTAAGGTATTTATTTTAAAGGAGAGAAATTTTAACTTATCCCTGTTACAAAGTTATAGCAGTTTCAGGGATCATAGTAATTTAAATCTGTTTTGATTCAATGTTCCTGAGTTTAAAAGTGAAAATTTATTTAATGACTTGCTTTCTGCTATAGGCAAGTTTATTTGTTAAGTATTATTAATTATTATTGATGTTATAAGATTCTCCCTCAAAGTCTGAACAAGTTTGCTATTTTGTGTTGATGTGTTTATGTGCCATTAGAATTGTAGTGAACTGTGGCCAATTTGTTTCTGTTTTTTAATGTTTAGTACTATTTATCATGTCTTAATTTATTTCTGTTCTATTATCACTCATAGTTTTACTGCTTGATAGTAAAGTAGTCAGTTTTTTCAGTTTTATTAGAGGATTGTGTGATTACTGTTGCAACATTTTTCATAAAGTGGTCATGTATCATTGTTTTTTCTTTTCCTTTTGTTATACTTCTCATTTAGAGGATTTGATGTTTAATTTAAAAAAAAAATAATTTATATAGCAATTAATGATGATTGAGGCAAGCTCATGAGCAGTCTCTTTTGATACAAAGAATTTTTAATGTTTTGTTGATTCTTTTAAACATCTTAATGTAAATAGTAATTGTTTTTTAGTTATTTTGTTGTATAAGCTTTATGAAAATAAGATTTTGTTTTTGAGTTTTTAATAGCCTTTGTTTTTCTTACCCCCATTCCCTTTTTTTCATTAGTTGTGTGTATGTGGCGAAGAACAAAGGAAAGTCATCCATTCTGAAATTTGACAATATAGGGTTAGGAAGAAGTTCTTCCACATATCAACAGCTTTTTGTAAATTATATATACATACATACATATATCTCGCTTGTATCTTTGAATGTTCTGTCTACACACAAATACCACACTTTATGGTAGTGACATTGTGAGAAGGTATTAGACTTTCCAGAATAAATCTTCCTAGCCCCAAATATAATTTTATATGAATATATCACATTTTAAATTGTTAAATAAAGGAGTTAAATATTTATCTGCCATGGTTTTTACAAGGGTATACTTATCCTTGCTCCAGTAGCTTTCTTCAATTTAACATAGGGAAACATATTTAATTAGTAAGATTTTTTTCTCCACATTTTGACTGCAGCTAGTTATTGGCATGTCGGGTTCCAAGTACAAAATTTTGTAATTTAGAGAAACTGGAAGGTTTTTTCTCATAGATAGGCATAAAATAATGGGTAAGACTGAACGGTTTAACTTTTTTATTTTTGAAAACAATCACTCAAGTCACACTAAGTTTTTTTACTGAGTTGATAAAAATATTTCTAAATCGTGTGTAAAATAATCCTAACATTAGAAACTAAATTATTTTGATAGTGTTTGTTGTGTAGCACTTGCTAGGTGCTCCTACTACCACTTTTAGATAAACTTTCCAGGAGGTGACTAGTCCTTAATGGGACTGATATTTATGTTCAATGTTTTATGTAAAACAAGTCAATTAATCTTGGGAACATTTAGCCAACGGTGTTTTAAGGAATATTTAAAAGAAGAAGTGCATAGCTTTTCCTGCTTTTGTAATAGCTTAATAAATTATAATGTCTTGTATAGTTTGTTACAATATTGCTTGTGTGCAGTTGATACAACTAAAAGTTTAATTTTTTGTACCTTATGTGTGTCCAAGGGGCAAAACAAAAACATGAATTCTGTAGAAAGTATTATGTAGCAGAGTATATAAATGTATCATGTTGTCAATCTTCCCCGTTTCTGAAGTGAAAGGAACAAATTGTTATCACCAATGTCCTTGCCAATGAATTCAAACTGTTTTTGCTCATGTAGTGTTTTGCATTGAACGTATAAGAAGTCTGACACACACACAGTTTTAATAGTGTGAGAAGAAGAATTAAACACCAACACACGGGTCTCCGTGTGCACAGCCTCGTTATAAAAGTGAGCACTTATCTAAACCAGAAGTTTGTTTTGTTGAAATGGGCACAGTTTTCTCTTCCCACTCATAAAGAAAAACAGTCTGTGATCATCAGAATTGCCTTCCCCCTATTTCTATCATGTTATGATTATAATATATTGTCCTGGTTTCATCCTATGCAGTCTATTTATATATTTAAATATATAGAATAATGTTTAGGAACAATCACTTATTACGGAATCACACGAGCAAATTAAATTGTTGCTTAATTGAATTGCTTCATATCTTGTGAGGAAGCACAGAACATGCTGCACGTCATGTTCGTTTGCTCCAAAACAAGAGCTTGTGCTCTCTTTTGAAATGGTGGCCGCTTTGTTTTTGGCGGTTTCTGCTTGGGCTGATGAGGATGTAATTACTCACACTTCCTTATACTTTTGTAAGAAAAAACTGGCAACTTCACAACCTAAACACCAATTAAAGTTTCTATTTTTGCTTCCAAGCAGTTCCAGCACTATAACTCGTAAGTTCTGCAGTTGCTGTTCATGTTTTGATTATTTGAATAAGCATTGCAAGTTGCCAGCTGAAAATAAACTTTTGCTTCTTATCGCACAAATGTATTTTTTATGAAAGAAATGTATTTGCAAATGTAGTTTGTAAACTATTTAGGGATTATCATTAATCCCACTTATTTAGATCTTCATTGTTTTTGCAGAAATCTTAAAAACATGACTGAACCTGTCCACAGCTTAACATCGCACAGACCAACTCTTAAAAGTGAAAAGAAGGTCCAATTTTTCTGAACTGCTTTTATATGATCTCCCTCAATTTGTTTCACTGGTGTTGTACACACCTTACAAAATGGTTGGTTATAAATATGAACCTTTGTATTTTTCTGTGGGCCTATGCAAGTTAACCCATGTTAAGAAATACTAGCCAATAAGTGTATTTTTATGGAAACTCTAAGGATAATAACATTGTGATGTTGTGTGTAGTATTGCATTGTGTAGATAGCTCTTTTTAATTAAATTTAGGCTTGTGTGAGTGTGAGCAGATTTTTCAATCCAGCCTTTTGCTGGTTTCTTTGTGTGCCATTAAACTTCTTCATAAGGGCAATGGTGTGTTCAAACATTGCCGAGGACAACTGTTTTGGGCCTATGACTGCCACTTTTTATTTGTTAACCTATAATAAAAGCAATTAAAATGTACTCATTTGTAGGACCAACTTGATGTATAGAAGTGAATTTTGTAAGTTATTGAAACTGCATGAGAACATGTTTTGCAATTATTATTTTTAGAGTACTTACATTGTTAAATAATTTTGTAGTATTATTTTCACCCAGAAAAGTATCTGTTGAGAATTACACTATAATATTAAATTTCTTCTCATTATGTGAAATGACTTGTTGATCAGATTCAATTCCATTATGGTATACATTAAGATTAAAGTAGTTTGTTTTTAACAAGGCACTTTCAGATTGTTATATTTTTAAACAAGTATTTGTAATATCTATAAGAACAGTATTTATTATTCATATGAACACAACTGTAACCAATTAGCAATGCCTCATATTTGGAGTGTGTGTTAATGTAGGAATAGTGATAGTATTCCAGAATTTAAATTACTTATTTATATTGTGATGTTTGCCAACTAATATGAAGGTAATAAACAAAATGTAAATACTTAATTAAATCATTGGTAGATTTTATTCTGACTGAAATGTGAGCTATTCAAGTGCTTACAAGTGACACTCCAGTCTGTTTTCTCTTTAGAGCTTACTTGTCTTTCAATTAGATTTTATGGAATAGTGTGCCAAGGTGACATCGTATACAAAGCTTTTGATAATGCAAGGACATTGCCCTAAGTTTTGTAACCCGCAATTGATTTTTGAGTCTTTTGCTCTCGTCGGCCATTTACTGTTTTCAGAATTGATAGATAAATCAATTTTGAGGAATAAGATTTAATTTTTATTCCGTTTCAGTTGACGATTTTCGATTCTATATCTGTTGGTACACTATGCCATTATAAATTTTACATGATTTCTACTATTCTAAATGTAAAACTAAAATTACCAGATGCTGCAGTACTTTCTAAAACTGTTGTATTTTGTACTTGAAGTCTACAATAGTGTTGTATATTGTAGTTAATGCCCAATGACATATCCTAATAAATGCTGTAGTTGTGTACCTGTAGGCTGGTCAGATTTAATTTCTAAGCTTGTAGTATGTCGCTTCTTGATGTGTGTGTTTAACTCAATATATATATAATTATTCATACATTTTAGTATTGGTAATTATATATATGTAATTTTCTAAGTAGTGTTAGACAAGTAGTTCTTTGTAGGAAACGTGCTCAGCCTTCTGCCTTCTTTTTGCAAGCCTTACCTGATTTCTAAAGGGTAAGAAGGGCTAATTATTTTTTTTACGGGAAGGCTGGGAGAATAATTAAATTGTTGTTGCATAGTTTGTTACATTCAATTTGTCCTGACCCTAAACTTGAGGCACAGATAAGGCCTACTTAACTCAACTTTTAAAGACTGAATTAAAATAATAATGGAAATGGAAGCAGGTTCTGAGTTTTTTTTAAATAGATATAGGGACAATTGATGTCTGATTTTACCTGCCAAGTATGTTTGAAGATTTTATTAAAGTGATATAAAAATGAAATACTAAATAGTTGAGAGTTGATTTTTTATTTATATTTATTTTTGAAAACTTGTTTTTGGGGGCCATTGTTAGGAACATTTTTAATGTTTAAATAAATATTATTACAGGGCAAGTCCACAAGTCTATAAGATTGTAAATCTAAGTTGCAAAGTTGGGGACCCAGAATGCCAAACAGTACACTTCCTTTCTGTGTCTTTCATCCATGCTTGAAGCTGATGTACATAGCTGTTTGCTTGCTCACTAAGTCAGTCCTGCCTTTGAAGAAAAAAATTCAAAGCGGGCCTCTCATTCCAATGTAAAAGTAATAAAGCAATTATTGTATAAATTGATCAGTTTTCACGTAGCCTTAAAACTTCAATATTGTCCGACTTCTTAACTCAGATACAACATAGTGGACAATAACAAACACATGTCCTTACAATCACAAATGAAATTTTCAAAAAAGTTGTTAAAGTGTGTTTTGGTCAAACGTTGTTCTGAAATTTTAATATCTTAAGAGCCTTAAATATCGTTATTGGTGTATGTTTAAAATATTTCAACTGTTGGATGAGAGGTGCAAGATTTAATGGGAAATTTTCCATTGCACATGTAATATTGACTTAAAATCTGTACCTATGTTCTGTTTGTGTGCAAGTGAAATTGGCCAATGATGGCCTTGCTCTGTTTCGTGTGCATATAGTAAATCAAGATGGAAATACAAACTGTCTAATGTTCCACATAATTCAGGTTCTTCAAACATTCATTATATTTTTAGTAAGATGCAAAACATTTGACTTCCATAGTGGTTTTCTATGTGCACATACATTGTTATTGAATAATAATTTCAGAATTGTAGTTTCTTTGTGTTTAAAAATGACTTTTTTAAACCAATGAGGTATTGAAAAGGAAATATTCAAATTTGTATATTTCAAATGTACAGAAATTACTCAGTTAAACCAACATTCCATATGCAAATATTTGATCATGTTATGCTCCCATTTTATATCTAAAGGTCTGTATTTATATGTTGTGATGAAAACATGTTTTAAATACCACAAAAAATGTTGCAAGAATATTGTGGATATGTTTAGTTTTGTAAATCAGCATGGGGCAGTTAAAAATATATATATTAATGGTTCATCATAGTTGTCCAAATATTTCCTATTCTTGAACTTTTTGTTTCATTACTTTGTCAGAAGTTTCTATTTTTCCATAGGATGTTTTTTCTTGTTAAAATATGTGTGCCTAGTCATAGAGTTCAGGTCAATTTTAAGAAATATAAAAATATTAAAAAAAATCTGTTGTGGTGTTCCATGGATATAATTAAGATTGTTAGAAGCACTGTACCACATGTTGACAATGGATAACCTAAAGAGAGTGAGAGAGAGAGAGCACATGCTGTTATCACGGTAAGCCGTGAAATCACATTTCCCAAATTAAATAATGGCAACATTCAGTTATTTTTGTGCACTGTGGGGCGGGGGGGTAACCTGTTAAATCTGTAATATTAGGATATTTGGAAAATAAATATGAAAGTTGTATTTCTATTATTGTAGTGAACATGACTGTATGCATGATAACATTTAAATAATTGATCATTAAGTGTTATTTTTCATTTGATGAGAGATAAATCTTTGTTACATACAAGTTGTGTTTGTAACATTAAAGATTCCATGTATTTTGTAATATCAAATACCAACACTTCAAACAGTCTTTATTTGAATAACTATTTAATGTTCACCAATTAGGGGAAGGGATATTCATAGTTCATTTTATGAATTTATATAATTTTTACAAATTTATTGTCTTTCATCAGTTTGTTGTCAATGTAATACAGTGGTACTCAATAAAATCTTTTGTTTGCTTGAAGCTTGTTTTCATACCCTAAACATCCCAGTGTGAAGAAAATATATTTTATTGAGATACTTATACATTACTGTTGTTTAAAAAATTTTCAGTTGTCAAACTGTTTGGATAATCAACAAGATTACTCATTAATTGTATTATTTGAGGAATATGTAAAGATTAAATTTTTTACATAAGATTTGTATGTTTATATTGCTTCCGTAACTTAGGCATAGGATGTTCTTCTGATACTCGGGTAATTATTTCTTAGGAAGTTTTTCTTAATGTATACAATTGAGTCCATTTCTTAAAATTAAAATTAATTGTTTTTAACTGTTCATTCTCGATTTTTGCCGTCTTGAAATGGTTTCATACCCTAGCCAACGATTGTCTCTCTGCATCGTATTTATAACTAATTTCATTGCAGAATTACTCCAAATTACATACTGATGCTTTTAAATTCAAATTGAAGCTATAAGTATGAATTTTGAGAGGAAATATACATTGTATTTTATTAAAAAGACTGCTTTTTGTAATCGGTGCATTACATTACTCAAGAGCCTTATATTTAGTTGACAGGTCAAGTATGGTGAAATTTTATCTCCCGGGGGGGGATGAAGCATGATATGTAACACAAGAATAACTTTCAAGAGGGAATTTGCCTTATTTTCATTTTGACCAACATGAAAATAAATATTGTAACAGTTATGCCACATTTTTGTGGGTGTTTTGTTTTTAAACAAAATTGAGTATGAGGAGGTACATTCTTGGTTTTTTTTGTTGTGTGAAAATTTATGCAGAAAAGTTGAGGTCAAAATGATTTCAACAGAACTGAAAATTCCATACATAGTTTTTGTTGTAAACAATTTAGATTCTAGATTTATGATGCAATTAAATCATTGAAATTCGAAGAAATAACCTTGTAGTTACATTATAAGCAGTGGAGTTGAGTATTACCTGAAATTTCAATGAACAAAACATTTATCTGCCATATTTGACAACATTGAATGTATGCGAGAGGTGCCTGAACCTTGCTGCAATCAGTCAGTTAAACAGCCACACCACCAATTTTTTAATTACATTAGAAAAAAGCAATTTAAAAGAATTTGTATTGTAATTGCTAGTCAGGGTGACAGCATGGTAGGGGAAAGACCAGTGACATAAGGTAAGTTCTTAAAAAATGATAATAGTTTTTATCAATAGCAAATTTATTAATATAATCAGTTTATGACTACGTTTTGGTACAAGCAAAAAATTTTGAAGTGTACTTATCACAAGATAAAGACTTCATATTCTGACTCTACCTAGCGCTTACATATTAGAAGTACTAAAATTTGTTAAACGCAACATGAACCTTTTTGCAAGTAACGGGGACAATCATGGCTACGACACAAGAAACCGTTCAGTTCTTAGTTCTGACAAGCACAGCCTCAGTCTCTACGAGTCTAGCGTTCATTATTCAGGTATCGCACTATTTAACAGCCTTCCTGAACATGTAAAGGACAACTACAATACATTCGTCAAGGAGTGTAAAACTTTTCTTGTAAATGGAACTTATTACTCTGTACACAAATTTTTTAATCGGTCTCACATTCATTGAACTGCCTTGCCTACAAAATTGCCAAATATGCTATAAACATGTAAATAGTTTGTCCAGTTTACACCTTTCGGTTCTGTTTATCCATATCCATGACGACATCCCTCCGTTCCTAGCGACAGGAGATGATTACCAGAAAGTGATAAGTGTTGTGTGTATGATTGAGGTGATTAGACAAATGTGAACAGATATGAAATTTTTTTTATGTGTGTGTGTGTAACCTATTAATATTAATTCTGTTTATATGTAATTTATCTACTGTACATTTGTGACGAATCCTATTTCCTCATTAGAGGGCTAATGGTGAATAAATCTATCTATCTAACTGACACTTTCGACATATATGTTACAATCATCAAAGTACAGTTTAAACCCGAAGCAATTTACAGTATCAACATTCATTTGCGCTAAAGCAGCTTAAACATATATGTAAATACACAGGATGACACATATCACTCACTTATTTCTTTAATGTTAAAAGTTGATATTCTGATACATCGCATCCCTTTTTGTGCAACTGACGAAGGCTCGTATATATGTAAAGTATTTTTATGTAATGTATTAAATGACTATATTTGAGTTAGTACCAAATTTATCATATTTAATTATTACAAACACCATCAAGGAGAAAATGAATTTTCGTCAAAGTATACCTGAGGTATTAAATAACGCTTTGCATAAGTCCTAGAATTTACCTGAAAAATTGCGCACTTTGGGTTAGAAAAACTTTATCTATACTTGTGAAGTTACCGAGCTCCGGAATAGCGAAATTTTCAATTTATTTTACCCATTAGTAATGTCATTTTATTTAATACATTATAAGAAATATACTGATTTTTACTGCGAACCAAAACAGATAGTAAAATACATATTATTTCGCGATTATTGTGTCCGGAAAAAATATTTCTATGACTTCGTTCAATCGCTACACATTTATTTAATAACGTTTCTTGATCAAATATTTTGTTCCTTAGTTAAATTGAATTTCCTCTCTCAAATACTGTTATGGTGCTCTTCTTCTTCAGGGTCGTTGTGCGCTTTTTATAATTGCGAAACAATTGTCTGGAGAGTATTTCCCTTCATTTTATGAACGTTTTCAGCGCATATCAACTACATTATGAATTTGTACCAGGTGATTTTTCAAGATTTTTAAGTGTTAAATGAAGGAAACATCATGCGGGATAGTAAGTGTTGTCTTACCAATGTGATGCAATCGCGCGGCTGTTTTCACCACGATCACCCAAACCTTCTTCAATTGAATTACAAAAGAAAATTGCGTGTGACATTTTCGAATTTACTTTCTATCAGCAAAAGTATCCCAGCTACAGTTTTTATAGTATTTCTTCTTCGTGTCATTCATCTGTGGTCATTTGCAGTGATTCATATCTGCATTAACGTCTTTGAACGTTTGAAATTATTGTAAACAAGAATATTTTGTTCACAGGGCGGACGATCGGTGTTTAAAGTTTGACACTTAAGTAGTGTCGTTTAACCTGACATAATCTTATTGAGTTTACAAGACAGGATAATAATGGAAATATAAAATTTGTTGCCGAACTTATGCTAGATTCTAAAATAAAGTTAATATAATTTTTCACAATGGCATCTCCTTCCGTAATTGAAGAAACGTATGTTGATTTATCAGAAAAATACGAGAAGGTATGTTTGTTATTAGAAGAATCTAAATCAGATCCAGAAACAGAGCCTTACCGGTCAAAGTATGTGGCACAAAAGATATTAGGTGAAATGAAAACGAAAATAACTAACACATTAGATGTCATCGAGGAAAGTAATTCGGTATACATAAAAATGAAAGCAATGCTAGGGGCTGTTTTGGGAAACCTTGGAAGTATCAGTGTAGACACCGAGGAGTTGGCAGCAGGAGAGGAACATTTAACTAATTGTATTAATACTTTGTCAAATGATCCTTTGAGACCTGAATATATCATCATTTTGTTAACTGCGTTGAATGATCTTGGCATACTTTGGTCTCAGCTGGATCAAGCCAAAAGATCTCATCACTATTTAGAGAAGGCGGAAGATTTGTATAAGAGATATAAAGAAGAATGCAGTTCTGTTCCACTCACAGTCAGGAAATTGTTTAATTTGTCAGACTTGGAAAACATTCAAATAGATTCTGAAGCAGATCTTGAAAAAATTTATACATTGACACTCTACTATCTAGCTCAAATATATAGCAGTCTCAATGAAAAGCAGAAGTCTGCGTTATATTGTCACACGACACTGAAGAGACAACTAAACACAAAGGATTTTGATAGTGTGGAATGGGCATTAAATGCTGCATCGTTGTCACAGTATTTGATGGAGAGAGTTGGTTTTAAAGAGGCGAGGCATCATTTAGCTGCTGCATCGTATATACTTGACACGTATGAAACGAATTTAAACCAACTGGAAGGAAATGAAGAGGAACTAGAGGCTAAGTAAGATATTCTTATGGGTTAAACTGAAGCAATCAATTTATAATTATTTTTCATACATTCTACTTATTGATTTTAAAGTATTTTGTAAATTATTTGAGTGTATTTCTAAATTTTTTTAAATTCTGAAAACTGTTTTTCTTCAATCCATCAACATAAATAAATTCAATGTAATGGTTAACATGGACAAAAGTTAGTAGAAAAAATTGTATTATTAATACCCCTCAAATTATGTTTTGACTGCCCCATTATTAATGTTTTATTAGACACCCTACTCTTAATTTCTGTAATTTTTGGATTTTATCACAAACTGAAGTTGGGGTTTTATTGTTTGGTATTCCAAGTATTTATATGCTTTATATAATTTAATATATTTGTTGCTGACAAAATGATTTCTTTCAGGAGAGAGAGGTTCAAACATAGGAGTGCTGACGTAGCTCGATGTTGGGCAAAGTATGGAATATTATTATTGTCAAACTCCAAAGACAGGCTAATGGAACAAGAAGAGGAGGAATTACTAGAAAATATAGATGGTATAAACTTTATACTTTTTTACGATTGTACGTTCTTTTTTAAAATATGATTTTTAATATTTTATTTTTATCATTCAAAATAAATCCACTGAGCTGTGTTTTATATGATTTTCATAAACTTGAAAAAGTTAAATTATTAATTATCAATCAATATTATAATTTTATTTACTTCAAAAAGGAATTGTCAATTATTATGACAAACATTTTATTAATTTTATTTTTTATGAGCTTGTATTATGCATTAATATTGATTTGTTTCTTCAAAAGACCCTTTGATTTTTCTGGCCCTCGTAAAATATATATATATATATATATATATATATATATATATATATAGCATAACTGTCCAAATTGTATCCAAACTTTAATACTCTTATGTGTTGTGGAAATTAAATGGTTTCTTAGTAATTTTATGCCTAGTTTGGTAATAACAGTGCATGGAAATTATAAAATAAATTAATAAATAAATATACATACATCAGCCAATTTAAGTCAGAAAAAAAGTAGAATCTATTAAATTAACATTTCATTGCTTAATTTGTGACCTTGTCAGGTTCCAAACTAAAAAAAATTTCAATAAATAGTTCTCGGAATTCACACGGGTTTTCCATATTTATATTAAGACGCAACATTTCGACGACTGAAAGCACTGTCGTCATCTTCTAGGCGAAGAAGATGACGACAGTGCATTTCAGTCGTCGAAACGTTGCGTCTTAATATAAATATGGAAAACCCGTGTGAATTCCGAGAACTATTTATTGAACAACTTCACCGGGAAAGACTTCAATCTTAAAAAAATTTTGATGGACAGGTCGTTCTATGTTCCTGCTGTGGCCGAATATATATTTATAATATGATATTGGAAAATAAATTATTTCACCGACAATAATCATCATTCGAGTATTGCTAACTTCATCATACAAGCTTGCCAATTCAATAGAAATAATATTATGATTAGTGTCATGTGCGATCACCTGAAACTTTGTTTCTTATAAATATAAATTTTGGGGTAACCCTAATTTTGGATTGAACATTACATTTTTTAATGGAAATTTCAACTAATGAACTTCTTTACTCTTCTGAATCTTTTTTTAATTTTTTAGCAGATATTTATGTTGACCCATTCGTTGCAGATCTATTAATAATCCAAAGAAATAAGTAATTGTTTTAAAAAAAGTAGTCAACTTAACAGTTTTAATTTATTTTAGATATATAGAGAAATGGTGAATGTTTGGTAGGATGTTACATTGAATGGAAAAACAACCATAATTCCCAAATTTAGGTTGTAGAATAGTTTTTTAATTAATAGAATTTGAATTACAAAAAATCTCTCCTGTGATTTGTCTTCAGAAATGTGGTTTACATCGTTGGATCTGTCAAGTTATGAAGATCAAGTCACGGATACGTATATACTGACATATGAAGATGCTAGAAAAGTTTTCCTTAATTCTCAAGAATGGCTCAACAAGGCTAAAATGTATTATACATTGGATAATCATGCATCAGACTGTGTTCAGATAATTCAGGATTGCAGCCAGCTGTACAAATATCTTGCCTTTTTTGAAGAAGATGAAGAAAGGTAAATAATAAATTTTAAAAAGTTGTAATATATAATGCTTAGCTGCGAAAAAAATGTAATTTGTTGGGAACAAAATGTAAAATAAAAATTGATATGGCGTCAAACAGGAGAAAGACTTTGAGATCTCAAAATTAAGGTTTGTGAAAGTCTGCAGAAACAATTTGGGTCAGAAAAAATAATAATAAAGATTCTGAATCTAGTTCAACATTTTGTGGATGTGGAAAGTATTGCCTTCTTTTAATTTAGAACTTCGTTATTTTGCATAACCATTTAATTAAGTTCTGATGGAGAAGAAATAAGTGAAACATTAACATGTGACAGTGATCATCATGATCATGTTAAATAATTATAATAATCATTGATCATTTGAAAGAGTTGGAATAAACGCAGACTATTTCTGAAGTATTTTGTTTATGGTGCGCCTTTAGTTTTCAATTTGTATACCAAATATTTTTATAACCTTTGTCTAAATTACTGCCTGGAAACATGGAAATGTGGCTTGCCGGGGTCGAGCAGCAGACAGAAGACAATGGCGGGGTGGATTGGAAAAATCCGCAAACAAGGCCATGGTCGGCCAAGAAAGGGGTAGACGACCGGGAAGGTATGGCCCTAAAATAGATTGAAGTGGGTCACGTGTAGACAAGGACCAACCAGGAGATAGCGATTTTTGAGGACGGAGAGAGAGAAGTCGGCCAACACTGTAGAGATCGATCTGGACCTTCGGTGATAGCAGTCAAGGAACACGTGGAGATCACTCTGAACCATCAGAGAGAGTTGATCCTGGACAATTTTGGTGTACACGTGGGGCCCCGGTCGTCTGCTGCTGCAGAGAGAGATTCGCCAACGGGAATCGACCCTGTCCGAGCTGCAGACCTGGTAAGTCGCATTCCATGCTTCCAGGTATCGCGTCGGTTTGCCACAAACGTAACCACGGTTAATCCTGAGAAAGGGGGGGGGACATGCATCCCTGGCAAGGCTGGAGAGCATTCGTGTTTAAGAATGGGTGGGCGATTATATAAATTCTGATCAAATAAATTCTTGTTTTTTTTATTAATTAAATATTGTATTTTCTTTCCTGCGAGTGAATAATTTCTTGCAGGTGGCGCCCAACAAACCTTATATTATTAGTAAATTTGACCTTTGAACCTAAATATATAATAATCCCACCACTTGTTTTATAAACAAAAACCACTGGATATGGACATGCTTATAAATAAAAATAAGTTTATAACATTTCTAATTCTGTTCTGAAAATATTTTAAGGGTACTGACAATTTTGTAATTGTTTATCTAATATGAGTTTAATTATTCATGCTTATTGATGTTCCGATTGGCTTATTAACACATCAGCTCTAAAATTGAGGATCGAAGGCTTTCTCCCAATGTAGTTGCTGAAAAAATACTTCACAGGTTTCCACATGGGGGCACACAGTGATTAAACAACGGTTTAATTGCTGTATGGAAACCCAATAACTTTTTCTTCACCTCTAAAATTATTTACAATTTAAAGAATTGTGAGTTGCAGTCTAGATATTTTTTCTATTTGCTCATTTCCTTATCAGTGTTTAATTTTTTACTTTAAAAGTATGTTTATTGTTTCAGTCAATAAATAGATGATCTTTAAATATACACAGTTAAGCTACCCGGGCTAGTATGAACTTAGTATTAAGGTCATTTGTTTCAAGTAGAGTTACTTTTCTTGCCAAAAAATATTGAATAATTCATCTGTAGTAAATATTTCGTCTTTACCTATTTGATATTTCTTATGTAGGCAGTGCCGAATGCAGAAAAGAAGAGTTGACTTGTTAGAACCAGTATTGAAGGAATTAAATCCACAGTATTATCTTCTAGTGTGCAGGCAATTGTGGTACGAACTAGCATTAACTTATTCTGATATACTTGACATTAAGCTACAGCGATTACAGTCAAGTTCAGAAAGACCTACGCCCCACGCTTTACGGAAGATAAATCATCTTATAGAAAATAGTATTACAAATTTCCAATCTTTTATCGATTCTTTACGAGATTCAAGGTAAAATTATATTTTAGTTTTGTTTATTTCTGATAAATTAAGTTGTAATATAAACAGATTTTTTGCTATATACCTGTGCATATTCACAATATTTTGTGATCAAAAGATTTTTGTTACATTCATTAGAACTAATAATTTTGCTATTATAAATAATATTAATTTATATCGTGTTAGCACAAATAAAAAGTACTATGTTGTTCAGTTTTAAAACTTTCGCACCTTAGCTGAGACTAAATCCATGCAATACAATAGTGGGCGATGTTATTTCATTATTGCAAGGTTTTTATATTTTGTATTACTACAAATTTATAATTTACTTCAATGTATTAAAATAATGACTACTATATTATTCCATTTACTTTCAATGTTGAATTGAAATCTTTGTTAATCAATCATTTTCAGAACTAATGAATTCCCCAAAGTTATTGAGGAAGATTTGATACGACCCACTTTAAATGCCTACTTCCATATAGGCCGTCTGTTCGGTAAATTTGTTTCCCCTGATAAAATGCAGCAACATCAAAATGTAAAGAAAAGTTTGGAAGCCTATCAGGTAATGATAATTTTGGTTAGTGAAAATACATATTTTTATTTCTCCCTTACAGTTTTATCAAAAAAGAATTGGAATTTTTTTAACTGTATTTTTGTTTATAAATGTTCCTGTTCTTAGAGGCAGATTTTATCTTTCTAGTGAGTAATTACATAAACTGTGTTGGATTACTTTTATCTTTTCAGTTGCCTTATGCTACCGATTATGTATAATGTGTGTGCATGCCGGCCTATCTAAATGTGTTATTTAATTTGACCTCATCACATTTTCCTGAAGTGTTGTACATATATTTCTAGTCAAATAAGTGTAACATTATGATTATATTACAGTTCATCGTTGATTACTGTGAAAAATCGGAGGCAGCTCGCAATCAAATGTCTATAGAGTTGGGAGTTTGCCAAGATATGGTGAAACTGCTGCCCCTCAAATTGGAGAAAATGGCACAAGCTGCAGCTCATTGAAATTAAAACATTTTTTACGCACATATACAAAGCATGGCAAAATATTGAAGTGTATTGTTTTTGTATCATATTGGAAAAGCTGAATGCAAGATTCATAAAAATAAATTTTCTCTGAATGTCTATATTCAGAACCTGTATTATATGTATGAACAAAGCATTTATAATAAATTGTTACAATTATTACCAAACTATTTTTAATCTAATAAATAAAATATACCTATAAAGTAGACTTCAATATCTGTGTGAAGTTAACATTTATCTGAAAACATTTTTGGGGTTCACCAGATTGTCGAAGATTGTACTTACTTTTACTGTTGCTAGTATTGGTAATCCATTCTATTACCAATTGTCTTCATTTCTACTCATTCCAGTCTTGATTAGTTTACAAAACATGTTATTCGTAAACAATAACTATTGTGATAAAATTTTTGTCATAATTAAAGCTGTTGTTTGGATTTTAAGAATGCTCTGTTAGTTCATTTGTACCCTCTATTTTTCTAGCCACTTTATATTTAGTATGTAGTTCATTCATCTTTCTTTGTTTGTTTGAGGTATGCAGAATAGTTTTAATTGTATTAGAATAGTTTTATTAAAACAACTTACAAAGTACAGATTCTGCACATTAAAAACACAAGACAGAATATAACATCTCACAATGAGTACTTTGACATTTTCATGCGTGCTGTTAAGGACATTGTTCCTTTTCCTCATTAAAATCAGTTTAATAATGACAACTCAAGACACAGATTTATGAATTTCATATATGTACAATATACAGGTCTGTTTAAGCTCAGTATTTATATACAATCACTTTTACAATTGTGTAATCTTAAGTCCATATTTTATTAAAAAATATGCCATTCATTTCCTTATTTTTTTCATAATACTTTTAATTAATAAACCTCAGCTCTCTCGGAGAGCGCTCTGCCCCACGGCCAGGTGAAAAATATAATTTCCAAAAAATCAAGACTTTCATTTTACAACGCCACAACATTCTCGGATATTAGTAACACTCCTACTAACATCCTTCAGATTTGATGATATTGGACAACCATTTTCTATTATTTGATGTAATGTTGAACGCTTCCTTAAGGGCTCCTGTAACATAGATACGTACTTTTACAACCTTTGATTCAGCTTTTGTAATACATAGTATGAGTACGTTAAAGTAACTTACATGAACGCACATTTTAGGAATGCATTAAAAAATAAAGTCAAATTATTAATATATAGATATAATTTCACATGATATGGATATCAAATTTTTACTGAGAATTAATTACCTCTTCAGGGTGAAAGGCAACCTGAATGTTTTTGTTTTCAGACATTCCAGCATCAGGTTCTTCATTGATTGTTGAATTATGTTGACTGTTACAAGATTTTCTTAGGCTAGATTCAACATCAGACATTCTTGTACTCAATGTTGCTCTGTCTTTGCTGCTCAAGGTGCTAAATAAGTTTGGTCTCTCTGTTAGGCATCCGACTAATCTTTCCCATAACATAGTGGCAATTTTTTGTTTGAAATCAAACATGAAAAATATGAAGGCACCCTGAAGTCCATTTAGTAAAACAAATGCGTACCAAAGTGCTTCAATATGAGCAAAAATGGCTACCATGCCAGATATCCACGTGAGACCCATGATGATGAATAACTTGACATATAAATAAAATCTGATCTTGTCCCTTTTTCCAGAAATACCTCCACGGTTTCCAGCATTACGAATAACAACCTGGTCATCATTTTCTTGCAAATTGTATTTTTGTGAAGCTTGTAGGAATTCTGCTTTTGTTTTCTTTTTTATATATTGAACATTTTCACTTGTTTTGTATATTTTAAAAATGGTTATACCAAATAAAACGACATTAACTGTAATAAGTAAAATCATTGGTACTGTAAAGAAGATGAGTAAGCCAGTTGGATTTCCAAACCAACAAGTCTTCTTGTGTAGAGCATAATGAGGTTTATAAGCAGAGGGGAAATTGGCAGCATTATCTAATCCTACAGAAATTAAAACTAGAATAGCTGGAGATCCCCATGCATATATAGCATATTTCCAATGTGAATTTTTTGACCCAATCGACAGTCTCCTTCCACTGAATGTTTTCCAAATATCTATGCTCATTACATTCATCCAGAAAAATGCAGTTAGGAAAAAATAATGAATAAGCACAGCTATTCCGATACATATTCCGTGAGATACTTCTGATAATGGATATATACCAGTAAGAAATATTGTTTGTGCAAGAAGTAAAGATGTTGTTAGCGCAAAGAGGTTTTTAGCAGGAAGATTCTGCATATTTGGTAGGAGGAAAAATATTATGTCATGTAATATGAGACACATTATTGATAATGATATGCATATTGTTGATATATACCCCTTAAATACATCTGATGAGTAAGGAATGGACAACTTGTACTTGTTACATATTCTAACAAAACCATTTTCCAAAATTTCATACCCCCCAATAGGAATAGTTTCATTTGATGTATTCAGAATCAGTTGTATACCGTCACTCAAGTTTTGGTATTCCCCGGGACTTAATGTTATGAGAGCACAAGAACTCAATATGCTCACTCGAGATGGAGTTTCCTGCATATTAATATTTTCTTCGTTGAGTGGAACACAGTCTCCATCTCGATACTCTGAGTTTTTTGAACAAGTAACTGGGACACATTTTTCATGAAGTGGGTCATAAAATGAATGCTCATACAAATAATTATCAGAGCACTTATCATCAAGACCCGACAAATTCAGATCGAGAACTATACTTAACGACGGTAATCTAACAAATGGTGTTCTAATCTGAGAGACATTCTGCCAACATTTTAGGTCTTTTAGAGACATGTGATTACATATAGCACAATGTGGATTCTTGAACACCTGAAAGTAATAGTAAAAATATGGTCAAAGTATTTTTAATGAACAAGAGGTGTTACATATTTATAAAAATATGACAGACAAATGATTACTTGAATGTTTTCCATTAGGTTAATATGTAGGTCATCAGTTGTATGAACACAATCTATTCATTGTAAAAAGATTAGTCAAACCTGTTCATATTGTGACTCTTGATGGGAATTTCTGTTGTATAACAATGCTGTAGTGGTTAACAATGTGTTTGGGAAATTGTTTCGTTTGGCTGAGTACCAAGTCTGTAAATTATGTGGAAGGGAGGAGAGGCTGGTAATGTATTCTTGGAATTTTTAGGTTATGTTTTGTGAAGGATTCTGGAGGCTTGGGTGATGGTGACAATTAGTGTATGCCTGTCTACCAACCACTCCTAACTTGACACATCATAAAGACGAGCACATATCTTGAATAGAAAAGATAACCCCAAAAATTTTACGTGTATCTGGGTGCATTTAAGTGAATCTTATTACTTGTTCTTAGAAAAATTACACTACAGTTCATATATAATTATTTTTTCCATATTAAAATTTACACTTGCAATTTGTAGTTTAATGAATATTTCATACCTGTCTCTGGTTTCCTTCCATTTTGAAAACAAAATATGCATATGATTGACAAAGTTCAGCAGTCTCAGAATCTCTCCAGTCACTAGCACAAGTGTGTTCCATTGTTACACATTGACGGATCCACCCTGTTTGATTAACTTTAGCTCCATTTCCTTCATTCACTGTTGATGAAAAGTGGCAGGAATGCCTAGAGCCACGCATGGTCCATTTCATTTTCTTAGGTACATACTTACCATTGGTTGTTACCTGAAATTACAATTAAGCAGAGGATAGAGATTAAAAAATTATATATATAACTTTTAATGAAAAGGGGACAAGGTCAAATTAAATAATACATTGTGATAGGAAAGAGAGGCTGCATAGCTGACTTACCTGATACCAACCAGTGGTCCAGTCAGGCTGTGCAGAAAATAAAATTTCACAATTTTGATGACCTGAGCATCCTTCATCAGGAAAGCAGGTCTGAACTGTGTGATGATCACTTCTTTCCTGATGAAGGGCGCTCAGATTATCGAAAATGTTAAATTTGTTTTCTGCACAGCCTGACTGGACCAACAGTTGGTGTCAGGTAAGTCAGCAACACTGTCTCTATTTCCTATCAAGAATTGTTTATATAAATAATTAGTATGGAAAGGAAAGATATATATATATATATATATATATATATATATATATATGTACATGAATTTCTGTCTACGTTAATTAGTTACCTGTTACTAAAAACTTAATTAATAGTATATTAGATATTGATAAATTACTTTAAAGGTTTTACAAGCCATTGATAATTATAATTTCAGTCCATTAATAATTATTGTAATTCATAATAATTCAAAATAAAAGAAAATATAAAGTATATGTATCTACCTCTGGTAGCGTGAGGTTACCGGTGCAATTAAAATTAAGTTTGAGAGGTGCAAGATATTCTTCTTCTTTGTGGCATATTGCACAAAATATATTTTGGTACCAAATATTGTACCTGCTGCTTAACACCGGAACATCTAGCTTGTAGTCATAGTCGATTGCTTTTATATCCGTTTGTGAACAGAGCTTCGACAGAGGGTGATTTTCTGGACACGATGTTATCATGTAGATCTACTACAAAAAAAATGTCATGGCAGTTTACAGTGCCAAATAATGAAGACCATATACATATTTTTATCCATTCACATAAAAGTAGGTTTTTCTAATTGAGTTGTGAGAAGCTATATTACGGGAATATATTTAAATGGTTACAGAGAATAAATTCTTATCAATTTCAAACACACAATTGTAAGTACCTTTGAAGTTGGAGTAAAGTCGCCACATCCCCAATGACCGAGCGATACATTTTTATGTATATTTGTTGAATTCAACTTTTTCGCTCTGCTCACTATTTCTGGGCAACAATCTTGAAAAATGTGACAATCTGCATCACAATAACACTTCCTCGCACTGTATCTGTCAATATTATAAGGGATCAGTTTCATTGCTACAGTTTCATTATTACAGTTTGTATCAATAATTACACTTACAAGTTTGGAAGCTCTGCTTTTGTCTCATTATTAGAAGAACATCTTGAATCTGAACAATTTAAAAGTGCTGAAACATTTTCACTAATATTTGCTAAACAATGTTTGTTGAAAGAGAATCCCAGAAGATACACACATACGTAAAATCTGCAAATAAATTTAAGGGTTTTAACTAAGTAAATTTAAATTACTTTCAAACAAATGTATGTTATTGAGCATACAACTTACATTCCTCTAACATGTTCCTATAAATAGATATTACTTATAATTTTACTTGTTGCAATACTGC
The DNA here is from genome assembly GCA_037074705.1 of Zhengitettix transpicula. NCBI lineage: Eukaryota > Metazoa > Arthropoda > Insecta > Orthoptera > Tetrigidae > Zhengitettix > Zhengitettix transpicula. Next base: position 91,253,381 of record CM073593.1, on the reverse strand, counting down.
TGATTACTGTCAGTAAAATTGTGATCTAAAGTTAATTGACCCAGTATATAAAATTTGGAAGTAGAAACACTGTAATCTCTCTTTCCACGTCGTTAAACTTACCGCCAGAACATTTCCTTCTTGGAAGGCAACAAGGAGGGGACAGAACTTCCTGAAACAAAAAATTAATATTAAATTATTTATTAAAAAATAATATTTTTATATAAAAGAGAACAATCATTTAAATAGTAATTATGGAACTATAGAGGCGAAGTGGAAAAATTGGGGTTTTAAACGGAATATTGCAAGGAGGTATACAAAAACCATTAAATTACAGCTTAATATAAGATAAATGAACAAATTTGATTAGTTTCAGTAAAATTATTAGAACATTATTAAAAAATAAAATTCAAGATACTCTTCGAAGAAAGGGTTGAAACCTACAATCATGGCTCATACAAGAAAAGATTCAGAAACTTATCGAGATGCAGATTCATACTGCAGATGTTCAAATGTGTGCCGCCTTGCTCACACATCCAAGTGGTACTGTGGTTTGGTCCATACCGCCGGCAGCATTTGCCTGTCAGTGTTAAACACAGCATCCCATCAGTTCTTTCACTGTTGGCTGTGAGGGTACATAAACAATCCCCTTCAAAAACCCCTACAGGTAGGGGACACGTGTTGTTTGAAACATCGATTAATTGTTTTGGCTAACATTTACAGTGCTGACCAAATATGATTTAAATTTTAAACAATGACGAGGACAATGTAAATATATAAGAAAGATAGCCAGATACAGAGAAAAGAAGTAATAATATAAATACCCCACAACGTTCCTAGAAGCTTTGTTCCTTTCTTCAGGTGCAGAAAAAAAAGCAACTGACTTCTTGTGTGTATTTGAATATCTTTCTTATTATTAATTTTTCAATCAGACGCTTCAAATGAGGAAATGCAAATTTCCGACGTGTTTGCTCCGTTTCTTATAGTCCGACTGATCTTATTAGGGAAGGAATGAATTTCAGGACATGCAAGTAACGTGCTTTGTCATCAAATGATATCAACGAATTTCTCATTTCTGTGACGATTTCCAAACGGATTCCATGAACTTGACGCGACGCATCTCGTGCGGAAGCTGCACCCAAAGGACTCGCCGACATTTTCCGGAAAACTTGTTGCATTAAAACCTGTCACACAATAAGGAACTGGAAAGGTTTAGAGACATAAAAGCGATGAAGGTCATTAAAGTCAATTACGAGCCCGTATTCAGGTCTATACAATGGATGGAGGAAGCTGGAACCTGACGGGGAGTCGACGCGGTTGGTAAAACCGACACGATAATGATAATTTAGGTGTCGGACGTTGTGATCAGACGTCACAGATATTTCTTCGTCGTCACGTGTCTTATCTTGTACCTTTCATACTGTATTTATCTGGCGAATAGCCTAATTACTTATTTATTGCAACTACGGTCCTTTGAGAGCCTTTCGGAATTCGTCCACTGCTTTCCTTCTCCACATTCCCACTTTTAACTCTCTTTCGTACTTTCCCACACTCTCCAACCAGGTTGTGTCCTGCCTGTTTTTTTTTTTTAAAAAATTATTATTTATTTACGGAAAGAACACACTGATGTTTTTTTTTAAAAAAAATATACGAGTTCGGTTTATTATAAGTATTTAATCGGGTCTGAGTGAAAAATGTAGGAGCAAGAAAAGAGAAGAATAACTGATGAAAACGGTAGATACGCTGCAGCCAGAAAATTGAAACGAAGGGAAGCTAAATAAAGCCGAAAGAAAAACTAGACGGATTCGGTTTATCGAATGGAGGTGACAGCGCCCAGAAGAAAACTGACTCCGCCCAACCGTGGACTTTTGGCGACTCGTGAGATCTAAACCTAGAAAACCAAAGTAAAAGAACCGCAATTGGTCCCACGGAAGTGCGTTACATAACTGTAAGTTGAATATCTTTGAATAAATTATCGAAGAAGTTGAGTGAGTTGCGAAACGGGCGGGAACGAGCTCCGTTGTAGATAAGATTGTGGAGAAGACGTGAGTCACGGTAACTTTGTCATCTCTCTTCAGAAAATATCAGCGCATCGCTGGAGGTCAGCGCGTGGGCGGCAACTCCCATCCAAGTGTTTGTTGCTGGATGCTACTGAACAGGATTAATCCCACTAATAGGACCATCGAAGGGAAGAGTTCAGATCCCTAATGAGGAGACTCCGGTACACACAGACCTGTTCTGAGGCCTGTAGACCGTTTATGCGGCCCCTTAAGACGTCGCATGACAACGATCCGAAACAACCTCGCACAAGCAACGTAGCGGCTGCTGAGGAGTGTTGTTGACACTAGAAATGGCGTCCAAGTTCATACGACTGCACGGAGATTACTTTGAGAAATTACACAAGTTTCAAATGTTTTGTGCGACTATTTTTGTGAAGAAAAAAATAAATCTGAGAACTAGATGATTGTACCTCGTACATTTGGCCTAGTCCCGGAGAAGTCAGTTTTGCTGACATTTTGGCTGTCATTTTAGGTCGCCAAACTCGTCAGACGATATCATACACAAGTTTCTGAGATACAAATAATGTTCTTTTTCTTCTTTTATTGGTACTATAACCCAAAGTGAGTTTATTATTAACAATTTTCTTCCATTCCGCCCTCTCCTGCAGGACAAACCCTAGAAAACCTGCATCATGTAGGTCGGGCATTGGGTACTTATCCAATGGGAAGTCAACAACTCATACCGTCTGCCGAAGATCTGTGATCCCGGAACATACACGTCTCAGAACAGACCTCGGCCTGTGGGAACCTTAGATCAAAAAGCCAGACAGAGAGGAGAAGGTATCCCCAAAGGTAGCCTCCTCCAGAGCTCTCTGGGAAGGTTCACCTGCGAGAGAATGCTCTCACAGGCTTCCTTTTGCCATGTGACCTGCTTCCATGACTAGCGTCCGTCTCCGCCATCCTCTTACTTTCATGGTTTGTATATACTTCTCGATGTCGTCTACGCATCTTGTCCGGGGTCTCCCCCTTTTCCTCCGCCCAATTGATCTCCAGTCCATAATCCGTCTAGGTGTTCTGCTTTCATCCATCCTAAGTACGTGTCCCCATCCAGACCAACCTTCTGCTCTTGATAAACCTAGCAATGTCCTCGTTATTCACGAGCTGCTCTAGTTCTCTGTTGATACAAATAATCACGATTTGAAATTTCTTGACAGTGGTGAGGTAACATTATTATCTAGATTATTCGGGTATTCCATTTTCCGGGAGCATGAAAATGTGAAAAAAAGGCAAAGGAAAGCAAATAAACAAGAAAAACAGAAAGAAAGAGGCAAGGCCAAAGCGATGACGAAAATGATCGTCTAGAAGATCAGAAAAAAAAATATGTAGAGACATACTCCAAGCGAAGATAACAAAGAAACATGTTAGGTTAAAGAGATGACGTGAAAAATCGTCAGAGAAAGATGTAGAAACGTTTCGAGCAGTACAAAAGAAAACACTGTTCGTCATCAGGGAGAGAACAACACTTACCTCTTTAACCTGCCTCTTTCTTTACTTTCCTTTTTTTTAAAAAAATTTTCTTCGCCACTTTGTCACTATTTCTTGCTCACTGACCTACTCCAAGACAAAGACCTGAATAATTTAAATAATAACAAATAATCCCCATGTAATTACACATCATAATACAAGTTTAATCTAAGTGAGAGTCATCGCTTCTAAATAGACGACAGTTAAAATTAGTCACAAACGAGAAGCAACGTCCCAGACAGAGACACCTACGAGTGCAAGGCTCGAAGGCCGAAGCTCTCTGGTGCGTCACACCGCGCTAATGGCCACTTCATGGCAACTGTAATACATCAGAGGACGTAAAATAATGCGAACAGCCGTGTCATGTCCCTCTTTGAAGAACCGACGTCACAAATCAAGTCATTCCCTCCTCCAACCCCGTAAACGAGTCTTTGGAAAATAACTGTATTTATAAAAATAAACGTGTAAACAGCCGTTAGTTGATTACTGAGAATTTTTTTAAAGTGAAAATAAATTTTATACTGCACAAATTTAATTATAATTGTTTGAAACAGTTAAAATATGTTATTATTCACGATTCTTGTGTAAATTGATTTATTAATTATAAGTAAAAAAGAATTGTCCATTTCTTGAATCTTTGCTTCTCATGAGAACTGAAATGAATCTATTCCATTGCCAAACAAAAACATGTCTTTTCTTCTTCTTCTTCTAGGAGTTATTCAAATCTACCACGGACCTGAGCTGTAGGCGGAATCAAGACACGATCTGCGCCTACCGAAATGTTTTACATCAACGTGCGTGATCAAGGAGCGGCTGACCTTCCTTATTCATCCGTGGTAAGTAATATTTTTACGTTACTTTTCATTCACTGAACCCCGACATCGAATGACGACAGTTCCGTAGGCGTGGCCATCATCACCAGAGAATAATCCACGGGACTGACAAATCCATCAGCACGATTACAACGCCATTTGTGTTTATTTTGGTGTTCACCAGGTGACGTCCTCGACATAGACGGAATTCAGTAAGTTCATGCCATTACCGGGTGCTCTTTCTTCACTGTTCGAAACCGTCCGACTCTTTCTTCCCTCTTACACACTGGAAACCCCCCGAACAACACACTCTTAATATAGGCTCCCGTGGCCCCTGGTCGCAGCAACCTCGGCCATGGTTTATATTTCCTCCAGATACGTCAACCGCACTGTTTGTGACTCCTGATGAAAGGTTCCATCACACATTTTTGCACAGTTTAGGATTAAAGGAATGTGATCACGTCAGGTTGTGCGAACCTGGGAAGCGACGGTATCCACTCAAAGGTTGGAAGGACAGGAGCCGGGAGATCATCTTTAATTGCTGCTCTCTTCCGTTGGGCCTATGTCGAAGGGTCGGCGAAAGTAGGTGCGATTGATACTGTGTTTGGAAGGTCTAAGGTCACGAATCTCTATAATACCACAAGACCCTCTTCTTCTCAGGAACAACTAATATTCTTATTCATATTTTTAAATAGGCATAAAACGTATAAAATTACTGAAAAGACAAATATCAGTTGTTGAAACAGACAATTTCTATTTATAAGAAACGAGTGCGTCGGCCAGCTGCCTCCTAAGCTGGTAAAGGCGCCGAGAAGAGAATGCAAACCCCTCTCCCGCCTTTGGGACGTTAAGATTCCGTGCTGTGGAAAATTCTGGATGAAGAAGACCCACACACTGGAGTTAGATGTGCGTGTGTCAGATCAGGCCAGCAATTTTAGTGTCGGACAGCGGCAACTGCTTTGCTTGGCTCGTGAAATTCTTCTATTGGATGATGCCATAGCCAATGTAGACCCTCAAACTGATGCCCTCACACGGAAAACAATTCATTAGAAATTTCAAATGTGTACAGTACTGGCAGTTGCTCACAGGTTGAGTACAGTAACGGACTCTAGTCATGGAAGCATGTCACATGGCAAAAGGAAGCCTGTGAGAGCATTCTCTCGGAGCTGAACCTTGTCAGAGAGCTATAGGAGGAGGATTCCTTTCTGGATGCCTTCTCCTCTCTCTGGCTTTTTGAACTAAGGTTCTCACAAGCCGAGGCACCTGGGCCTGTTTCGAGAGGTGTATGTTCCGGGGTCACAGACCTTGGGCATACGGTAAGAGTTCCCATTGGAACAGTCGGCCAGCTGCCTCCTAAACTGGTTGAGGCCCGGAGAAGGGAATGCTGAGACCCCACAGTAAACACCCATGTCCCGCCATCGGATATGCGTGGGACAAGTACCCAATGCCTGACCTACCTGATGCAGGTTTTTCTAGGGGTTTCCCTGCATTACTTTTAGGTGAATGCCGGGTAGGATCCTTAAAATATAGCCCGAGGGCACTAGTGAACCCTTGGCTACCTTCCTCTACCATTCCGCATACCGCGTTTCAAATCCCTTCCTATGCTATTAAAGGCAAATTACCACCAAGTTGGATTACCCTCATGTAGCCTGTAACCCTAAAAATTAAAAGCAGGTCACATGGTGGAATTTGAACAAATACACAGAATAACGAGCTGACGTTTCCGCTGACGCAACAACACTCAAAGAGTCCAGTGTGTGAAGCTCAACATTTTAGACGAACACTTGAGATAAGTGTTATCAAAAAATAAAGAACGAAATGAAGTATATTAGTGTTGGGTTTGTAGACCAATCCTGATAAAGACTAGGTCAAACTCGTCCTTCCAAGCAGCTGAGATTTGAGACTACTACTATATTCTTCACAACAAATCAATTTTTGTACGCGGTCTAAGTGTGGTATGACGTCACTGAGTTGCGTTCGTACTCTTTTTTTAAGTCTCGACTTCTTGAAAATTAATGCATTGTATATACTTGACGTCTGATGAACAGACAATTCCTGCAAACATAATTTGTTTATTGACATACCAAATGTTGACTTTTATCGCCTTACAGCGAGCGGTAATCCAGTCTCTGGAGGCGGTACGTCAATTCTGCGAATTAGATCACAATTTCCATTCCACACGTCCAACAAGTGTTTGAGTCTCTATCGCGTGGTTTCTTACCTCGTTCCGTTGCACCGGCCTCCATTTTGGAGTGTAATAAAACATTTATTTAATTTATAAAGACTGACGCGTGCCTTCCCTTTTAACCCCCTACTTACCCGAATAAGAATAAAAATAAAAATTAGTTTACAGCAAAAAAAAAAAAAATACTGTTCCTTTCACACAATGGAAACCCCGAAAGGTAGACTGGACGTTTCGCCGCTGCTGGTCGTGACCTGAATATTTTTTACCAGATCACCCTATTACACAGGAACGATCAAGTGCACAAGTTAGTGGACAAAGTCGATCATTTTGAAAACCTTAATTATGTTAAAATTAATTTCCTGGCCAATCACTATCCCATATGGCATGTCAACCACATGTCCTGCACGGCGAGAATGAACCACGTGCGCAGTAATTCACAACTGTGAAAACTTTCACCTGTGTTGGTCGACTGAAAATCTCCCCTCCACAGGGTTGGGAATTTTCATCCATGTAATTTTGCACATGAAGAAGTTACCGATGCGTTTTTTTCTATTAATTAAAATAAACTGTCTGTAACTGGTCATAACCTGTACTAGAAATAAGATTTTAATAACTCGGACAGTTTAAATTGTATGCTCTTTTAAAAATGGAAGAATGACAAATATTTTTATAAAGTTGTTGTTCTGGTAAAATTATTTAATATATTTGCTGATGAAAACCACTCCAAAGCAGAATTCGCCATTAAAATTTTTTTAAGTCAAATTTAAATTATTATTTTTTTTTTCGGAAAATTAGGGTAAATAAACGAATTTCTTTATCAACTAAATTAGCCTGGTCTTGGAATAAAGGTTAACTTCAGTAAAAATTGATAACCAGTCCGGTAAACGTTGATTTGAGGCCAGCAATCGTTGAACGGAATATTTTGAGATTCTTGGGACTAAGGTTAAGGAGCCGCGCAAGGTCTTGAGGAATACGAAGGGACTCGCTGAGGTGTCAGGCGGGAATATACCTGGAAGTGACCGCAATAAACCGGAGAGGAATCGGGGTCTCTACAGTGGCCACGGTCTGGTCCCAATGTACGGCGCCAATCTCACCACCCTGCGCGAATTCCTCACGAAGCCTAAATTAAGTTTAAACGAGGAAAAATAAACATCGCGCCAAAAAACCCCGCTTTACAATGGGAAGATCGTAAAGGTACATCCGTGTACTACTATATATGAGTTATAAAGAAAATAATTACATGGCGTTGCTGTGTGCGCGCGGATGACAGGTGGAGCACATGTGTGCGCTTACTTCCATCAATTCCTTTCCTCATCGCCGAATGGAATTGCTCATAGAATATCCCGACTTCGATCAAACACACAAACACATGAGGAAAAAGAAGTGTTAGCTTATGTTTGGTAAGCCATCCCTCCACAGTGACACGTCATAAACATCCAGCTACAGATGTAAACACGCCAACAGTGGGCTAGGCAAGTCCTGGCCTTCCAAACTGTAAAATACACACCAAAGATTTTACTCGATTTTACGTAACACAAATTTAAAAATCTTCTGATGAAATTTTTAAAGAAGAAATAAATAAATAACACAGCAGAAAGCAACAAAACCTGCACGAGACACTATCTAGATCAACGTTTCCCAACCTTTTGTCCCCCTATGTAACATATGCATATTTTTCTATATTCAAAAATTAAATTATTCCCAAAAGAATCCTAATTACAGCTTGAAATGAAAGAAAAATTTACGACTGGTTGAAAATTAATAAGAAGAAACACAAGTCAAATACAGACAAAATAAGTGATAATAATAAATACCACACTGCGACGTTTCTGGGATCCTTGTTCCCTTTCTTGAAGGTGCTAAGAAGAGCCTGGCGCGACACAACTGCACTCGTCAGTTGGACAAAACTCAAGAGTTTTCTACAGAGCATTTTATTTTTAGTTTTGTCAACTGACGAGTACTGTTGTGTCGCGCCAGGCTCTTCTTAGCACCTTCAAGAAAGGGAACAAGGATCCCAGAAACGTTGCAGCGTGGTATTTGTTATTATCACTTCTTTTGTCCGTATTTGGCAATCTTTCTTATTAATAATTACAGCTTGTTCTGGACAAAGGAAGTATTTTTTAAGAAATTATTAAGGTATAAACAGTACGTAAATTTTCAACACACATAATAGACGTCGAAAATTCAAGCACAAGATTATTTATATGAAAAAAATTATTCTATAATATTTAAATTTTTCACAAATATTCCACAATCATTGTGAGGCCACTTCTGGATTAGTTTGGATCCTCGTCCTTGATGCTTGCTGGAGAGATATTTAATATTGGGCTCAAATTTATAGTCAGTTTCAGTCTCAAGTCTCCCCCCAAATACGATCCCCCCCCCCCAGTAATTTACGACAGATAAATATAAAGATGGAAAAACGGTAATAATAGTTCTCTTGAAAGTTCCTTGAATTTTGATATTTAATTTTCTGTTTCATCACAAACCTATTATTTTATATCGAATTAAATTTTAACTAAATCATAATTTTACTTTTTTGAAAGTTCTTCTAGGTACTGAATTGAAACATCAGACCCTAACATTGGCTGCTGCGTCATCCAGGTTGGGAAAACAAAAAGTTTGTTGTAAAATAGCGGTCAAAAATTTTTCAGACAATGATAAACACGGCCAATGAAAACTGTTCATAATTTTTCTTTGCAAATTTAGTTTTAGCCTGAGGAACACACATTTGTGCACTCGGAAACAAGCAAAGCGTGAATTTTATTTTTCCTTCTCCTACAAAATTCGACTTTCGGGACTTATTTACCGTCACCACATGTGGACGACAACCCCCCATTAGTACCATTGTGCATCACGGTTCTTCATTAATAACAAACTTCAGAAGTTCTTCCGCGGTACTTATTCACATTAAATAGGATGTGAAAAAATATATTTTTTTAACATTTAGCAGTTTTAGGAAAGACCCGAGGAAGCTACAAACACGTCCCGAAACGTTGTCGTAAATAAATAAAAATATTGTCCGATATTGGTCAGAAAACTGTATTATTTATAATAACAGATACTTGAGAAACTAAAATACCTAAATTTATATCTACAATTATGAAATACAAAAATATTTGAATGAGAAAATAGGTAAAGTAATATATATATCAATAAGAAAATTACTTTGGATAAATAAGACAGGCAATTTTGAATTTTTTAAATACATGTGTGAATACGTTATGAGTACAATAGTACATAAGCGTGCTTCTATACAATACTGTTGGTTTACTCTAAATAAATTGTGGAAGGCTCAAAAGTCGTAAGACATGTAAACCTAACGCAAGGATATGATTAGTTAGACCCGAAAACCAAAATAATTTATGTAAATTAACATACTTGAGTCACTGACAACAGGTGGTGCTCGAGTGACGGTAAACCACGAAGCGTTGAGGAAAAGTCAGTCGAACAACCTGACAGAACGAGAAACACAAATACTTTCGAAGGAAAAATATCTCCAGAAATTCCTTGAAAACGTGACATTAATCGGCTGAAGTCTGGAGAAAAGTAACAGCTTAGTTTCCCCGAAAACAGGTACAAGGAAAGGTGTTAGAGGATCAAAACAAGCTGAAGGCATCTCTGAATTTTAATGGGGGGGGGGGGGATGGGGCGGTCCTAGTTTTATTTTCTACTTAGCACCACGACACAGCAACATCTCTACGTATTTGACCTACATACCGCAGTCGCCGCCTTCATCCCCACAACACCCAGGCATTATTTACCCTCCGCTGCTGTAAAATATTTGACCGTTCCCCAGAGCCGGGCCCCTACTTAATCGTGACGATTAACCTGCAACCGAGACGTACCTGTGTTTGATGCTGGATCCTCTCCGACCGCTGTCCCTCGGACAACTGAGTGAGCGGCCGACGATGCGCCAGCGCCCTCTGGGCACGAAGCTCCTCCTCCCACGGCGCTCCCCTCTCAGGGTTGCCTTCCTCAACATGCAACGTTTCAACTACAACAAAGAAACGCATAAAGTAATGGAAGAGTTTTCTGCAAAGCGAGATGCACCGTCACTGTGCGAAATTTAGATATTTTTTTATTATTAATTCCATTAGTCCTCGGTTGAAGAAACAGGATACGTCATTACCATGAAATTACAAATAATTATTAGAAACTACGTCATGTTAACCTAGAAATTACATTTAAAAGTTTTCAACTACATCACCCAAATATTGGGAAAAAAAATTATTTTCACTATCACCATAACTAAAGCATACAGTATAATATTTAGAATTAATAAATATTCAGATAACTAACTAACTACAATGTAACACAGAAAACTCACGTAACACATTATTTACGCTTCCAAATTTCTTCTAAATGAAACTGAAGTTAAATCACGATTATGTGGATTCTAATATGTGTGAGAAATTTAATTATCAGGTTACGAATCAAATATATTTCACACAAATTAATGACCCGCATAATATAAATTGATTTTGAACAATATAATTTAAAAGCGAGTAGACGTTGTGATCTTTGGCAATGCTACAGACAGACTGAAGAGATTCAGCCAAAGTTACAACGCTAACAAAGAATATAAGATATAAATTAGCAAAGATTACTTAATAAACCATCATTAATGGAAACTGTCCTGATTTACATTTAAAGAAAATTTGTTGGACTTAATATGTCGAATTTCTAAGACAAACCTTTTATTAATTAGCTTCTTCATCAAGAACAATAGTATTAACAATGACTGAGATCCAAACGATGTTTTTGAAATATCATGTCATTTCAGTGTGGCGATACTATTAACAGAGATCACAGCAGTTGATCGAAACGTCTACTCGCTTTTAAATTACGTTGTTCAAAATTATTATCTGTAACTGCCTTACACAGACGTTAATTCTGTTCACAAATATATTTCACACGATTCAAATATTTACAAATTGTCTGATACATGCAAGTGTATATTTAGTATACATACTTTCACTTAAAATGTAATTATTAAATTTAACAATATATTAAATAACCATTTTTCTGAATTATTGGGTAATATATTTATTTATAGTTACGTCTTGCGCCTCAAAGTTATGTTTGCGTTATTTTTAACGATTCATTTGAATGAAAAGTCTAACGAGATAACGATTAACGACCAATTAAGAGACGCCTTTCAGTCAGACTACAGCCCGAAGAAGGAACAACTAAGAACCGAAACGCTCTTTATTATATATATAAATAATTATTATATATCGTAAATTATTGCGTATTGTTTTTTTTTATTAATATTCGATGGAGTATTACTGAATACAATTATACTTTTTATTCAATGAAAATATTTCTGCTTAATTTCATTACTGAAAAAGGAAAGGAACTATTTCCTTTGTTCGTTGCGTAGTAACGTCTCTTTCTCTCTGTCACGTGACGTCACGGTTTCTTGCCGCAAAGTAGTTTAAGTCAAAATGATCACATTTTTTAATTATAATTCTTTCCACCTTTAGGCTAGGGGTTTATATATATATATATATATATATATATATATATATATATATTATTCAGACTTGTAAAAAAATTATTATATTTGCACCCTAAGAGGTTCAAATTCGTCGCGCCAATTTTTATTTTATTAATATGTTCCATTTTTGTATTTTTTAAAAAAATATATGTTTCTGACATATTTGTTTGGTTTACTCATTTAATAATTCAATGAGGTCAGATAATATAGGTTTTTTTCCCCCAAAAAAAGTGGTGAATTGATCTTGTTATAATTAAAGTAAAATATTCTTTAAATGAATAATTTATTTTTTTTAAAAAAAATAAAGGCAATTAAATCAATACGTAATCACTCACAAATGACAGACAAGTCATTAGCAGACTGATTACTGGTCATTCAGATAAAAAAAGGCTTCATGGTTTATTTTTTGGGGGGGGAATGAAGTTGTGTGATTTATTCTAACTATGTACTCACTTTATATTTACAAGTCAATACAACTTCTAAGAATGTATAAGGACTTTCCTGTACACAATGACCCTAAGATTTACATTACAAAGGGGAATACCAACTATTTCAGAGTCAGAACTTAAAAAAAACAAGTGATAATGACCCTCTCATAAAAGGGTCTTAATTGTTTTTTTTAATTAACTGCCCGAAATTATTAAAGAAATAAAAAGGAAAAAAATTTCTTTGGTTTTAAAAAGGTATTTGGTAGTTTAAGTAAATTCTATTTGTATTATTAATTTTTCAATTTTATTTTCTATTTAAAATTATGTAAAATAAATTATTCCCTTAATTTTCTTATGTATATATATATATGTATTAGTTATTAATTATTGGCGTGTTCCCATATTGTATTTGCAATTTATGGAAATACAATACTTACTTACTCCAGGAAAAAAAACAAAGGAGGACGAAGAATACGAAAAAGAAAAAAAAAGATTATTTTACAAAGTATCATATTTAATAATATTTCAGGAAGAAGTAGTTATACTTTTAAAGACTACCAAACCAATGTACTACTTACTTCGACTTGCTTCACTCCAGGAGTCGTTACGCAACTTTCCTTTTTTCAAAAGTACACTGGAGTAACGATTTCTTCTCTTGTTTATGCATTAATTTTTTTTTCACTTACATATTTTCCATAATTTTATTTTTTCTCATTTACAAATTGTCTATTTTTTTATTATTATTATTATTATATATATATATATATATATATATATATATATATATATATATTTATGGTTTGGATACGTGATCTGAATTGTCCCTACCGTGACATTCTTCTTCTTTTATATATATATATATATATATATATATATATATAAAAAGGAGCTCTCAATATTATTGCTTATTTGAGACTGTTCCTTATCTCTGACAACGTTGCACAACTCCTCAGGTCCGCACAGTTTCCGGGCACCCAGATGTGATAACATCTCACGCGAATCGCGAGAGACAAACAGACTGGGCGCGAGACTCCTGTGTTACACGTTGCTTTCTTGAATTACCCTCGCTGCTGCTGCTGCTAGGAATAACAGCGACTCCTCAGGATTATCATCTTTACTTGCCACCCTCTTATTCACTTTCAACTAAGTAACAACGTGAAGATAAAACGATGTTGAACTGCAGGTAGAATGCGCAGACGCAACTGTACACGCTGGAGGTTCTTGCCCTAGTTATGAATCCTTGTAGGAAACTATGCGGAAATAAGCATTTTGGAAAGGGGGGGGGGGCAGGAAATGGGACAGCATTCAGGGTGTCCGATTGGTTTTAAGGAAAATTTTCTAGCAATTAAATACATATGGTAATGTACATTTAAAACACTTCAGTTCACTAAAGGGAAATATAGACATAAAGTTATTTTTAGAGGGGGAAAATAATAATAATAATACACTTCACTACAAGATCGTATGCAAGATGTTCTTGAATTAACCTTGAAACAACCCCTTTTCTGAATAATACGGATTTTTATTTTATTTTTCATTGAAGAATTAACCCACAAGTGTCAATAACGACTGAAAATATGCAAAGAAAATTAATTTTCTGATGTTGAGAACAATTCTAATGGCTCAGCTTAATTTTATCGATATTAATATGAATTTTCCAATTTAATTTACTATCAACATATAATCCTATAAAATTTTAAACTATCAACTTCATTTTGCAGCTCCTATTTCTATTACGTCAAGCGCCACCATTTTTTTTTTGTGTGTGTGTGTCTGAAAATACACAATATATATATATATATATATATATATTTCCACAATTAATAATTAATTAATCGTCAGCCAACAGAATAAATTCACAAAGGTGATGTTAAATTAACTATTTCCAGCACCGGCTTACATATTAATTGTAAGAAAACAAATTTTATACAACTACAAAGACCAAAATATTTTTTCTATGAAGTCTGTAGCATTGTAATGGCATAAAAATGATAAAACTTGTACACAATTAAAAATTCTTAGAGTTTTTTTTTAGGGTAACAGGCTACATGAGGGTAATCCACATGGAGGCAACTCCCCTTTAATATCATAGGAAAGGGAGTGAGAGAAGGGGGGATGCGGAAGGGTAGAGGAAGGTAGCCAAGGGTTAACTAGGGGCCCCCCGGGCTATGTGGCAATTCGCCTAAAAGTGATGCAAGGAAAACCATAGAAAAACCTGCATCAGGTAGGTCGAGCATTTGGTAATGGTAATAAAAATGTTACATAAATATGAAAATATTATATTGTACGTTTTTCTATTCACCACTTGTGACAAAAAAATTATGTTACCGTATAAACGTAACATAAACTACCCTGATGAATGTACAGAAATGCATAGAAACGTCGTTGTGTTGAATAAAATATGTTAAAATGTCTATTATAAAGGTCGTTAATGTCTCTTATTAATAAAAATAAATAAAATATTATGAAGAATTTTTTCCCATATATTGATAGACAATATTCAAAGGACATTAATATGTTTATTATTTTATTCATATTGTTATATTAGTTATAAGTAAACTATATATTGTACTAGCTGGGTGCCCGGCGTTGCCCGATATGTCATTTATCTATAACCCCCGATATGACTCCAATTTCGGCTGCTTTTGCGCAATTTTTATGTAACGCTACTCGAACCCTAATCATTATAATTAACTCTGAAAAATATTTCTTCAACGCAAATATCTACCGTGTTTGCATGTTCCAAAATTTGCACCCCGCTACCCCTGCATCTGAGGGGTGTAAATGCCAATTTGAATGTCGTAACTAAACACAGTGACTTCCATAACCTTTGATTTGACTCCAATCTCGGTTGTATTCGCGTTATTTTACTGTAAAGCATCTCCACCCCAAACCCGAAGGGTGTCCTTTTCACAGGGCGTAGGGGATGAAAATTGTATTCACATAACATTGGTAGAAACACTATCAATATCTTTGACCCCTAAAAATATTTATCCGACTCAAATGTCGGCTGTTTTAGTATGTTTAAATATTTCCACCCCCGATTCTGGGGGTGGAAGACGCGTCTCACGCCAACAGTGTTTGTTTCCTGGTCGCAAAGAACACGTGTACGAAATTTGGTGAAAATTGCTCGACTGGTGAAGATTTGTATTTTATTTAGAAAACGTTTGTATGGGAAATAGAAAAGGGCTGTTTTTAGGATTTTCCCGGAAATTATTCGATTTTTTCTCGCCTTTTAAACCTTCCCTAGACCTCCACGAACATTTTAAGACAAGATAAGATAAATCCGTTCAGCCGTTCTCGAGTTTTAGTGAGACTAACGAACAGCAATTCATTTATATATATATATAGATAATTATGGTTTTTTAAATTTTTAACAAATATTTTATAGTAAGATTTTTGTTTTAATTTTTTTAGCATAATAATAGTGTGATGAAAAGCTGATATAAAACAGTATTATTTAGGTAAATATTGTAAAGATATATGGGGGAAAAAAACATTTAAAAAATACTCCAAATCAAATGCTAAAATTAACAATATTAAATTATATTAAGTAATATATTTTTTCTGTATTTAGTGTTGTATAATTTAATTAAAAAAATATGGTGCTGATTGTGTGGATCGATTCTATAAATAAAAATTCTATTTAGCTCTTCCATTAATTGTTGTTACTGATTCCCAGCATCCAGCACGATGACATCGTTCGTATAAAAATTTTTTTTACGAGCTTTAACATTTAAAAGATTTTGGTTTTATTTTTTATCCACGTAAAGGGAACTCCGCCGTTGAGGTTGCGGTACAAAGGAATCTGTTCCTGGAAGTGTTTGTGACCCTGAGAGAAGCTATACCTGCCTCCCTCCAAGGAGAAAAGAACACTCACCCCCACCCCCGACTGTTCCCGGGATCCCGCCATCAATTACAGGGGAGAACTGCGGAATATTCCCAATGACGTCATCACGGTCCAGGGGGCCAACTAAAGCTGTCGAGGACAATGGACATGACACTGGACGAAGTCATCCAAAAACGTGGTATTATTTTCAAAAAGGGAAATGAATATTCGGTAAATAAATTAATTTAAGGGTTATAATGCCCGATTCATTTTTTTTAAAAAAAACCCTGCAAGACACATAATTCTAACTACTTTTTTTTTCTGGAAAATTAAAAATTCTGTTCCTCAGAAGAACCACCCCGGAAAATTATACCGTGTGTCAATATAGAATGAGAGTATTCATAGTAAACTAATTTTCTACTGTCATTTTCTCTGTCAGAAATGGTAGCTAGCGATTTAATTTGTTAGAGACAATAATGCCCGACCTACCTGATGCAGGTTTTTCTAGGGTTAGGGTTTTCCCCTGCATCACTTTGAGGCGAATTGCGGGGTAGGATCCTTAAACCATAACCCGGGGGCCCTAGTTAACCTTTGGCTACCATTCTCTACCCTTCCGCATCCCCCATTTCAAATCCCTTTCCTATGCTATAAGAGGGGAGTTGCCACTATGTGGATTACCCTCATGTAGCCTGTTACCCTAAAAAAAAATCTCCGTTTTTGAAGTATGGTTCCCACAAGCCGAGGCACCTCGGCCTGTTCTGAGAGGTGTATGTTCCGGGGTCGCAGACTTTGGACATACGGTAAGAGTTGTCCGCTATTCCTATTGGAACAGTCGGCCAACTGCCTCCTAAACTGATCATGGCGCGGCGAGGGAAATGCTGCGTCCCCACAGCAAACCGCTCTCCTGCTATCCTGGGAAGGACGTGGGACAAGTACCCAATGCCCGACCTAGCTGATGCAGGTTTTTCTAGGGTTAGGGTTTTCCCCTGCATCACTTTGAGGCGAATTGCCGGGTAGGATCCTTAAACCATAACCCGGGGGCCCTAGTTAACCCTTGGCTACCTTCCTCCACCCTTCCGCATCCCCCCTATAAAATCCCTTTCCTATGCTATAAGAGGGGAGTTGCCACTATGTGGATTACCCCTGTACATAGCCTGGCTACACCTTAAAAAAATCATACAATGTAAAGAAATATAATATTTCAAATTATATCATTAATTTTCAACTACTTTTTCAAATTATAATTACAAAACAAAATGTGTACAATTGTTAAAATTAAAAAATATTACATTTCTTAATTTTAAGGTATCAGTGTGTGAATTTAGTTTTTTTTAGGGCTTTTTAAATGTGTAACATTTCAGATAAATTCCTTTTTGATAAACTTTGTTCAGTGTGTCTAAACTTTTTCCAAATAAATTCATGGTGTTCTTTTAATTTATATATATAGTCACAACACTATGATTTAAAGTTTTTTTTTGTGTGTGTTATATTAACCTAGTTTCCTCAGCACGTTTAGTTTGCCCCAGGTAACATTGACCACAATATATTTGTTATTTTTTTAAAAAATGTTTGTTTTTACATCTATGTATTATTTTAAGCGGTTGGTACCAAAGTTAATATTGATTTGTAAATAAAATAACGGAGTGTTTAAGACACTTTACCTCATTTCACCTTCCACACATTAAAATAATTGCTAACATTAGTATTTTCTTATTCCACGTATAAATTGATTTAACAAAGCTGTTGGACTAATTAAATAAAATGGCAACTTTTTAGACATTAAGCCAAAGGTGTAAAGAATAAGCATCCACATTTGACCATGAGGAGGTTGATCTTTCATTCCGATCTATAGATATAATTATTTTAAAAAATAATTAAAAAATATGGTAGATATTTAAATATAAAATGCTGACGTGGAGCGAGGGAAGAAACGGTGCGTATTTTGAGGGGATTACGTGGGGGGATTTTTAAAAAAAATTGGGGAATCGTTAGACGCTATTGTATTGGTCGACGTCTCCTCGTAACTACGCCAGTGTGGACGGACGCCATCTTTGAAGTTGCCGGGACGAAGCAACGCCACGTTTCGTGTTTAAAGAAGGAAAAAAAATCCTATCTTAGCCTGCAGAAGTCCTCGTCTTCGCATAAGAGAGTCAATATGTCAACATAAACTCACATAAGCGAGCCTTATCATGCCACAGTTCGGATAACAATCCCTTCGCTTGTCAACACGTGCAGATGTCGCCATATGGAATACAACAGTTTGAAGGCAGGCGAATTCAAGTACGAGTAACGTAATAAATAAAAGAAAAATACCAAGGCTTGTTGCTCATTAATAACTGATATATCCGTGGAAAATTAAAGTAGTAAATTACATTATTAATCCAAGAAAAAATGGCGGTTTATAAGTTACACCAACGGAGTAAAATATTGTAATGCATATAATATAATGCATTGGATTGGAGACGGTCACGTGTCGTGGAGAGACTTGCGAGAAAGGATACAGTGCGAGTCGGGTGGTCCTGAGTAATAGCTGCAGCTGCAATGAGAGACAGGGGATGATGAGGGTCCAGTAGCCTATTGATTTGGGAAACGGCGAGAAGAATTAGTAACGCAGGACGGGGGCGAGCAGATGATCACAAAGGGGCTATGTTAGAGCAGGCTACTGTCTCTAACGAATGACCTGACAAGGGCTTGGGACTTTCAAGAAAAGAATTTGTGCGAGGCGGACAAAAGAGAGGAAGCCGTAAGTTAGTAGACGGAGTGTGACAATGCGATAATTGTGTCTAAGGAAGGCGGAAGGACCCCAGTGGCCGGAACGTAAATTAGAGTAATGGGTTTCTGTCACTGCGCCGTTGCGACGCAAGTGAAAAACAAGGGAGAAAGGGGGCATATATAGGGGAATCGCCTATTGTGGGAACAGTTGGTGTTAGCGTGGGAGAGAAGACGGAGCACGCAGCGAAGAGACAGTTGTTATTTAGCAAGGGAGAAAGACGGAGGAAGCAGCGAAGAGTTGAACAGTTGTTATTTAGCAAGGGAGAAAGACGGAGTGGCACAACGAACCCCTGGAATATTTCGCAGTATATGGAGAACCAGACATCGGCGAACCAGTGATATTGTGTTAGAGTCAGTGAGTGAATATCAGGGCCTATAAAGTGAGTGTCTGAAGAACGAGTCGAGGTGGACCTAAGAAACAGTAAGTTGCAATGTACAATATTAAGTAATGTAAACGTCATTAAAGGATACTAGTCAGATCTCGTTCCCTTCTTCGATAATAAAATTTAGAAGCAGCCTATAGGTTAAGGTTATTAATAAATTTTGGTAGATACTTGTGTTTGATTTTAAAACGTAAATGTTGGGTTTCTTTTTAATGGTTAGATTCTGTCCGTTGTCAAACCCAGTAGAGACCCAGGAGAGCAAGAGTTCTCATATTATAATGTTAAAGTAGTAAATTCATTTGTAAATTCTTTTCGTGTTTAATAAATCTATTTGTTGTTTATAAAAATTATTCCTTTTATTTCGACCCATTTATGTGGTTACTACATATTGGCTACCACAACGGTGGATAAAGAAAGATAGGAGTATCTGTGTTTATTACAATATATATAATTAAAATTTGAATAAGTACAACAAAAACCATGGCGTTCGTAGGAAACAATCCTATATGAACGAAAATTGTCATAGAAGGGAAAACACTCGAACATTTCCAATATTTAGGATGTGGAAATAACATTTGAAGAGGATAAAGATATCACAAATAAAATATACAATTTTCAGAGGATAAGTGGGGACAATAAGAAGAACGTTAAAAGGTAAAACCAGAAAAAAGAAAAAACAAATTAAATTTTATAAGGTGATGGCAGTTCTTACAATGTTGTCAGAATGCTGGGTGACAAAACATAAATTAAGAGCTGAAGCATATAAGAGGAGGCAGCTGAAATGAAATTTCTTAGAGCAGTGAAGTGGGGGGGGGGGTGTACAAGGATGGATAAAATAAGGAGTTCTTCAGGCGATCACAGATAAGTTAACAGGGTATAAAGGAAGGTGGAGAGAGAGCATGTATTGCGAATGCATAGAGACAGATTTCCAAAACAAGTGCTGGAATATAAACCATTAGCCAATAGGAGTGTTGGAAGACCAAGGTAATCCTGGAAAGCAGAAGAAGAAGAAGAAGAAGATCCAAGAAAAACAGAGACATAAATACCAACGGATTGAGGATTAAATAAAATAATAATATATTTTTTTTATTTTACGTCTATTTATTTAATTATATAAAATAAAATGTAGTCTATGACCAACAACAGACTTAACTTTACTTGTGTTTACACATTAATATTTTTTTTCGTAGCCAGAAACACTTTCACGTATTTTTACTACATAACTTTTCAGTCGAGGCACAACATGAAGAAGGTGCAAATAGATACCGAAACGTTGTCGTTATTTTAAATAACTGAATTTATTAAATGAAGTGCCTGTAACTACTCCTACTCCTCGGCGTTTCAGTCCATGCAGGATCATAGCCCAATGTTGCTCGCTTCCTCCATCTTCTAACATCCTCGTCCTCCACATCGTTTTCGTTGTCTCTCTTTGCCCCTTCAGCCACCTTTGTCGATATTTTTTTGACTATCCTGTCTTCTGACATTCGCTCTACATGGCCCCCAACCATCTCAGTCTGTTCCCCTTTATTTCCAATACAATGTCTGCATACCCACACTGTTCCTCCAGTTCCCTATTTCTTCGTATTCTCCATATCCCTGCTTCGTTTACCGCTCCAAAAAATCCTTCTTAATATTTTCCTTTCCCATCTTCTCAAACACTCTTCTTCAGCCGCGGTCATTGTCCATGTTTCCGCGCCACCGATCTTATCATTATTCTACAAACAGTCACTTTCAGTTTCTACGTGACTTGAGAGTCTTAATTAGGGCGCAGTAAGCTATATTTCCTGCTGCGAGATAAATCTCTCGCAGGTAAATCTTCCCAGAGAGCTCTGGCGGAGGCTACCATTTGGGGATGCCTTCACATCTCTCTGGGTTTTTTTTGAACTAAGGTTCCCACATGCCGAGGCACCTCGGCCTGTTTTGAGAGGTGTATGTTCTGGGTTCGCAGACCTTGGGCATACGGTAACAGTTGTCCGCTATTCCCATTGGAATAGTCGGCCAGCTACCTCCTAAACTGGTCGAGGCACGGAGAAGGGAATGCTGCGTCCCCACAGCAAACCCCATTCAGGGAAGGGTGTGGGACAAGTACCAAATGCCCGACCTACCTGATGCAGGTTTTCCCTGCATTTCTTTAGGCGAATGCCAGGTAGGATCCTTAAAATATAGCCCGGGGGGCCCTAGTAAACCCTTGGCTACCTTCCTCTACCCTTCCGCATCCCCCCTTTCAAATCCCTTCCTATGCTATTAAAGGGGAGTTGCCCAAAGTGGATCACCCTCATGTAGCCTGTTGCCCTAAAAAAAAAATCTATTTCCTGCTGCAATCCTTGCTTTTATTTCTTCATTTATACTGTTATCCTTCGTTACCAGTACTCCCAAGTACTCGCAGCTCTCACAGTTAACTCCATATAGCTTGATGACTTTGTTCTCCATGGCACTGTTTCTCCTTGAAGAAAAGAGATATTTTGTTTTGGTATTATCTATTCTCCGCCCTAATTCTTCTGGTTCCTTTTCAGGCTGTCCAGCCCTTCCTCTAGCTCTTTCAGTTTTCTGGGCCCTGTTACTACATTTTATTCTTATTTAATAAAAAAACAATAGGGAACAAATATTAACGTATTGAAGATTTAATTGGCAATTGCCGAAAGATCATATAAAATTAATAAACAAATTTAAGAGATTAAAAAAATTGAATTAATGGAAATTGATCGAAAGGCAGAAAATATTTATAAACATTAAAATATAGACATCGTTCAACTTCCATGAGGAACTGTAAAATTTTTTTCTGTTTAATTGTTTTATTTAAATTTACAACATATTTTGTTTCTTTAATAATACAGACTTGAAGAAACAAAGTCCAGAAACGACGTGTATTTAATAGTAATTTTTATAAATAAATATTGGCCAATTCCCACTAATTATATTCAAGACATCTCAGATATACTTTAAATTTGTGATTTTTTAAAAAAGTTACTGACTCAAAAATTTCAAATAGGAGTTAAATACATAAAAGGAAATCGGAGAATACTGAATTTCAACTTTTTAAATGTTGGATGTCATTTTAAGATAGAGTTTAAATTATTTACAACTTCAGAAGTATCCTGATGATGCCACTGCGGCAGAGTCCGCTATCGGATGACCTTTTTTTTTAAATTCTTCAATCTCCTTTCACGTCGTTACAATAATTTAGAAAAAAAACATAAAAACTATATTAATTTCCTACAACATTGCATTCCACTTTATCTTAAACGGATACATTAGTCTGGAAATCCTTCAAGGACCTTATTTAAGATTTTGTTTCTGAGGTTTCATTTCTTTAGATGACTCTTGAAATTAACGATGAGTTTATGGAAGTATCTTACAGCAGTTAACCGTGGCCCTTTTTTTGTTTACTACACTGAGCTTGTCAACGCAGTCTGGAGTGGAAACAAATAAACATGAAACTAAGCTTCTTTTTTTTATTAGATTTCGTCACTATCTGGAGCATGGGAGAGACTCATCTAAGCGAACTGTAAACTTGACCGTTTAAGTGGAATTAATACGTCAACCAACGAGACAGTTTGTAAACTTCAAGAGGTGCTTAGAAGAAGAAATTGTTTCTCGACAAATCACAAACCTTGTTCGAAAACTAAGAGTAGTTGATATATTCGAGTTGATCGGTTATGCGAGTCATCAGTTTGAAAAAAGGTGTACCCTATGTACAGGGTAATCCACATGCTGGCAACTCCCCTCTTATAGCATAGGAAAGGGATTTGGAAGGTGGGATGCGGAAGGGTGGAGGAAGGTAGCCAAGGCTTAACTAGGATCCTACCCGGAATTCGCCTAAAAGTAATGCAGTACAAACCCTAGAAAAACCTGCATCAGATAGGTCGGGCATTTGGTACTTGTCCCACGCCCTTCCGATACCGGGAGAGGGGTTTGCTGCGGGGTCGCAGCTTTCCCCTCGCCGTGCCTTGGCCAGTTTAGGAGGCAGCTGGCCGACTGTTCCAATACGAATAGCGGACAACTCTTACCGTAAGCCCAAGGTCTGCGACCCCCGGAACATACACCTTCTCAAAACAGGCCGAGGTGCCTCGGCTTGTGGGAACCTTGGTTCAAAAACGGAGAGGAAAAGGCATTCCCAAAGGTAGCCCCTTCGTATCTCTCCTAAAAGGTTCTGCCTGCAGGCTTATCTGTCGGAACCTTTTTTTTTTATTATTTTTTTCTTTTTTTTTTAGGGTAATAGGCTACATGAGGGTAATCCACTTAGGGCAACTCCCCTTTAATAGCATAGGAAGGGATTTGAAAGGGGGGATGCGGAAGGGTAGAGGAAGGTAGCCAAGGGTTAACTAGGGCCCCCGGGCTACGTTTTAAGGATCCTACCCGGCATTCGCCTAAAGGAATGCAGGAAAACCTTAGAAAAACCTGCATCAGGTAGGTCTGGCATTTGGTACTTGTCCCACGCCCTTCCGTGGATAGCGGGAGAGGGGTTTGCTGCGGGGTCGCAGCTTTCCCCTCGCCGTGCCTTGGCCAGTTTAGGAGGCAGCTGGCCGACTGTTCCAATACGAATAGCGGACAACTCTTACCGTAAGCCCAAGGTCTGCGACCCCGGAACATACACCTCTCAAAACAGGCCGAGGTGCCTCAGCACGTGGGAACCTTAGTTCAAAAAAGCCAGAGAGACGTGAAGGCATCCCCAAAGGTAGCCTCCTCCAAATATAAATATGTAAGTGATTTAATTTGTTTTTCGACTGTGTTATTTAAATGTAATCTGGTCGCAGAACAGAGAATTTTTAAATAATTCGGATCGAAAGTATACCAATCGTGTTCAGGAATTACTAGTAGTATCTCTGGTGAAGGCTGACGTGAAGGCTCGTTGGTCAGGGGTCCAGAGAGAAAAGAATAATGAATTACATTCGAGTCCCGCTGCGTCGTATTTTTCCTTGTATTTCCTCACTGCAATCCAATTCCACTCGGATACTAAGTAATTGGACGAGAAACGGACTTTACGATGCTGTTACTCTACGCGTCTATCAACAGTCTCTGACCATAGACGGTTTAATTTTAGCAAAGACCTCGTCAGTCATCAGTGGAAATACTTTTTTGCAATATACTGTAATCGCCTACCCGCTCCCTCGAATGCCGACCCGGGCGCCACTGCATGTGAAGAAAAGTTTTATTTTAAATTATGCAAACGACAAACGTCTCATTAATTAACATTCGCGATCCACACCATAAACGATTTGCCAGGACTCGTGAGTACTTGAGACTCTCAATAACTGTATCTCAGATGTCCTGGCTTTGATCAATTACGTAAAGAAGGATTTACTGAATGAAAACAAAATGTAAACATAAAATTCAGTTTCATGGACGACTTGGGGTTAATACAAATACTCGGCACGACTCCTCAATCGCTAAATGTTGCCTTTTCATACAGTCTTATTCATAAACTTAAATCTAACAAGTCTTCGTAAAATATATTGTTCTCGGAGTTCAACCGGGTTTTGCATAATTGTAGAACGCAACGATTGGACGATTAAAAGCTCTGTCGTCATCTTCTAGGCGAAGTGTCGGAACCATTTTTTTTTGGTGTAGACTGGCTATGTATAGGGTAATCCACAAAGTGACAACTCCCCTCTTATAGCATAGGAAAGGGATTTGAAAGGGGGGATGCGGTAGGGCAGAGGAAGGTAGCCAAGGGTTACTAGGGCCCCCGGGATATATTTTAAGGATCCTACCCGGCATTCGCCTAAAAGTAATGCAGGACAAACCCTATAAAAAACCTGCATCGGGTAGGTCGGGCATTTGGTACTTGTCCCACGCCCTTCCGATGACGGGAGAAGGGTTTTCTGTGGGGACGCAGCATTCCCTTCTCCGTGCCTTGGCCTGTTTAGGAGGCAGCTGGCCGACTATTCCAATAGGAATAGCGGACAACTCTTGCCGTATGCCCAACGTCTGCGACCCCGGAACATACACCTTCTCAAAACAGGCCGAGGTGCCTCAGCACGTGGGAACCTTAGTTCAAAAAAACCAGAGGGATGTGAGAGCATCCCCAAAGGTAGCCCCCGCCAGAGCTCTCTGGGAAGGTTGTCCAATCGGCGTTCTTTGTGGTGGCCACGATTGCTGTACTAAATTCAAGTACCGAGCGTAGCTCTTGCCTTTGGTGGATTGTTTAATTTCATGGAATGGCTTGCCTAATTGTATTGATCAGGCCCAGGCGTGCCCTAAGTAATCCTAATGTGAATTTAAAACCTAAACCTAATTATATTAATCCTAAACCTAAAACCTAGTGCATCTATCTCTAAGGTTGCTATCTCTAGTCGAAATTATATTTATGTTGTCAAATTTTGAATATTTTGGTCTAATCGGAACCAATCTATTGCATATTATATATATCCTCCACTGAATCATCACGCTGTGAGAGCCAATCAGCGCTCAGTCAACAGTCCTTTCAACAATCTTTGATTAGTCTCCGTAAAGTTACTATTTTGGCCCAATTTAATATGTCCTTTGAGAACACAGCCGGTCACTGGACCCACATCTCTTAATTCGCACTACTTTCACACGATGCAGGGAAAGGGAGGGAAGTTTGCTTACTGTCCTGCGACGCGTTGTCTTCTGATGATGTCCAGGTGCCTGGCCGGTCGGCTGACCAAATCCTCGCACACAGACCAGCGGCTAAAACACACAGGCGCGACGGCCTACACTTGCTCCGCAATTCACGGTTCTCTCCTCCAAGAACCTCCGCACCAGAATCTGGTCCCTTACAGTTCACCAAGAACTGACGACGCCCGCTCCTCCTACCTTCCAGGACGCGACTCTGGTCCAAGACGCCGGCTCTGCTTGCCGACGAGCCGAATGTTGGGTAACAACAACTGTCCCGTCTCCTGGTCCACAAGCTTCTCCTTCGCCGTCCAGGACCCGACTCCTCCTTAATCCGCCACAGCCGTGACCAGCCACGGTCACCTTTGTCCTAGCACGTTCACCACTACGGTCAGAAAATGACCTGACCAGGCAGGCGTCCCTCGCAAACTCACTTCCTGTTGCCGTAAACTTGGTCCCAAAGACCGGCCGTGTGAAAAATTTTATCTCCAATATTCCCACGACAAGACAAATAGTATTAATGCTTAAAATCACTTATTACAATACATCTAAATTTTTTTAAAGTAATAAATCAAGATGACTGGATATTTTAATCGAGTATTGTTTATAGAATTACGTCATTAAGATAGTTTGGTACATATTGTGTTAAAATCCTTAATATCTTGCATATGGCTACAACTATTTATTATTATTATTATTATTATCATCACCATAGGAAAATAAAATCAACACTAACTGAAATCGATATCAGAATGTGGTGCACAGATGGTTTATCAACCAAATAATATGTAAGGAATATAAGAAAAAATGCAAAATGACAATATTGTAAATAACATGACAATAAAGAAGTCCTTCTCGGTTGATGTTGAGTCTGAGGTGGTATCAAGATACACACGATTCCAAGAAGAGAATTTTCACAGCGACTTTCCTGTTTGTGTTTTAACGCCAATGCCAAAAGGACGTCTATTTTGGCGTCGAACATCGAACGTATCTAAACCATATGTTATAGGTGAAACTCTCGGAAGAGTCGGACCGGATCAAAGGCTTTTATTCTACTGATGTTATCATTCTTTCGTTCGCAATATAAATTACACCAGGCCTACTTTACTTTATTCTGAAAAAGAATTAATGAAATCATTCAGAGAGACGTACATCACTTTACAATCAATATAACGGCAGTTGTTTACGTCACAGAAACGTAAAAAGCACACAACTCGGTCTCCGGTGACGCCCAGAAAATAACAGGCAACAAGCACAAAACTGATCTGGTCCATTCTGGCCATCTACAAGTTAGGCTGCCTGAAGTTGTAATATGTTAACTTGTATTTCAGCCAAATTACGATTAAAACTGCACGCAAATAAAAATACATAAACGACTCCCTCAGTCAAAAACATTTTTGTTCGTTTCTCTCCAAACGACGTATAATTTATTTAAAACATATATTCAAGCAGGAGGTCAACATGCGGGGGGGGGAAAAAAAACTTTACGGTGAATATCAACTGTTTTGATGAAGGCCAAGCATTTGGGGGACACAAATTTTGCAATGAACTTTATTATTGTCTACATGTGTGGAATACATACCTGAAACTGTGCCCTATATTTTTTAATCACCTTGTATAGTCGGCTCCCTCAGTCAAGAACAAGTTGCTTCAGTGATCTATGAAACCGCTGAATTACCGGGCAATAAGAGTCAGACATGTTAATTTAACTTTTTTTTTTTGCCTTGAAAGGTTCTTCTTCTTCTTCTTCTTCTATGGTTCCACAGCCCGATATCGGGCCTCGACCTTCAGTAGTAGCTTCCTCCAAACTTCTCTGTCTAAAGCTATTCCCCTCCAGTTCCTCAAACCCATCATCCTTTTTATGTCCTTCTCTACTTCGTATGTTCCTTGGTTTTCTCTGCCTTTCTTTTACCTCTCGTATCATTCTATAATGCATCCTTTCCTTTCCTTTTCGTTGCTCTCCGAACGACGTATAATTTATTTAAAACATATATTCAAGCAGGAGGTCAACATTCGGGGGGGTGGGGGCAACTTTACGGTGAATATCACTGTTTTGATGAAGGCCATAACTCGAAAGCCAAGCATTTGGGGACACAAATTTTGCAATAAACTTTTTTTTATTGAGCTACATATGTGGAATACATACCTGAAATTGTGCCCTATATTTTTTAATCACCCTGTGTAGTCGGCTCCCTCAGTCAAGAACAAGTTGCTTCAGTGCTCTGCCAAGGATGCTTGCAACCAGCTTACGAGGTAAACCTCGTTCCAAAAATTATCTTTGTCAAAGAGTTTACGGCCCTAACAGAAATGTAGAACTTACAGTATCCTAAATCACATAGTGTTTCCTGTTAATTGAATAACAGATTCAATTTTATCAAGTGTCTCTGACATCATCCGCACGACTCTAAAAGTTACGCGACATGTTGTTGTTAGTTTTTTAAAAATCTGTGACCATTTCTGAACTGACCAAAAAATGTTGTAGTTCCTCGGACTTTGTACTTATGAACCTGAAGAATACTAATAGTGTTTAAGCGTAATAGTTTATTGTTTGCAATGTTTAATTTAATCACAATAGCGTCGTAGTGATATGGGAGAATCGTAACTATACGTGAAGTTCCATGTTGGAGTGTGTTAGTTCCAGCCACAGTTCTATTTGGGGTCAGGCTGAAATAGCCTTGGCGTCCTGAAAATGTCGCGGCGAAGTTATTGAGTTTAATAAACGTGTACGTACTTACAGACTCTGACATCACACGGATCAGAACCAGGATGACACGAATATTCCTTTCCTTGAGCAATTAATTGATAAACCCTCCGTATAGTTTCATACCTACGTATTTATTGCTTTTCCCGACTGATTGACGCTTGCCAGACTCGTCAATATCACCATCGGTCGTTTTCCCTCCGAAAGGATCACTTAATCAGCCCAAAATGGATCAGTCAACCTCACGGACTTTCTAGTCCTGGCCTCAGTTCAACCCAAAAGTTTGAATGTTTAGTTAGAATTTACCTCACATAACCAAAGACAAAGCTTGCAATTTCCAGCTTTTAGTCCTTAAATTTTCAATCATGGATAAAGAGTTTCAAGTATGAAACCGCTGAGTTACCGAGCTGAGTTACTCAGACATGTTAATTTAACTTTTTTTTTGCCTTGAAAGGTTCTTCTTCTTCTTCTATGGTTCCTCAGCCCGATATCGGGCCTCGACCTCCAGTAGTAGCTTCCTCCAAACTTCTGTATCTAAAGCTATTCCCCTCCAGTGCCTCAAACCCATCATCCTTTTATTGTCCTTCTCTACTTCGTCTGTTCATTGGTTTTACTTCCCATATCATTGTATAATGCATCCTTTCCTTTCCCACGCACGTGTCACTATCCATTCCATTCTCTTGTCGCTATCCATTCCATTCTCTTTAAACTAATAGCTGTTCCGATGTTCGGCTCTTTATATAGGTCATATATTTCCTTATTATATCTGTGTCTCCATATGATACCATTTTCATTTTTTGGGCCCCAAATTCTTCTTAGGATCTTTCTTTCAAAGATGTTAACCGCTATCTCCTCTTTCTTGTTTACTGTCCAGCCTTTCACTTCCATAATATTGTATTAGCCTAATCATGGATTTATATATCCTCATTTATTTTTAGTTTGAAAGCTGGTCGTGGTGAGATTTATTTCCCAAGTTCATTCTTCTCCTGATTTCATGCCGTTCATCTCCATCTTTGTGGAATTTGGATCCGAGATATATAAAGTCATCGCTTATTTTTTTATTTTATTTTAAGGGTGTAGACAAGCTATGTATAGGGTAATCCACATAGTGGCAACTCCCCTCTTATAGCATAGGAAAGGGATTTGAAAGGGGGGATGGAGAAGGGTGGACGAAGGTAGCCAAGGGTTAACTAGGGCCCCCGGGATATAGTTTAAGGATCCTACCCGGTATTCGCCTAAAAGTAATGCAGGGAAAACCCTAGAAAAACGTGCATCAGGTGGGTCGGGCATTTGGTACTTGTCCCACGCCCTTCCGATAGCGGGTGAGGTGTTTTTTTTTGGGGGGGGGTGTAGATAGGCTATGCATAGGGTAATCCACATAGTGGCAAGTCCCCTTTAATAGCATAGGAAGGGATTAGAAAGGGGGGAAGGTTCTATAACATGTTCATCTATGTCCTTGTTTCCCAAATTGCCTGCGCGACTTAATCATCACTTTTTTTTATGTTTATTTCTGGACCAACCGTTTTGGCGTGTTTCTTTATTTCTTTATCTGCCTCCTCTGCTGCTTTAGTTGTTCTTGATATTATTACCACGTCATCAGAATATTCCACCATTATTTGAGATGACTTGTATGCTATAGTTTTGGTAGTTTGTCTAATGGCACACTCTAGAGCCAAATTAAATAATATTGGCGCCAGTCCATCCCCGGGCTTTATTCCTGGGTTAGTCTCTAAATTTTCTGTTAGTTGGTTCTGAATATTGACCTGATTTTTATTATCGTTTGAAAGGTTAAATCAAAATTTTAAAGTGTTCAATTCACTGGTAAATGTTTTTTATCTTCTTAATAAATTAATATATTAATTAACTTCAGTTTCTTTTCATTCATATTGACTCAATTATAATTTATCCAGATCAATAAGAATGAAAAGGATTAGAACTAATTTTAGTTCCACCGTCCAGTCAACCATTAACTAGTCCAACAGATACAGACGTATCTCAAAAGCTTTAGCACCTGACGGAAGGAACAAGGATCCCAGAAACTATTGTGTGGTATTATCACTTTTTTTTGTCTGTATTTGGCTATCTTTATTATTCATTATTTTCAATCAGACGTAAAATTTTTTAATTTGAACCATGTAAATATTAAAAGAACAATAAATAAATATATGTATGAGGGGGGTTGCATTTTTTTTTGGTTAATTGAGCTTGATTACCGACGGTCTCGAAACGTGGTAAATGACCAGATACAGACGTAATGAGAAAGACAGACAGACAGACAGATTCATAACGGGCAGATAAAATCGTAATTTGAACATATAGACAGTGAATACAATTTTTTTTGTCTGATAATAATGAAAGCTTTCAACTAATTACCACCGCCGCGCCCTCTGAATATACACACAGACATGATATCATCATCTCCCTGAAGAGCCTCGACATATAGATTTAACGTCATTAACCTACTTCTCATATTCAACGATGGCTTATTACAGTTCAGAGGGAAGTAGACGTCGAAGTTGATGCTTCATGCTACAGCTCGTGCTCAGGTCGCAAATAATTAAGCTGAAATCTAACCCGAAACAACTCTAAATTCCGAATAATAGAAAATGGAGTAGGATTCTGGGTAATACATAAAATTTTCTGCTAACTTTCACGCTTATAAGATAAGACATATATTTAAGATTAATAACGACCATTGAGTCAGTTAAGAATTAATTGTAAACACAAATTACTTACATATTTACTTAGCAAAAATTTTCTAGTAGACTAAGTTTCTTCAAAAATCCGTGAACCTCAACAGCTGAGCGCTACAAATAAACTGAAACAATGATGTATCAAAGAATAAACATCAGAAGACCAAAGAGATTATGTGAAATTACTATCGCAATTTTTTAGGGGTCAAATATTTTGATAGTGTTTCTATCGACGTTATCGGAATATAATTTTCATCCCCTACACCCTGGAAAAGGGGCACCCTTAGGGTTTAAATTAAAATATTTTTAGATCAATAAATTACTGAATAACAGACAAAAATAAGCGCTAAATAAATACCACACTTTATTTAGCACTTATTTTTGTCAGTTTTTTATTTTTATTTATTTTATAAAGGTGTAGACAGGCTGCATGAGGGTAATCCACATGGTGGCAACTCCCCTCTTATAGCATAGGAAAGGGATTTGAAAGGAGGGGATGCGGAATGGTGGAGAAAGGTAGCCAAGGGTTAACTAGGGCCGCCGGGCTATAGTTTACAGATCCTACCCGGCATTCGCCTAAAACGAATGCAGGGAAAACCCTAGAAAAACCTGCATCAGGTAGGTCGGGCATTGGGTACTTGTCCCACGCCCTTCCGATAGCGGGAGAGGAGTTTGCTGTGGGGACGCAGCATTCCCTTCTCCGTGCCTCGACCAGTTTAGGAGGCAGCTGGCCGACTATTCCAATGGGAATAGCGGACAACTCTTACCGTATGCCGAAGGTCTGTGATCCCAGAACATACACCTCACAGAACAGACCTCGGCTTGTGGGAACCTTAGTTCAAAAACGGAGAGAGGAAAAGGCATCCGCAAAGGTAGCCCCTTCGTATCTCTCCTGCAAGAATCTGTCTACGAGAGAACATCCCTCGCAGGCTTATTCCGTATTGCCCGGAAGGGTTTTTTATTAGGTTATTTATTTATCTAGTGTACTTTTTTTAACACAGAGTTTTATATTATATTTCATAATTATTTTTCCGGACAAAAGTTTAAAACAATTATTTTAGGTGAATTTTTCAAATTTTATTTCAAAAGTTTTTTTCTACAGTACTATTTATTTATTTATCAATCAGAATATTACACAATTCAAAAAGCTAAATTACTGGCGTCTGTCAGGGAGATATTCAATTATATCGCCCGTAGAATTTAAAACATGTTAATTACGTTTAAGTATAATTTTAGTCACTTCATTTTTGTAGGTGACCGGCGGCGTTGCCCGGGTATTTATTAGTATAGAAGTGATTTAATCTACGTATGAAGAGGGAATACTAATTTCATCGAAACACCCCCAACGTGCCTTTAGAGAAGAATAAATACTCCCGACCCCAAATATATATATATATATATATATATATATATATATATATATATATATTGTAATAATTAATAAGATAGATTTAATTTTAAAAAATTCTTAAACAAAAAAATTAATTAAAATTTGAATGACAGTTAGGCCCACGTTGAACAAGACTTTCGAGTGTTGTCAACTGACCAGTGCAGTTGTGTCGCTCTAGGCTCTTCTTAGCACCTGACGAAAGGTACAAGGATCCCAGAAACGTTGCCCTGGTATTTATATTACCCGTTTTTTTGTCTGTATTTGGCTGTCTTTCTTATTCATTATTTTCTATCAGACGTAAATTTTTTCATTCTAATAATATTTTCTGTTGAGGTTGAACTTTTCTCGAAATTACTAGATAAGGAATATTTTAACATATCGTATAGACCCAGCATTGAAACTCGCTCTAGAGAGATACAGGAGCATCAAGTCCTAGTGACTGCGTCACTCACATACGACTGACAAGTTCGGAAAGTAACACAACTGTCAGCTGTAAAAAGTACGACGAAGATCTCTAATAAATGCAAAAGGAAAACTAATAATATGGGAGGCGATAATTGGCTGAACTTGAGTGTGGATTCTGATTGTCGAGCGCACTGATAAGCTTCTGGATTTTTCGCAGAAATATATATATCTGAAAATAGCAATATATCTGAGAAATCGGGTGTGAGTTTTCATCGTAGCACCTTCACGTCACTCTGATCTCTCAATTTTGGGACTTTGCAAAAATTCAACCCTTTTCTGGACTTTGAAATATTTCACGTTGTCTGGACTTGAAGGATTTTAATACTGTTCAGGACTTGGAGCCAATTCTGTTTCTTAAGCAAGCTTACGAATTACCACAGATTGCCAGCAATAAATTCCAGAGTCCGACGTCGACCTTCAGCCAGTGGTGCTGCTTATTCAACCACTGCAGTGGGTCAGTTCTGCCAGCTGTGAGAATCACGAGACGTCAGCTGGTAAAAATGAATTTTATTGTATGCTGTGTGAAGTTGTATCACGAGGTTTTGACCGCGGAAGTACTGAATTTCGTTTTACAGAAATATTTTCCGAGAAAGTGTACTTTTGCCTACGTATTTAAATCTGAGCTTAAGCGATATTGTTGTTCTGTTTGCAATTTAATAGATAAACTTGAATAACCTGATAAGGAACATTATTTGAAAGGAGACTAAAGACATTAATTGTGGAGAAGTGTAAAGTTTGTGATATTCAACCCTTTTCTGGACTTTGAAATATTTCACGTTGTCTGGATTTCGAAGGATTTTAATACTTTTCAGGACTTGGAGTCAATTCTGTTTCTTACGCAAGCTTACGAATTACCACAGATTGCCAGCAATAAATTCCAGAGGCCGACGTCGACCTTTAGCCAGTGGTGCTGCTTATTCAACCACTGCAGCGGGTCAGTTCTGCCAGCTGTGAGAATCACGAGACGTCAGCTGGTAAAAATGATTTTTATTGTATGCCGTGTGAAGCTGTATCACGAGGTTTTGACCGCGGAAGTACTGAATTTCGTTTTACAGAAATATTTGCTTAGAAAGTGTACTTTTGCCTATGGATTTAAATCTGAGCTTAAGCGATATTGTTGTTCTGTTTGCAATTTAATAGATAAACTTGAATAACCTGATAAGGAACATTATTTGAAAGGAGACTAAAGACATTAATCGTGGAGAAGTGTAAAGTTTGTGATATTCAACCCTTTTCTGGACTTTGAAATATTTCACGTTGTCTGGATTTCGAAGGATTTTAATACTTTTCAGGACTTGGAGTCAATTCTGTTTCTTACGCAAGCTTACTAATTACCACTGATTGCCAGCAATAAATTCCAGAGGCCGACGTCGACCTTTAGCCAGTGGTGCTGCTTATTCAACCACTGCAGTGGGTCAGTTCTGCCAGCTGTGAGAATCACGAGACATCAGCAGGTAAAAATGATTTTTATTGTATGCCGTGTGAAGCTGTATCACGAGGTTTTGACCGCGGAAGTACTGAATTTCGTTTTACAGAAATATTTGCTTAGAAAGTGTACTTTTGCCTATGGATTTAAATCTGAGCTTAAGCGATATTGTTGTTCTGTTTGCAATTTAATAGATAAACTTGAATAACCTGATAAGGAACATTATTTGCAAGGAGACTAAAGACATTAATCGTGGAGAAGTGTAAAGTTTGTGATATTCAACCCTTTTCTGGACTTTGAAATATTTCACGTTGTCTGGATTTCGAAGGATTTTAATACTTTTCAGGACTTGGAGTCAATTCTGTTTCTTACGCAAGCTTACTAATTACCACTGATTGCCAGCAATAAATTCCAGAGGCCGACGTCGACCTTCAGCCAGTGGTGCTGCTTATTCAACCACTGCAGCGGGTCAGTTCTGCCAGCTGTGAGAATCACGAGACATCAGCAGGTAAAAAGTAATTTGTCCACGGATTTAAATCCGAGGTTAAGCGATATTATTGTTCTGTTTGCAATTTAAAACATAAATTCGAATAACTTGATAAGGAACATTTGAATTGTGGAGATGAAATGTTCCAAATGTAAAGTTTCTGATTTTATTTTTTGTGTATGCAAATAAAAATTTTAAAAACATTTTAAATTCAAAATAGTCTCAATTGTGTTTTAACTACCCCAATAAATATAAAATTATTATTAACACTAATGTATATCTAACAGATGAATACAGCTTAAATTCCGGTATGGAGTAATGTACGATGGTAGATATATTCGGCGATGGCACCAATATATAGGAAGACCGAGCTTATTGGACCACAGCGTTTCCTATCTATCGTTAACCCAAGCCTAATCAATTAAGTGCCGTGTGTGTCGTTGTAATGGAGCCGTATCTGGCGTAAGTGAGGGGTACTTCATAGTCATATCAGCTACTCCATGGCGACGTGACCAATGACCCATAAATCAGAGGAATCCTGCCTTAATAAATAGTTCTAGAAAACCTGCTTCTTGGATCCGAGTTGAGGATCAACAGGGCTGATAAATATGTACCCCTATTTTTCATTTCTAAATAATCATCTACAGAAACACTTAAACGTAACTGTCACATTCAGGTTTTAATGAACGACGTACAAATACCAGAAGCAACAACCACTAAGTGACAAATTATACTGGAAAATGAACTTTGCAAAAAAAAAATGGAAACGAAGAGACTTAAAATATTAGAAGCTTCATTGGCTACTAGACAGAAGATCAACACATTACCACAAGCTCCTAACGAATAAAACAACAATCACACCATTTGGAGTTACAGTATCGATATATGGTGACGCGAGAGAAAATTCATATCGACACACAATTGCGAGTGTAGAATCGCAGAACCTTAGATAATTAATAAATTAGATTTAATATGGATTAGAGGATCTTGAAATGAAATATATATATATATATATATATATATATATATATTGTAACATTCAGGATATTGTAATAATCAAAAGAAATGACGTTAATTAAATGAAATAATCAACAAGAATTTAAAACATATAATTATTTATTTCCACTTTGTTGCTTTAACTCAAAAACAATTACAATTTAAAATATTAATTTCTCAGGGTCTTCACTGGGTTTTATAATTGACACAACAATTTGATTTAAAAATCTTATTAACAAAACAGTTTACAATTTACCTAAACAATACGTCGATAGAAATAAACTAAAAAGAAAATAAATTAACTTGACAATTAAAATAGAACGAAATTAAAAAGTAAAGAGGTTAACTCTGATTAACAATTTAAAAAGGAGAACGAAATCTGACTTCTATCTTTTAATTACGTTTACATAAATCATTATTTTGTATTTTGTTACTCACATCTTGTCCAGCTTGTTTCCAGCATTCCCTTTTTGGTTTCGAAAAAGCACTATTGCGAGATTTTACACTGATTCCAGTCAAAATTATTAATACGATGTCAGGAACTCGGATGATCCTCTTTTTTGTCAGCTACCTGTTGACTGCTTGCCTTAGGTGAATTCTGTGGTTTGTAGATTTGATAGTCTTTTACCGCTTTGGACTTAAACTGCAACTTTACTATTTCTGGCTGGCTATGGACGTGAAACTGCTTTTACTTAGCAAGTTTCGATGTAATGCTTTCGTGAATGTTTTACTTTGTCCTCAACTCACAACTTTGTTTAATAATAATACATTAAACGACGGCTAGTCTCTGCTCTAGAATCACTTGTTCCGTCCTCCGAAATGTCCCGCCACTAACCAACTCTGTTAAATTCTATTCACCAACTGAACTATCACGTCTCGAGTTTTAGCGCGCATACGCCATTTTCGACAAAGGCGGCTAGCTTCATTATTGCTTTGGAAGCTCCTGCCGCTATAATGGATTTCTCAAACAATTTAAATTTTATGTTCAAACAATTAATGTCCTAATTAATTGGCCTTACAATATGTTAAATATATTATAATTGTTAAATGATAGGGACCGAGAAGGATATACGGACCTGTATGCACGAATGGAGAATTAGAACACACAGAGAACTAGAGCAGCTCATGAATAACGAGGTCACTGTTAGGTTTATCAAGAGCAGAAGGTTGGTCTGGATGGGACACGTACTTAGGATGGATGAAAACACAACCCCCTGGAAGCCAGTCGGGAGGAGGAAAAGGGGGAGACCCCGGACAAGATGGGTAGATGGCATTGAGAAGGATATAACAAACCATGAAAATAAGAGGATGGCGGAGACTGACACAGGAGAGGGCGAAAATGGAAGAAAATTGTTAATGAGGCCAAAACTCACATTGGTGCCAATAAAAGAAGAAGAAATGATAGGGACCAAATTTTGTATGATGTGTTTATTTTTTTTTTAATAGATAAGGTGCAGTTGCCCCTGAGTATTTAAATATTTTTATTAAAAGAAAATTAGATGTCCATGATCATAACAACAGCGGTAGGGAAATTTATTTTTATTAAGTGTCTGAATCTAAGAAGTACTAAACAAAACCGATGTTTGACTAAGTGAAAAAAGGTCATTGAAACATCTGTAAATCAATACGATTGCCAAATAACAAATTAGCTCGTAGAATATAAATGCTGATTTCTGATTAAATGAATTTTTTTTAAAAAAAAATCTGTAATATACACAACCAATAACAAAGATAATAATAAAGATAGATTTTCAGTAAGATAATTAGATGATCTTGGATATTAGATTACATTAGATTAGAACTGTGACAGTGATTTGTAAATACTAATTAATTAATAATGATTTATAAACACATATTCTGACTATTGAGAAAACTAATAAATAAATAAACATCAGCCAATTTTAATTCAGACTTAATTAATTAAATTAATTAACAGCGTTTCATCGCTTAATTTGCGACCTCATCAGGTTCAAGTTTTGTTTTAATAAATTTGATATTAATAAATTATTTTCTCTGACTTAATATTGGCTGATGTTTATTTATTTACTAATTAATTAAGTTAACCAAGTATGTACAGACGAAAAACAATAAATTATTTAAATCTGAAACTTAATATAAAATTAATTGAGACATTTTGCAAATGCACGAATGTTATTATTAAAAGGGCACTTTTAAAAACAATTATTTATAAATTAAAATACACGTGGAAAGATAGGGGAAACAAAATCATGGAACCGATAACATCTTGATACTTAAAAAAATTAAATTATGAGCAATTGGGTCCAAAAATGATCGAGATTAATATTTTGAGACACAATTTTATAACTAGTAAAGTGTATTGTAGTAACATTAATCCAAATTCGTTGTCCTACCAAATAATATCGTAATAATAATATATTAATATCGTAATTGATATGAAATGATTTATTCGGAGCGAAAGTTACTAAGATTACGCTGTGAGTAAAAGTTTATTTCTTCATATATTGCTTACTACCTTTCGTTCAATATATTCTTTATTCTGAATGTTAGCAACAATCTACCTTGGAATGGAATATCTTTGGTGGCGCTACTTTCAAACGCTGAGAATTGTTATTTTAAATTTTTTAAATTATTTGTTGGGGGAAAAAATGCTGAGTTTCCATTGGATTGCAAACGAATTTGGTTTAAGGTTTGTTTTATTTCTACACATTTCGTTTCTTTATTTAAAAGTTCATGTTAACTTTTTTTGTTTTGTTTGTAGGAATTATGAGGAATGTAACAATTGGAAACAAGACATTTTCTTGGCAGAGCTAAAATTTCATGAATCTTTTTTGTACTATTTTGACAAAAGCGGAAATCTGATAAACCTACAGAGGGCAGCAGAAAGCTATTTGAAGAGTTTAGAGCTAAGTGAAAAAAGTCATTTTCGGGTGCCCTTTAGATTTCCTATTGTTATTGACCTGAAGCAATTAGAGGAAAAAGCAGGTAAATCTGTCAATATAATGTGTAGCCTAAATATTTTTCATTTCCTACAGCTCATTTTGACATTTTTTCACTTAATGGATATGTGTGGTTCATCTATACCTGAATATTATTGTATTGTATTGTTCAAAATATTAGGATAAATCATTTTTTCCTCTGATAATTTTATCACACTGGATAAAATCACCACTTTAAATAAGAGAAGCTAAGGATGATGCAACACTGTAAATTTAATTAATTAAAGTGGACAGGAGAGAGTGGCTGACTTACCTTAAAAGTAAGTTGTGATAAAACCATAATATTTGAACCAGTAAGTTCATATATTGAGTTCATTTATTTGGCTTTTTAATGAGGTTTCATCCATTTATTTTAGTCGTATATACCATTAACACAATTGACAAAATTTCTCATTCAATTCAGTGTTCATATTTATTTTATTTGTGTAGTTGGAAATTTCCTCTTACAGCTGCAGTATATATGCTCAATAAATTCACTATTAAATGAAAAAGAACAAAGTGAATTTAAAAACTGAATTGGTCTTTGTGTGTGTGTGTGTTTGCAGGCATCCACTTTGTAAACTTATTACTTGATGAACCTCATGTGGCATTTTCTTTTATCCACAAAGTTGTGGAGATATCGATAAGCACTTTTCCTAATATGCCAGTCTTATCACCAGAAGAAATTCAAATTCCTTTGCGCCTGAAGTCATGGTGCAGAAAACCTCTGCATCACACTTTTGGGGCTCAACTCAAAGGAGTTCATTACTTCAAAGGCATACTTATATCTATTTCCGAATCAACAAAATATCTGTAAGAGAACATTTTATAGTGTAAACCTTTCAAAATGTCAACAATTTTTTTACTAAAACGTTTGTTGTTATCCAAAACAGACGGAGCAAATTTGTAAAATGTGAAGATGTGAGGTGCATTAATTCAAGAGGCTGGCGCTTGAATGGAGAAGTGGATGTAAATAATTTTCACTGCAGTCAATGTGTTTCAAATATTATAGAAATAATTCAAGCTCGAGATTGTGGTGATCAACTTTTTGGTTCATTTATACCATGCATTGCTTACGAAACATTCTTCAAATGTACTGGGGAAAGATATCAGACAATAATTGCAATTATTCAAGGTAACATATACTTTTATATTTTCTTTATAATTCGATATATGTGTCCATAATGTGAGTATTATAATTACACCATTCTTTAAACAGAGGTTTATTAGAATGGTTCAATTCTTGATACACCATGGCATTATAAAAAGAACATATCACTGAAATTTTAATAGCTGAAAAAGATTCTGAATTAAATTTAGGAATTTAACTTCACATAATTTTTAATTACGTTTCCCTTAGGATGAAATATATTTATTTATATTGATGTAATATGCTAATAACAGTCATGAAATGAACAAAACTCCGATTTCCAGTTACTTAGTACACCAGAAGCTTTCTACAGTATTTTGACGTATTAATCCTATATTGTTATAGTTATTTTCTTGAACCACACTGTTTAATAATTACAGATGAATTATCTTTAAATTTGCAATTGGGTGGCTGCTACAGTATTATTGGCCATTATGTAAGAAATAATTTGTTTGTGTGGAATATAGAAAATATATCACCTGACAGCAATCAACATACCGGAAGCATTGATTTACCTTTATCCACTATACATCACAAAATAATGTAAGTAATAGAATAGCTTTGCATATAGTGTATTTAAATTTGGACAATTTTTCATTATATTTTAAATGTTCTTCTTTTGTGGCAAAATATAAGAACATTGGGCTGATTTGACTTATTATATTTGAATTGCCTATTTATAAAGCTTAAGAATGAGAGAGAAACTGTTGAAGACTTAAGACCTATATGTTTGCTAGAGTCAAATTAATGGAAATTTGGACATAAACAACTCTGTGAAAACAGTAGTACATTAAATGATATTTAATGTAAACAATTCTGCACTTTAATGTATATATTAAAGAATTATGAGACATTTTTAATATTTTTGATGATCAAGTATTTTACAAGATAAAAATAGGTGAAAATTTTAATGATGTAATGAAATATACTACATTGTGAATATGCAACATTTAATTTTTTTTATCACTAATTTCTTTCACTACTTCTAACAATATAATTTTTTTTGTGACTGTAATATTACAGTACCTGCCAAAATTAAGCTATACTATATCTTACAAGCATTTATTTAATTCTAGGAATGTGTGTCAAAATTCTACTTGGGGTTTTGTTGCTTTCCTTGCCTCACAGATTGCCACTGATGTATTTCCATCTACATCTCACTTACATCTCAAAATGGCAATACTTTTGAATTTGGCATCTCAAGTAAGGTCAAATAGTCTACCATTTTTTTGATGAAAAAAAAGGAAAATAAATGCATGTTGATTTTGTTTAAAATAATGGGTAATTAATATGATAAATGAAAATTATATGCTCTGATTTCGAACCACTATTTGCTCTGTCAAATATAAAAACATTGCTTATAGACTTATGCTTTTATATAAATGTAGTGTATTTTTGTTTTTATAGAAATTAATTATTTTATGTGTTTATTAATTAGGGTTATAGAACTAAACCCCTACCATTGTTAGCAATTGGTAATGACTCAAAGGCAGCACAAATCCTATTGCAAAGAGGAGCATTACTTTCACAATGTTGTGTACCATTCTATTGTTCTGCTTTGAATGGACAAGCTACTGGAATAATATATTCTGAAGATAACATGTGCTGGACTGACGCTGGACCATTAATATTAGCACACTGTGGTGTTTGCTATTTAGGAGAGTGGAATAAATTTAAGAGTAAAATTAATCAGTCAACATTTCTGTCAAGTAAGTTTAACAACAGTTTCTATTTTTAAGACATAATTATATATATAGGAAAGAGAGACAGCGATGCCGACTTACCTGAAATCAACAGTTGGCTGCAGTCAGGCTGTGCGGAAATTAAAAGCAAATTTTCGAGGACCTGAACCTCTTTCATCAGGATAGTAGGTCTGAAATGTGTGTCGGCATTCATGAAACACAAACAATATTACAAGAACAGACTTTATTAATTTATAACATATTCTTCAACTGATGTGAAATAGTTACATATAAAAAGTAAAATGTATTCCATAAATTAGAAGGAAAGTGATAATGCTATAGAATTGTAAAAAATTAACTATTGAATTATATCTGTGAATGCTCTAATTAAAGTTTTGTGAAATTTTTATTTCAAAGATTATTATTTATCTTTTCTTTTTGGCAGTTATAGAAAGTGGTTGCATTAGTTTACAATGTCCAAATGGTGTATCATCTGGAAAATCAATGTTTCCATTAAATAGCAGTGTTTGGACATATTTTACTCTTACTAAGAATAGCATAAATGCTATAGACCAGACTAAACTTCGGAATGTCATTGGGTGAGTACTTTCTTCTCCAAAGTTAAATAATTACATGGATTTAATGGAAGTTTCTGAACCTACACCTCTATCTCTGTATTCTGGGTTGGGCACATTTTGCACATTACATCGTGAAATAGGTTTGTGACTTGTAAATGTGTGGGTAGAATTTGGCACTTTGAATGAATAATTTAACACATTTGATCAAAACAGCAATAAAGGAAAACAATTTCAAAAGTAAACATTGAATAATAGGATTCTCAGTATTTTTATCTTAGATGACAGACAAATTTTCAACTAGAAAATAGATGGGAACAAAGTGCAAGAGTAAAAGATTTATAGGAATATTATATTCATTTAAGGCCTTTTACTTTATTTTTACAGAAATACATATATAATTTAATGAAAATTGTTTCAATAAGTAATTGGAGAATTTAATATTTCATTAACTAAATTTCAGATTTATTACATAAACCTTGTTTTAATATTAAAATTTTCAACTAAAATTAAAATGAAAAAATTTACATCTGATTGAAAATAATGAATAAGAAAGATAGCCAATACAGACAAAAAGGGTAATATAAATACCACACAACGTTTCTGGGATCCTTGTCCCTTTAATCAGGCGGTAAGAAGAACCTAGAAAAACACAACTGCACTGGTCAGTTGACAAATGTGTAACAAAGACTTTAATAATTATGTCTATCTTTCAGTGTGTTTGGGGTACCATTTTTAGCTGATGATAATGACAGTGCTGAAAAAATTGCTTCCTTTATTCTTGCAAAGAGTATGGGAAAGAAGACTAAGGATTCTTACATTCAAGTTGAACAGCTAAGAGATGTAAGTAGGCCTATATATAATCTTACAGTAATAAAAATACAGTCCTCAACGGAAAAGTTCCTTTTACAAGTTGGACTAACGAATGTCTGTATTGGCACTGTTACATTATATAATTATTACCTCTCGTTCTTTTTAAATAAAAATTTGAAATGTTTTGCTATAATTGAAGATTGTTAAAACTTAATTTAAACAACTCCATTTTTAAAGAATGACTGTGACATAAGTTGAAAGCTCTTTATCTTAAATTATAAATAAATTGGAGACTCTATAAAAGATTTTTTATTATTAATAAAATGAAAATGGTCTATTTTACATTTTTAAAAGAATGGAATCAAACTACTAATTTTTACCTTATCATAACTTCTCTTCCCTGCTATGAAGTTTTTAAGAAATATTATTAATATTCAATTCACATGTACATACTTTGGATACATTAAACTTTTGAAGCAACCTATATTACTCTTTTATGAACATGTAATGTACAATATTTAATTCTCTAAAAATATAATCTTTAATGCACATTTTGTTTTTATGAATTTTGTCCCATTAAATAGTTCGTGCTCAGTGTATCAAAACGTGAGGTAAAATTGGAGGATGAGGCCATAAAACTTATTCGCAACTACTTTGTTGCCAGTCGTAGGGCAAGAGCTGATTGCCTTCCTGTCGGATCCATTGAAACTATGTAAGTTTATCAATAGTACTAAATATTCACCTGTATTAACTATCCAAATCTCTTTATTAGAAATTCAATAGTTAATAACTGATCATGTATGTTGCAGAACTTCTTTGGCTAAAAGTCATGCTAGACTTGCACTGAAAGAAGTAGTGACAACTGAGGACGTGGTTGCTGTTTTATATTTATATGAGGAATCTATTAATGCTGTTTATGGTCAATCATTCATAACACCATACGTAAAACAAATAGATGCTGGTTTGAATTACTCTCTTCCTGTAAAGGTACATTGAATATAATAACTATAAAATTGAAAATATTCGCATATATTCAACAGTATGAAATTTGAGAACAATTGGATGGTAATAATGACAACAATA
Source organism: Zhengitettix transpicula (assembly GCA_037074705.1). Lineage (NCBI taxonomy): Eukaryota > Metazoa > Arthropoda > Insecta > Orthoptera > Tetrigidae > Zhengitettix > Zhengitettix transpicula. Next base: position 91,208,972 of record CM073593.1, on the reverse strand, counting down.
GTAAAAGATAACTTTATAGAGAATTAATAAGAAAGGTAGCAAATTAAGACAAAAAAGTGGTAATATAAATACCACACAATGTTTCTTGGAACCTTGTTACCTTTCTTATTCATTATTTTCAATTAGATGTACATTTTTTCATAAATTTATAGAAATGAAAATAATTACATCTGATTGAAAATTAATAACAAGAAAGAAGAGCTTTTGAGTTTTGTCAACTGACGAGTGCAGTTGTGTCACATTAGGCTCTTCTTAGCACCTGAAGAAAGGCACAAGGATACCAGAAACGTTGTGTGGTATTTATATTATTACTTAGTTTGTCCGTATTTCTTAATATAAAATTGTAGATGTGATTTTTTTTATAAATTTTATATTTACAAAGTAGTGTGTAAAGTATTTCTATTACAAAAAATATGCCAAATATAATTAATGTATTGTTTTCTTTTACAATGATTGGATGAACCACGAGGAACAAATTATTTGGAATGTGTATGTAAAATAATCCTAACTTAATATACAATTCATTTTTGTTTTTACTTTTCAGGTGTACAGGGAAATGTCGTTATTTTCAGATTGGCTTCAAAAATACATTTATTCGTTAATAGGAGACAATATTTCTCAAATGTGAAAGCATTAATTGCCACATGAATTGTGTCCTACAGGTAAAAAAAACTTTGATAAAACACTGATTATATTTTTGATAATATATTCAGTATACTTTTTACCTCTTAAATTCAAGATTTTTTTTAATTATAATGAATTTGTACTTTCTCTAATTAATTGATTGAAATGTTGTGAATTTTATAAGTGCATTTTTATTAACAGCAAATTACCTTTAATTTTCATATTCATAATCATGATTTCCATTAATGAAGTGTTTCCACTTTCCAAATTATCAATACTTTTGTAGAATATTTTTCAAGTTAACAAAATATTGGATACGTTGAAATTGTTATACTGGAAAATATTATTTGTAAGTTTAACCTTTGCTTGAGTAAACAAATTGCCAAAGTTTGAGGGATAAAATAGAAGAATGTTTACTTCATATTCAAAGAAAGATACAATATCCAGGACATTTAATAAGTGCTGTATGCTTCTACAAATCTTTCCATATGGAAATAATTAATTAAGCTGTTTCCTTCAAAAGTAAGAATAGTCAACCTTCCAAAATATGTAACAACTGAAGAAGATGAATATTCATATGTATCAGAAACTAGTGAACCATTAAAGCACATAATTTCTATGACAACCTTTTCTTCTGTATGCTAGTAATAACTGTGAACAGTTTCATAGTGTTGCCCTTAAATCTGAAAACAGAATTTGGGCAATGAATACAGTACATTTTTTCCACAAAGACGTATTGAGTTCTAAGTTGAAGGATATTTTTAAAACACTTCATATGAAATGATGAAAATAAATGTTTATTAAACCAACAAAAAAGTTACAATTTTTTAGTTATATTTAGATATCTGTAGATTGAGTCTTTAAATTAGAAACTTAATATCATTTAAATCCTATTTATCACACAATGGAATGAAATTACTACAGAGTAGCAGGTTACTTTTCCTAATAAATTAATGCTAATTACATATATACAAAATAATATCAGCTTATTTAATAATGCTACCAAATTGCGGGATGGTTTATCAAAAAATTTAGTATCTCAAATGTGTAATTAATACAATAGTAAAGCTAAATATGAAAATGTCAAATTCACAGTAACAAATACATATTTTCATTTTAATCACGATGTAAGTACCAGTATCTAGTAACATTATTTTTTTTTTGTCATGAGTATCAATTATTTCATTTATTACATATGATGGACCGTTTGCAAATTATAACACAAAGGGTTTGAATGTGTATAAATGCACGTCAATCCACACACAAATTTAGTAATTACCCTCATAATCACATCTCGATTACTTAACACTACAATATAATACAGGAAGATCAAAAGGTAGAATATTAGGTCACAAATTCATCCAGCTTTTGATAGTTATTTAACAACTATATTTAAATTAAGTAGTAACATTGAAAAAAAAAAGACAGTCGATTCTTTTAAAAACCACTTTTGTTTCACAAATTGGTTTTAGAACAAAATATATTGATTAATAAACACAGTTCATAAATAGTATCATTTGAATATAGTCCATTCATTTGATGATTTTTAACAAATAATAAGTTTCTTTGGAATCCATAGTATTACTTCATAGCATTTGGTATTTTTATCACTTTTTGGTTTTTGTATTATATTAATACACAAACACACACTATTAAATGTAGGAATGAATAAATTTCTGCTTTGAGCAAGAAGTTTTATAACATAAAAATAAAAATAGATTTAATTTCAATTGAAAAAATGAGCTCATTAAAAAAAAATTATACAGATGTCAAAAGAAACATCAAAATGTTATACGTGGAACGTGAACACAATCAATTGTATAAAGTATATATTAAAGGAACTTTCTAATAATTAAGTTATGTTGACCTTAAGTAAAATTTTCCATTTCTATAAAAGACTAAGTGGGTTACTTAAAAGCTGTTTTCAAGGTATGAAATTTCACCAACTTCTGAAAGAAAAAAAAAGGTAAGCAAAAACATATTATAAGATCATATTTAAAACTTTTCTGCAAGGGCAATAAAATACTGTAACATACCTCAGTAATAGCAAATAAAAGCTTGCCATAATTCTAAAATTATTTTCACCAAATTATTAAATCAAATAGTTTTAAATTCTCGAAATTTTTAGAAATGGCATGCTTCAACTGGCATATATAATTAACTGCAATTGGAATTAAAGCCAAATCTCACCATAGACTAGGAACAACAAAGAGTTGCAAATTAATTAAATTCAGGACCTTCGAGCAGTCAATCCATTTTGTTTAGGTACCAAAAATTCTTCAACAATATTATCAACCATTTCTCTCAACAGCTGTCTGCATACTTCCACATTTCTGTAAAAAAAAAATGTTAATCATCACAATAATTTTAATTACATGTAGGAATAATAAACCATTTTCCATTGGTCTAATGCCAAACTAATAGGCACTTCAGACTTTTTTCCAAAGCTCAGGCACCAAAACTGAGAATACATCAAAAATAATATTTTACTTTGAACTCTGAATTTTATTTTTCATCACTCTTAAATAAAATTTGCAATTTAGTTCTTACCACCAATATACATTTCAATAGTTATGAAATTTTAAAATTGAAAATTACAAATTATTGTAGAAAAAAAAGTGAAGCCTTGTGTTACGATCAATGCCAGGAGGATAATTTGGATTTGGGTGCAATTTCATAGCCTTCAACTATTGAAAATTACAGACAGTAACTCAGCTAATATTTAATGTCTTACGTTCCAGTTGATAAAGTATTTATGATGCAGTAAAGGCATGAGTATGCATGAGTGAATTTCGCTACTAATTAAAGATCAATAAAAAAAATTGAAAATGATAGATTAGAAGAACTTGAAAAGTATTTTTTTTTTTAAGTTTGGGTGAACATTGTGCTGTTGAATTATTATCAGCCAATATTATAAAATAAACAATACACCTATAAACATTAAATGTACTATGTATATTAATTCACCATTAACACTAGGAAAATACAAACCAATCATATTTTTCCGATTTTGTAATAAAATCAAGTGACAGTGTGTAACGGGTGTCATGGTTGGGCAGTTCTTACAAAAGACACTATTGATGGATTAACAACCAAACATACAACTTACTGTTCCTTAGGTGATGCACACAGTTCAGTATAATACTTCAATTTTGGTTCAGTCCCACTGGTACGTAATGTAGCAACTAGACCATTTTCAAATGTAAATGTTATCATCTGACTTGATTTCGAGACAGGTAAAGTTGCTTTATACTCTGGTTGAGAAGAATCGTATCCAGTGGTGAGATCACGAACATCTTTAATTTTATATTTTCCATTCATAATTGACTCAGGATACTGCATAATTTAAAACAGAAAATTTATTTTATAATACGTTGTGGCAAGTCTAAAGAAATCTTAAAATGGAATGAGTGTTATCATAATTAAAAATTGTTTAAAAAAAAACAGAATTTTATTAAACACATTTTTCTAAATTCTTTTAGGGTTCAGTTAAGGATAAATTAAGAAAAATAATTTCAAAACTGCTTTAGATTTTTAAGAAAAATTGTATTTGAATTATTATAAGTTGACAAAACTATCAATATGTAGAATAATCTTTGAGATATCATGCATCATAAATTGTACCGTATTTTTCTCTCCTTTAAAATTCCGCAACTTCTCAAATATTGCGTTTGATATGCAAGGGTCATTGCAGATAAAATATGAATTCTCACTTATGTGGTGCCCGTACCTAAAAATGAAGAAAATTATCACAACCAATATTTTAGATTGTTTCAAAGAAAATAATTAAAATAAAATGAAATCATCTGTAAGATCTTCAAACAAAACATGGACTTACTTTTGGTAAATCTCATTTAATTTATCTGACAATGTTAATTCTTGTGTCTGTAGATAAGCAACAAGTTCGGCCACACGCACCCCTGCCGATATACCGTCTTTATCAAGAACAGCTGTGCCACACATAAATCCTATTGCTTCTTCAAATGCAAATAGTACTTGCTTTCCTTCTGCTATCAAAGTGCATGCCCTGTTGCCCATCCACTTGAAACCAGTGAGTGTTTCCTGCCAAATAAATACAAAATAAACATTAAACGTTTATTTTGTTACAGCTTCAAAAATTTATTTGTATGATGTAAAAGATGATACACCCAGATTTTGGTGTTATATTTGCTCTTGGATAAAATTAAATGGAAGCAGTGATAAACAACATCAATAAAACTATTTATATCCCGTATTATTTGAAACAATTTAAAGTTTTGTTATAAGTTTTATGTGAATAAAAATTAAATAAATAAAGTGTTTGCAAAAGAGTATAAATTGCTTTATTAATAAAAATTAATTAAAAGATATAACAACCTCCACCTGACCAAGAAGGTGGTGCAAACTGTTGAAAAGCTGTGACTCAAGTCAACATTCAAATACTACAGATGAATCAAAATCTAATAAAGGGAAAAGTTAAAACTCAAAGGAGCTTTTGATTTTTGAGAGGTGAATTAAGTTTAATATCTACTTCACCATTTACAGTTAAAGTTATCCTTACACAAATGAGATGCTTTGTAGAATATATATTTAGATAATTAAGAAATATATAATTGTTTTAATATAACTCGTACTTTATCATTGAGACTAACCTCAAAATTAAAGCCCTCAGCATGAGCTATAGTTTTCAATATTTTTGATGATACTGTACTAGAAAGCATGACAATATCTTTTAATTCTTGTTCTGGGTGCTGACGCTGGTAACAAAACAGGCACCACCAACCCAGAAGAGCTCCAATTTCATTCCCAGTAAATACAATCCAATCATTTCTGCAATAGAATTCAAAATATCAGGTTTCTCCAAACTATTAATAATGTACAATTGTTGGTGAAATCTAGTAACGTAACTAGATATGAATGATCAAAATACTCAAGTATATGCAGTATGAGCACTAGTGTGTTTCAATTTGAACATTTAACATGAAATAATAGAATGCATTAGTAACTTTCTTACCCAGTAGAACTTTTTTCTGCTACTGCAAGACGATCAGCGTCAGGGTCATTAGCAAGTATGACTGTACTCCCATTTTTATTAGCTGTTTCAAATGACAAAGCTAAAGCGCCCTTTCCTTCTTCTGGATTAGGAAATTCAACTGAAGGAAATTCTGGATCTGGATCTTTCTGCTTTTCAACTACAATAAATGGCTGTAAAAAAAATAAATGCAATAAATAGAAACTAAGAAATAATATACAATATTCTGATATTAGTGTCATAGAATTTAACCGCAAACATTTATTTTCAAGACAATTGAGCAACAATAATACAATGCAAAATAAGAATTTGGAATTTAAAAAATAATTGAAAATCAAAAACTTTTCCAAACATTATTTTTGAGGTGTTTTGCAGTAACACTTTCCATAATATATTACTATTGCACAAGTCAGGTTCAGTCAACTTAATGAATATAATTTAATTCATGGTTGTTTCAAATTTATCAAGTAATATGAAACAGTTTCACTGTATAAATTGACTGGCCAATTTATATTATAGCAAACATTATTTCAATTTACTGAATTTGTTTTGTTAAATGCTATACAACTCTTATTGAGACTAATTCAATTCTTACCTTAAACTGTGCAACATTAAATGCCTGCAACATATATGGATAGCCAACACCATGCATAGCTGAATAAGTAAATTTTATATGAGTATTTGCGTTAATGTTTGAGTAAATGACATATTTCTGAAGAGCATCATAGTAATAGTCCATTACATCTTTTAAAGGATCTTGGAGAAGCGGATTAGCTTGAAGAACAGATGTATCCCACGACTCATCCATTGGCTTCAAATTATCCAGAATATATTTTTGTATTTTTTTATCATGAGGAGAAATTATCTGGGAAGGAAATAAAACAACTGTTGTTAATGCTAATTCTTTTAAGTGAAATCTAATCTAGATACGTAGTTCCTGTTTATACAAATCAAGAAAAGTCATACTGACAATATTGATATAATACATACATGTTGTATACATATATAACAAGGAATCTGGTACGGTCAAATAAATTGATATGGTCAGGAAAGCGAATAACTAGTTAACCTGAAATTGAAGAAGCTTTTCAAATTTTTGGAGGCACAAAAGAAAATATTGTACTTCCAAGCTGGTCAACTGCACAGAATTGTAATGTTCCTTCTAGCTCCTGAGAAAGGAGGCCAGTGCCTATGAAAATTCAAACTCTTTACTTACTGAAATGGGGCACTGGCCCTCAGGTAAACCATTGACATACTCTCTTCCCATCCACATTCCTTTCCAAATAGGACGATTTCACATCAACCTTAACGTCTTTCCTTATATAAACAGAGTGCACGTGTTCCAAGAATATTAAATCATGACTTTGGAAAGAAGATTTATTAAGTATATTTAATAGAATATGCACACTTACCTGAGCACCATTATCCCAATACAATTTGTAGCCATTATCCTCCTTAGGATTGTGTGATGCAGTAATCATTATCCCCGCTGCACATTTGTAATGTGTAACAGCAAATGGTACGAAAGGTGTTGGACACACTTCAGAGAATAAATACACTGGAATTTCACTATGTAAAAAGATGGCGGCAGTTAATTCTGCAAACCTGAAACAATTCAATACAAAAACAAACCTTTAAAAACCAAGATGTGTAAAAGGTGAAATATCATTGGTATAAATAATTTTAATGTTATGAGGATAATAAGGACACAAACTTGTTTAAATAAACCTATTCTCTACTCTCTCTGGGAACAAACCTAGCCTGCTGATGATGTGTGCCTTTGTCAAGGGAAGTATTACTGTTAAGGTTCCATTGAAAAGGTACAGACAAAGTGTTAGTCCAATTTTAAATAAAATTTAAAATTAAATTAAACCGGGGCCAATGATTGTCAGGAAAAAAAAATTCTAGTTGTCTATATCTAATTGTTTCCCTAAAACTATATGTTTCAGGTTTTTTAAAATGTCCTCTGTCATATTTGGAAAGGATAGATAAAACATTCATAAGCAATGTCCTATTTTTGTACTAGACTGAAAAACATTTACTGAATATCTCCGATTTCCCTTGTCTAAATTTACCATTTGTGTCAATCATCACAAATTGTTCTCATCTCTCACAATCCGGCGGTTCCCGGTTTATCATAGAGTCAGTGACTTCCATAAGCCCGGACTCTACTCCAATCTTGGTTAGGTTGTGAGATACAGCAAATCGTATGAGATGCGCAGTAGGAGAAGATGGGGGAATATTGTACAGGGTGGAGGGGGGAATACTTGTGGACAAGGTGGCGTAACGCTACTAATCATTCTTCAAATGATTCATAATATTCTCGGGAACGACGTACACAGACAGTGGAAAGGTCTTTTTACCATACTCTGTACGGGTAAGTTTTTTTTTTTGACGTACATAAACACGACGTTATCTGTTTTAATAAATAGGGTGGGAAGCAAAGAGAGACGGGGTGCGTGGTATATCTGAATAATAATCACGTCCCTTCTTCAGTTGAGTAAATATAATGCCGACTGGACAATACTTTTAAGAATGGACGAATTTTCGAAAATGATAAAGAAAAATATCTTATTCTGACTTTATAAAGAACGAGGCCAGGTATTCCTCTGCCAAAGAATACCAATAGGTTTGTTCGCACTTAGTAAGTAATTTACTCGAGTGCCGAGTAGTTTAGTAACCGAGATACGAGCAGCTTACCAAAAATTGTTCGCACCTACATTTAACTAAAGTGTACTGTACATTGCAAGATGAACAACAGTAAGCAAGCTTATTGCAATGGCTATTCTAGAAGAAGTGGAAGAAGAAACTCGTAGTGCGCGTGTGTGGGTACGAAAATGGTTCAGAGAAGGAATGAACTAGGAGGCACTACTTCTCATTAGAAGATCTTAAAAAAAAATACTTTGGAACTTTGAAAATTGTTTTAATTTTTTGTTAATGAAAGTGCAGTCTCAAATTCAACGTAGGGACGCTTAATGTTGCAAATAATTAGCAACAAACTTAAAAGTTGTACATTCATTCCAACGAAACGACATGTTTGCGGCACTAATGCGCTGGACAAAAAATCATCAGGTTCGCACTTGTTTAGATTCTCGGTGGTGGTAGAGGTGGAGGACTCTACTCGCCAGAAAAAAAAATAGAGTAAAACTAATTCAGTATTAATTAGTCACCGACTAAAATGTTGTTCAGACACGTTTAGTTACTGAATTACTCGTCACTCGACTAAATTACTTACCAAGTGCGAACAAGGCTTATGATCAAGCAGTCGACACGTTGTCTCGTGGTTGGTGAATCCCCTAATTCCTTTCCTTTTTCTGAAGCTGTTTGGACCCGCCCAGTTGAGTTGTACAAAACAAGTTTAAACAAGTGTTGTGAGTGAATAACAACAATCAACAATGTTACAAGAATAAGTTTTTCTGTTTAGGAGGATGGCAAGTAAAATAACTAATAATTACTAATATTTATCTTAATAAAGAAATCAAATGATATATGTCAGTAAAAATAAAGTATATATTGAGGGCAAATAATTCGGGGAATTACTGACAAATGAAATTTTTGCACAACAATCGTTTCACGGTAATTTCAAGATGGAACTAGTGATTCAGAAAACGCGTATTTCTTAGATGAAAGCTAATATATGTTATGAATGTATAGTTCTGTAGAAAAATACTAAAACAACTGTATAAACACTTAAAACTAACACATAATATAGTTAAAAGCATGACAAATGTATCAGCATCATCTTGATTCTTAGTTCCTTAACCTAAATTGGTCCTTGTGGATTGTCTTGTTCATGGTTTACATAAAGTTTTTAAAGGTGCCTAATTTGAATTCCAAAATATTACAAAAACTTAGTTTTCATCAAAGAACTTTTATGTGGTGTGTGAAAGGAAGTTTCATGCATAAATATAAGGACGACCTTCCTTGCATACTGTAACAGATGTGATTATGATTTCTACTGAACACATTATAATATTTTTTGTATTTGTTTTCATTAAGTAGTTTGCTTTTCAATATTGGTTCTGAGTTTTTCAATTTTTATACTTATTTTCTGTTATATTCTGTTTTTGAATCTGAGTTCTGCTGATATCTGTCATGACATCACTGATTAAGAATGTTTATTTGATAGAGTTCCATATTACAATAAAATCAAGTGTCGTTCTAATATCTATATGACTTTGTCTTTCTTAGAATGTAATTTGAAACGGCACTATAAAATCATTATGTGACCAGTAATGTTATATGTAGGAGAAGTACAGAGAAATGTAGTTATTGCTCATAACAGTAGTCAATATTAGGCAAAAACACTGGAGAATAAGATAGATTAGAGATTATGTTATTGATTAATTACAGATGAAAATTGAAAATCAGGGTTTCAGTACTAGAATAAACAAACCTCTGCACATCAAGTAGCGAGACAGATTCCCAGTATTTCACAAGACAAGATTAGGAAAATTTGTTATAGGTCTTCAGCCTTATGGCACGTATGAGATGATCTATTTATTTTGGAGAAGTTAATGTTTTATTCTAATGGAATCACTACACTGTCAATCACAGCTCATGCAACCTAAATGACTGTCAGTGGTAAACTAAATATAATTATTTCTTCCTGTTACAAATGTCAGGAAAATTCATTTTCCAGCAGCATGTTATATTGTGGAAGATCTTACACCAAACTGTCTATTGGCTCTTCTCTACTTTTAAGACTTAAGAGAATAAACTTCTTGAATATTACCTTAAGGTGGACAAGGACAGAGGTTTAACATAACGATTATAGTAATATAATGACAAATGAATCTGGTCCTTGGAGATGTTAAACAAAGTGAAAGTGAATGGTGCTTTGATGTATTGCTATATAATTGTAACAAACTCAAAATATTGATTACTATCATTCTTTTGATAACTTGGGGCTGACCCTGGGCATGCCCCTGGCATAACTGAAAAAAGGTAATTTTGTAACGCCTATATTTCCAGCTCAAGAATGGCAACAGAGATTTTTCATAGTCTAGAATCAGATTTAAAATAACTGTATGGCACAGTATGGTACTTAAAACAGTGAAAACTATTATTACAACTAGAATAACTTTTGATTTTTACAAACAGGAATCTGTCACTATATATGTTTTGTTGACCAAATAGTTAATATGTACCACTAGTATTCAGCATAAAAATTTCTAGAAATGGATAATAAGCTGAGAAATTGCATGTAAAATTTCAACATTAATATATATTTAATTTTAAAATGATGAAAACAAAGAAGGGTTCATTATAACGTCACAGAAGAGTAATCAATAATACCTCATACTAAACATATTTAGGCACTGCCTTAGCTTTTACAAAGAAATTTGGTAATACAGATCTGCAAATTTAAGTGGGAACAGTTCTTTTGAGCAGTCATGCAATAATCTATTACCTGGTCTCAAAATTGTTGTCCCACCAGAAATGAAGCTACAAAACCTTCATGCACATCCTGTAGGACCTATGAAACAATCTGATATGAAATAATGAAAATATGTCCTGATATTGTATGAACTGAAGTTGTGGATAGTCATGAGAAAAACAATGTTCCTTCCAACCCAGAGGCATTGAGATCCTTGTTTGCAGCTACAATTCATCTGGACTAGAGCAGCTGATGAGAATGCTGTGTAACTACGGTACTTCTTTATGTTGGTATCCTGCAACAAAAGACTTGAATGCAAGTACCTCCATGATCTAAATAGATATAACATACTCAATCAGGATCTTGCTATTCTAGAGCTATGGCAATGTTAGGACTGAAAAAGAGGAGCAGGTTATCATTTTGAATGATTCGTCTTTCTTGCTTTTGAATTTTCTATAACAGTCGATAAGTATGAATATATACATGACGATAATGTCCAAAAATGTCATAAGTCTTATCTTTCTTTTACTGTCATATCGAAAACTTGGCACACATCAGCAATTTTCTATGGAGTGAATTTGACATTTGTAGAAAGAGTTCTGTGGTCTGCAAATTGACACAACAGTCATTAAACCACAGTGTATTTTTACAACTAACAGATCTGACGTCATCTTCCAGGCAGAGAATAACAGATGTGCCAGTTTTCGAAATGTAGCAGTTTAATCACTGTTGTACCCAAATGCAAACCTGAGAACTCTCTACTGCAACTACACCGGGAAAACCTTCAATCTATGATTACGCTGTCCTATATTCGAGACTTAATTATTTATTCTACTTCTACTGCCTGCTTACTTTAGGCTGAAGGTAAAGTTTAAATAATGAAACACTGGCATTACTTAATTGATATATAATCTTAATATATAATTAATCACTTTGTATTCTGAAAACACAAATCAAATTTTTAAAAATATCAGCTGTGAAAACAATATTATGTATGTAGGCACTACACACCTTTTGAAGATAAAATAATATTTATATTTCATTTTAATGTCAGTGAAACTAAAAAACAATAATTTAATATGCCTACAATTTCACACATGACAATTAAACACAATACAGTTAATGGAAATAACTCCTTAACAGATATCTGCAATTGTGTCAAAAAAAATGTTTTTGAAGTACATAACACTACTTACATAATCTCTAATACTACATGTTAACCTTTTCTGATGTTGATGATCATCCCACATTGTAAAATAAAATACATTGAGATAACACTTTGAAGGCGTTCTATGAACTTGTGATGAAAAAAATTAATAATCTCAATAAAGTTCTCTATACTCAGTCACTATCGGAAAGAAACATCTTCCAACTACCTCTTCCAATCCATAGTCAACAATTTGAAACAATCAATTTAGGTTACTATCACCTTTAGAAACTCAACTTTTGATCTAAGTCCATATGTGGGCAAGAAATGTTGTATTTATGAAAGACCAAAATATTGGCTGCAGTCAGTTCCCAGAATGAAAGTCCTTGCACAAGCAAGTGTAATTATTTCTGTGTTTCAATTCTATTTAATGATTTTCTTTAACGTTTACAGAAAGTCGTAGTTGTAGCATATAATAATTTCTGTTTGTGAAGCTTTTTTTTTGTTTTAATACAGTGTTAAAAAACGTTACCATAATTTACACGGAACTAATATTAAAAAAGCACCTCATGCCATGAAACAAAACTACTTTATAAAATTATTTCATATTTTTACCCTTTCAATTCAATAGTACATCATGTTATAAAGTGATAGTATTTTCACAGGAAGAGAAATTAATTTATCTAATTCTTTAAATACTGTAATACAGACCTACTAGATGTCTAAAGACAGAATATTGTTATGAGAAAAAAAATTGTTTTTGTGATGTAATTCATTTAAACTACATACAGCTTACGTACATTTTACGACTCATTTTACACTCTTGAAGTTTGACTTTTCTATAAGCTCTATGGAATATAACTAATAGGCTACAGCTAATACTTATATTTTCTACTTACCTCTTACTATTATATCGACCATCATATCCAATAGCAATTCCTTTTTCTTTAACAGACTTTGAAATATCCTGTAAGTATGCATTTAATCCCTGTGAAGTCTGAATTATAACAAGGTCATTTAATTGTGAATAACCAGCACCCATACGCCCTCTCAATCCAGCTGTGCCAAATTGAAGACGTGTCGATAACAACTGTGACAATTTATCATAATTTCCAGATGAAGCCAAATCATCAATCTCCATACGAGTGTTTTCATTCTGACATGACAATTAACACATTAGAAATATTTTTTAAAAAAATTGTATCAAACATGAACCACTCTGTAACCAGAATTACCTTATCCCAGGACAACCACTCTTCAATTTTACAGTCCAGTTCTTTTCTTGAATCATTCATTTTCCTTTTGAATTCTAAAATTAAAAACATATAGAACTTTAATTAAGCTACAACAAGGGTAACAAATCAAGTGTGAAAAGAGAATGACAATTTTCTATTCCAATAAATTAATACTTATAATGAGGTTTCAAAAGAAGACAATTAGTAGAATTTGATTTTAACTGAAAGTTTCATAACCTGTAAAACGATAGTAGTATTTATGTGTAAAACGTAAGATTTAATGGTTTGAATATGAATTACAGTTGTTTTGGTAAAAAAATAAATATTATGTTAATATTGTACGTACCAAACAGACAATTAATTGTACGAAAAACCTTTAAAACTGTTCAAATTCTGAAATAACTCCTCCACTTTTCCTCAAATTATCATTCAGGGCTTATCACAGTTGCCAATTGCTATCTTGGGATAGACACGAATTATTCGTCCTTCGCCGACGTCTTAAGTAATGACTTTTATCTACTTAGCGAGAACGTTTTTGTAGCAAGGGGTGTACAAATCCGTTTTTGATCGTTGCGCACGGACGTACAACAGAGGGACAATTTTGTATACAGATCTTTACGATCGGAACCACAAATCGTTTCTGTTTGTAATTGCGTGACAATATGGAGCGCATGGTTTCAATAATGTACGAGATACCCACATGTCAACGAAGAATCGAATATTTCCGAAAATGCAATCGGTAATGTGCCATCATTGGGAACAAATTTGCATTTATGTCATTATTGAAAAGGTATACATACATCTTATTCTCTTCAAATGTCACGATGACAGTCTGACATGGTTTTAGTTATATGGAAAATCGTTGTAAGTTCTTTAAACGATATTGTAAATCATAGTTATTCTTATCGTTTTAACAACAAGGTTACACTTAATTCTTTTACCATGCCGATAATACATTTATGATCCACGCCCATTTTTGAGAGACTTATCGACTACTAGTTTATGTGTTACTGTAATAACTAGTTTCGCACATATTTTGTCGCAATTTGACATTTTAATGTAAGTATAGCGTACGTGGTACTATAAAGATTACCCGGTTTCACATTATTCGAAATTGCAGTTTTAATAATACGAACAACAAATAAAATGTATCACTAAGAAAACGAGTAAAAATGTTTGAACCGTAAATATAGGGAGATTTGTACTGCAGTTAAAACTCAAACATTTATTTATTTTAAGGATAATTTGTAGACCCATTGAAAAATTAATTAATTCATTATATTTATTGGCTACTTCATTATTTATCTAATACAATTCTCTGTTAGTTTTTGACGACAATTAATCTCTTTTTATTACATTCACCATCATTTTAGAATCATTCCTAAACTCAACAGCATTTTAAATTACTATCTGCTCATTATGATTGACTGTGAGCATAACATACTTTTAAAATAGTGATTTTGTGTTTATATCCGCCTGAAATGTAAATAAAGAAATTTTACAATATGTAATTATTTCATTGTATTACAGTTGTTTGGAGTAACTTTTATCAATGGAAGTTGGAATTGCCAGAGTTGCTGATGATCAAGATTTTGAAAAACTCAAGTTCTATTTGGACAATCATGAAGGATGGAAATTAGATTATGACAAAACTGGCACTAAAGTTTGGACTAAAGCAAGAGATCAGATGAATTTTAAAATGATAAAGGTATTTTATTATTAAATAAGTATAAGTGACTGAAGTGAAAAATTTCACTATTGGTTTCAAATATTTAGGTTATTATGAGTTGTATGTTTCATCCTTAGTTCTCAAGTATTTTCAGTAATGAAATATGATTTTTAATGAAATCCTGGAAGATGTAAACCACCAGCTTATTTAATTGAATATAATTTATAAAATGAACAAAAGTTTCTGTGACAAAATATTATTCTGTTTCTTATTCTTATACAAAAGTTGGCCACAACACTTTAAATGCGTTAATTTCTCTTGCCAAACTTATATTGAGTATTATTTCTTCACATCTTCCTCATTTACAAACTTATTTACTGTTTTACTATTTGAATACATGATCCACTAGAGTGGGTTTAAAATTCTATTTAAAATTGTATAATTGTATAAAAAATGAAAACTGCTTAGTTTTTCCAGAAAATCCTTTTCTTTCATTGTATTCTTCTTTTGAGTTGTGCACATTTTTTTTACTTTTTATAATATTTGTGAAGTTTCTGTTTAGAATTCTGTTCTGATATGTTTTTTTTTGACAAAGTGTCAAATTCCCTTGCATCCATTTTAAAAAAAATTAATTTATTCAAATTGTAGTTTCAGACCAATTTAGTTCAAACTTGAATAATAAAGATAGCCAATACAGACAAAAAAAAAGGGTAATATAAATGCCACTCAATGTTTCTGGGATCCTTGTTCTTTTCGGTTATTCTTAGCTGCTGACGAAAGGGACAAGGATCCCAGAAACGTTGAGTGGCATTTATATTATCTTTTTTTTTGTCTGTATTGGCTATCTTTCTTATTCATTATTTTCTATCAGTCATAAATTTTTTCATTTTAGTTTAAACTTGTTCAATGTTCTGGCAAAAGGATGCTAATAAATGAAAATAAATTTTTGTGCATTAATGACACTATCTCGCCTACTTTGCTGAATCATTCTGCACAGAATTTGCTAACCTGCCTCAAATGTCGACAATTGTGGAAGTACATTTCAAATAACAAACTTTGTTATATCAGTTAAGATGTATAACAAATATATGTCTATAAAAACGGTTAAAATTTATGTAAGGCAACAGCTTAAAACTATCCATTATGAGAGTAATTATTAAATTTTCAAGGTATGGACAGTATTTGAAGATGTTTGTCAGACTGATGTATATGATGTTCTTCATGATCCTGAATATAGGAAAGAATGGGATTTAAATATGATTGAATCACATGATATTGGTTACATAAATCCTAATAATGATATTGGATATTATGCAAGTAAGTAAAATTAAATAATTGTTTGTCACCTGTTTATGCATGAGTGTGTGATGAAAATGGATGTATATGTGTATCTTCTGCATACTCTTATATGCATGGAGCAATTTCTAAAGCACCTGTCCTAACATGAGCAAATTACTAAATGCCCACAGTTCCATCTGATATATTTCAAAATGGTCTCAAAAGATTTGTAGGATTTCTTATAAATGTAATAGTAAAATAGTATTTACCAGTCAAAAGCTAAGTTAGCAAATTCAATACAAACCATCCAATTCCTTGCCAATGCATGAAATAATATCAGGAAAAACATGAAAACAGTGGCAAAAGATTAATTTCACAGTTTTTCGAGTGGCAGTCTACACGAGGGTCATCTGTGTTGTGGCCACATCCATTTAATAACATAAGAAGTGATGGAAAGTGGGGGATACAGAAGGGAGACCAAAGTAGCAAAGGGGTGACTAGGGTCTGCAGGTTGTAGTTTAAGGATTCTATCTGGCATTTGCGTAAATGTTATGTAGAAAGAATCATAGAGAAACGAGCATTAGGTAGGTCAGGTTCTTAGTACTTGTCCCATACTATTTTGATAACACGAGAGTTGTGGGGACACAACATTCCCGACTCCATTTTCTCAGCCAGAATTGGGTGGCAGCTGGCTGACTGGTCCAATGAGAATAGTCTGTAACTCTAGTAATTTGCCCAATGTCTGCGATTCTGGAACCACTCAAAGCCAGCCTAGGTTTCATGGTTTATGGGGACCTTAAGTTAGATTCCTTGGAAAGTCCCAAAGGAGGAAGTGCTCCTTGTTTAAACTTTGTCATCAAACTTCAATTTTTTTACATAATTGAAAGAATAAAATGTTTTTGTATTTAATTTATTGCTCTCCAGATTACATTGAGGGTTGTCATATGATCTCATTTTATACCGAACAAGAATTTAATCAATTGTAGATATTAACCTTTAAAGATGCAGATTGCTTTTGTTGTTCTTTATAAATAACAATGACTGCATTTTATAATCATATAGATAACTAAAATTTTATGTTGATTTGTACGGTGCATGACTAATTTTAATATCTGTGTGTTTTATTCTTACTCCTTAGTGTCTTGCCCATCACCACTTAAAAATAGAGATTTTGTGTTGCAAAGATCCTGGCTGGATACTGGACAAGAGCAATACATTATTAATCATTCAATTAATCATAGAGATTTTCCTCCAAGGAAACAGTTTGTCCGTGCAACCTCCTTTCTTACAGGTAAATTAGACACTCAAGATTTTATATACATTACTTGTATTCATTCTATTAACTTAAGAATAATAAGGAGAATCTGATGAATGAATTCTGCGATTTATGTATAAACGTGAAACCTGTGGAAGGTACTTAGAGCAATAATTTAGGGAAAAAGAGGATAAATTGGAATTAGATGTAATAACAGAGCTATCTGTTAATTCACCTACTGAAAGTAAACACAGAGTATGTAATTAATATTATATCTGAATTTCATTTCAAAGCAAAATTATCTACGAAAAGATGTGTGTGTGTCAAAGAAAGATAAATTGTGGGCCTTAGAGTAACAACTTATTTGACTGGTTTAAAGACATTAACATTTAATTTTGCCTATTATTAGTTTTTTATTACTTAATATTTTAATTTTAGGCTTTCTTATCCGTCCATATAATGCCAAAGGCAGTATGTTGGGATATGTTTCACAAACTGATCCTCATGGAACTTTACCTCCATGGCTGGTCAACAAGTGTACTCAAATTTTAGCTCCAAAAGTAAGTCCAGTTGAAAGGTAAAATTTAGCTTTGAAGTAGTTTTTTATATCCCTATTATTTAACTAACAAAATATTAAAAGTTTTTTGAAACCAATCAAATATTCCAAATGAATATTTAATTTGAATACCAAATTTGCTCCATATCAGACCAAGCTTTGACTTTGATTATCCCAATAATATATATTAGTTGCACTGGCTAACACATATTATAGTTAGCCAGAGTAACTAATATATATTATCTATCCCATTGGTAGACATTATATTTTTGTCCTTTCTTAGCTCTGGTTAAAAGATGGATTCCCTGTGTATATCGTCCATCCTTATAGTGTTATTCTTCTATATGAAAACTTGTCATGTTGTACCTTCTACTTCTTCCCTACCTGTTCTTAAATAGACTGGAAATTTTATTTTTAGATTTTATGTATGTGAATTCTGCATGCTTTTATTTTTTAAAAAAATATTTTGTAGTAAATAATTTATTTCTCTTAGAAACATAATAGGTATTATGGTGTCATCAGTGTTTAATTTGATTACTTAAGCTAGACAGCACACTGAAGAATTAAATTTAGTCATTATTTTCCAAATATGTTTATTACATTTCATTTTTAAGATGGTGAAGAGATTGTACAAAGCATCAAAAGCATATTCTGAATGGAAAAAAATTAATAAACCCAACATTAAACCATGGCATTTTCCGGAGCAAATAAGTATGCCACGAATTGGCACAAAGGATGTAAGTAGAATTGACATAAAATGCACATTTTTTTTTACATGGAACACATTCATTCTTTTGCCTATTTGAAAGATTTTTTTGTTTAATTATTAATGTAATATATTTAATACTGGATTTATAATGTGTTCATTTATAAATATGAATTAATGTATTTATTATTATTTGGTATGGAATAAAATAGATATTAGCTCTCATTGTATCTGCATTTGTTTCATGAAAGTGTTTTGGTTTCCAGTTTGCCAGAAAACAGAAACATTAGTTCTATATAGCCATATGTGTGATTCAAGGAAATTGTAATTTAGTTACGTGCAGAAAATTATTATATCATTCATTCGGAATTCCAAAATATTGTAATATTTCGTATATAAAGCTAATTTCAATAATTATTTCTTAATAGAAATTATCATGGACTATTACTTACAGATAGTAAATTGTGAAATTATTTTTTGTTGTAGGGATGGAATGTTCTGTGACAACTAAATGAAGAATAGTTTAGTATGTAATGAAGCATATACAGTTGTTAAACAATTTTGTGAAACGCAACAATATAATACTGTTTTATTGTTATTGTTGTCACTATTTTTTGTATCCATATAGAAAGACATCTTAAGTAGAAAAATGAATTTGGCTCAACGTAAAATTTTTACTACCTCTTAAGAAAATTTTCGTGTTAATTAATAATAGCTTGGCTTATTCCAAGTTATTTACTTTTGATTAAAGTATTTTAATTTTATAAGTATTTTAATTTTATAAGATATAAAGTTACCGCTATATAATGAATTTTTGTCAATTTATATTTATGGTGTATTTATTTTTATTGATGACGGGTGCTTGTGTAAATGTATTTTTAACGAGGTATTAATTTTGTCTAGTCAAATAATGAAAGTATTAATAACAGCTTTATGATAAAATGATTAACTTCCATTGCAGGATAATCATTTATAAAATAATAGTACTATTAAAAAATGTTAGGACATTTCTTAACATGAGCTTTAAATTTAATGATTTGATATGCACAGTTTGAATATTGTTGATTAATTGTGCAATTTGAGGTATAGTATTGTTGTCATAAACACAGTTTTAAAAGCAAACTATTGTTATTAATTTTACGAGATGCATTTGATTATAGACTATTAACCTACATTCTATTTTTATAAGGACAGAAATAGTATTCCACATAAAAAAAATTGGTATCTTCCTAACAAGATTTTTGCCAACTCAAACACTGAATGAGAATATCATGGAGAAAAGCGGCCTAGGAAATTACTAAACACATTTGCTATTCTGGTTAACGTTCACTATTAGCTTGATAATTGATACCAATTTTGAAGCTAATTTGATTTGGGTTTGAAGCTAATAAATTAACTGTAGGTGCTTACTTACTGTTAAAATTGCTTGCAATGCTGGGTTTGACTATGAACATATTTGTAAAATTGAGCTTTATGAATTGAGCCTTTTGAGCGCTATTAGTGATTAAAAATTAAATTCCTACTATTCATTACATCATTTTCTGAGTAGTATTCCATTTTTTTTTTTAAAAAAAATCCTGGTTTGGAAGAAACTGGTAAATTTATTGCTGAGAATAACTTTTCTCCTTGCCGACATTTGTTTGCATAATTTTTTAGTTAATCTTGCCAAAGATCTGTGCACAAAAACCTGATAAAAGATTTTTATAAACCATTGAACCAAAACATCCAATGTTTTCTTGACGAACCAAAAGTTATCTAAACTATAAAACAAGAAACCTGAAATGACAAATAATTTTAAGTAATTTTTTAATAAATCTTGTTATAAATTATGATTAGTAAAACCATAGTCAAAATTTGTTTTAGTGTTAGCCGATCAAATTTATGCAAATATCAAGAGTAAATTCTGTAGAATATTTAAATCTTCAACTTTTAAACATACTCTTTAAACTACTGTCTTTGTTTTATAGTCAACTAAGGAAGCAAATTCATCATAGAAGATAAATGTGTATTGTATGGACACTTATATAATTAAAAGAAAATATGAAATGATTTTATTAAAAAAATTAATGAAGTGCATTTGTCACTTCATGTTACATTTGTGCTTCCAGTAAGTATGTGAATATTTTTATTGAAATATTTACATTATAAAATATTTTATGAATACTTTTATAGTATTCACAGTTTTAATTAATGTTCCAAAGTTAGCAATGTAAAATTGATTGAATTTGACTTGTCAAAAATATTATCACTGAAAGAATTTCTTAAAGACCATTCAAAATGACATAAGAAAGGAAATGCTTAATCTTAATTAAGTGATTTTTTATTATTATTTAAATTGAAGTAAAAATGTTTCTATCTTATCAAGAACATTTAATAAATTAAATTAGAATTATCTAAGATCAAATATATATACAAATTTGATCAATTATTTTCAAATACACATTTTCTGAAAAGTAATCTTGTTCATACTATAGGAGTAAATTACGGAGAAATATTTGAAACCATGAAGTAAATGGTTCTACTGTTACAATATAATATTTAAATAGTAATGTGATTTGTAAATATAAATCTGTTGAACATGGATTTATGTCATGACTTGTAAAGAATAATTAAACTTTAAATTAATAATTTTGACTACTCATTTACTTTTTGTCAAAAATTGTTCTCTATTTGAAGTGGAAATCATATTCTGTTGATACTTTACTCTGTGATCTCTATATGATTTTTTTTACATTTTGTTGATAGGTGACTTGCTGACCAGTTCTTTTTATATCTAATAGGTTTATGTCAATTTTCTTACATTTTTATTTTATTTTATTGCTTTAATTCTACAAAATAATTGAAAAACTTTCTTCCTTTGTTCATAGTAGTGAAATAGAGCATTAGAGAATGTTGAAAAAGTACAAATTATTATTATTATTTTAAATGATCAAGTAAATTGGAAGACCAGCATCTCATGAAAGCCAATTATTTAGATAAAAAAGTGTGTTCTCGTATTAATTTTAGTTTTGTATGTTACCTTTTTCTCTTGAAGAATAATTGAGTGCAGAAATGTGCAAGTAGCTAGAGATTTCAGCACCGGGACTTACTGGAAATATAAGATGAAAATAATATGGATCTAGGTTCCATTAATTGTTTTATCTCAATCTGCTCAAATCAATTGTTAATTCAATTAAACATTTTTCTTTTCTTTAGCAAATTAAAATTTGTACTGCTATCTTATGCATTTTGAGTCTTTAATTTATTTTGATTCTGTTTATCAATATATTTTTTTTATGCATTTTCTGACATCAATGTAATGTCTCGTCTGTTATACTTTACACTATATACATTATTATACTTATGTTTTTGGACTTGTTAAAAGGAAAATTTTAATACATATTTTATATTTTCCGTTTAATTGAAAATTTGTATAATAAAATTATTTTACAACATTATTTATAGTCTTATTTTATTTTTGCTTTATCGAAACACTCATTAAATAAGATTCATAGTTATAATAAGGCAGTTTCCATAGCTTAAGAAGTTCATGTTTTGAATTTATTTTAGAGATGTCATTTTTGGCACAATTATTCCAATTCATTATTTTTTTGTGTGTGTGTGTCAGTCAGCTGTAATATTAACAGAGCGTAAATGCTTTCAAACTACTGAATGGGTTACTTCCAACATAACTTTTGATAATTTTAAAGGGATACGTAAGTACGGTATTTGCGAGATACCTAAACATTGTGCGGTCAAATTGAATCAAAGGCACTTCAGATTGATTTCTATTTTCTTTAGCGTTTACAACTGGTTTGTTATATCAAAACTAAATTAAGTAAATTCCAAATATGAGATTTCATGAACATTAAGTTTATTTGCATAATAAAGTGTGCATATATGGGAGTAATTTGAAATGTGTCTTATTGTGTTAGAACGTAGCTCAGTGAAGAATTTAATCGCTTAATTTGCTGGATAATTCACCTTATGTGACTACACTCAAACGAAACAGTTTATATATATTTTTTTACATACACACTGTGATTTATCTAAATCTATATCAAGCCGTAACTGGAGAATAATTCTTTATAAAGTTAGTCTTCGGCAACACAGAAAAGGTTCCCCAACAACATAACCATGGAACAATTGGCCGATAGCGTACGAGCGCTAAATATAAATATATATATAAACGTTGATTAAATATATGTTTCTCCAAATTATGGAAAATAAGTTCCGCAATATATAATACGCCTGAGCTGAACAAAATGATTAATTGTCATGTGAATGGAATTTTACCTACAAATCACTCAGTTGTACATGAGAATAATAAATGTAACATTTTTGCAGATGCTGAACTGTATGTGCAAAAGCATATTCTATAAGATAATATATTTTATCAGTTATATGGGATACGGTTGTAGCCATTTACTTCAAAGTTAAATAACGGAACAAAGAATGTCATAAGTCAGACTATTAAGAAAATACATTCCCTGTGACATTTGTTTATGGTTGTTACCATAGTGTACTGACCATCTGATATACGTCATTTCTGTAATGATATTCCTGTCCGACTATTTCAGCGAAAAGCCCGTCTCACGACAGATTGATTTTAAGCTCACAACAATAACTTTTCTTACAACATGCTATTACAAAATTTAATTAAACTTGAATTATATTCAGTAAAATATCAATAAAAGAAAACAATTTTGACTAAAAAATATGTTTTGCATTAGGGAAGATTCAAGAGTACATATTATATAACATATATAGACGGGAAATTAACGGTTATAATTTATTGGTTTGAAGAAAGACCTAATTTATTTTTAGATTTATGGGAATGTAGGAAATACTGAAAGAAACATGACTTTGTGACCAACATAAATATACTGAAATTCATAAACTGAGTTCATATAAATGATTTAAGATATAAATAATGACGTAAAGATTCGTGACATTACTAAGTGTCCCAAAATATTTTGATAACCAAAGGAAATTCTCGTTATTATAGCAATATTCGTATACACTAGACACGTATTGTATTGAGTTGTTAAATTTTCCATAGTTTATCAGGCTGTAGACTTACACAATCGCTGTATTTATATCGATTATCGATTCAATGGAATATCGATTCAATGTCAAAATTTATAAGGATTGAGTCTGCATTTTGCGATAGAAATTCATTCGAATCCAGATCTTCATTATTTTATTTATCGTTCATAAGGGCACTTAAAAATAATTTGTTCAGTCAATAAATTAATTAATGACATTCGTTATATACTGATTTAATAATTTCATTATGTCATCGAGGGTCACGATCCCCAAAAAGCTTCCTTTACTCGTTGTGTCAGATGTTTTATTACCAGGAGGTTTGAAAAAAATATCTATCAGTGGTCGAAGGAAGTAAGTAAAAAATTTAACTTTTGGGAATGAAACGTAATAATTTATTGTCGTCCTGCTAATTGATTATAATTCATTGTAAGTTTAAGTAGCATATTTTTTCATATAATTTTCAGTTTGTTATATTTTTCTGGATGTTTCTTTCTGTCATAAAGTTGTATACACTTATAACTAATCGTTGTGAGTGCATCAATTATTGTTGAAATTTTCTTGCTATCATACACTTTATAAAAGTTTTTAAATGCAACTGATCGACTCATCAGGCTTTGGTAAATTTGAGATATTACCCATTATTCTAATTCATGGTTTCTTGTGAGCAAAGGAAGGATGAATAAAATATTGCTCGCAAGCAATAATTGTGGGAAATATGGACAATTGTAAATGTTTAACTTAAGAGAACCGAACACTTCTAGGGAATGCTTTGTCAATACATGAAAATTGTTATTAATTTTTTTATAACTGCTTCTAATTTTGCTTGTTGTCAAGGGATTTTTTGACCAATAGTATAACTTATTTTAATTTGTGATACAATCATTGGTTATAAATCAAGTTTTAATTTAACTTTCACAAATTTCTTTAGGAAATATTTGTGAGCTGTTTGTTATTTTATATGAGCAAGTAAAATTAAATTTTTGTTGCAGCTTAGAACTTGTGAGGAGTAAAATTACTTCTCGGGCTGATTTATCCGTTGTTGTTATTGGAGTTGTGCCAAGAGAACCAACAAATGATTCTGAGGTAACCAGAAAATATTAATGATGTGAATCATATTTATTGTTTGGTAAATTGTATTTAAATATTTTATTGAGGGCAACTGTGTATTATTTGAAAATTATATACATTTGTTTTCCTTCTAATCTCATAAAGTGTGATTAATGAATAATAACGTTTTTAGAGCAAACGGAATAAACAGCCACCATTTTAATTTTTGCCCTAATACTTAATTTATGTAACTACACAAGGAATATAATATAGCATTTATGGGTATGTTACAAATAATTTTTAAGGCACATTTTAGTATATTCCAGAATGTGCAAAATTCAATAAATTTTGTCTCTAATTCGATATTTGAATATCCTATCAAATACCTTCCATTAATTAGATCTTATATTTTAAATGGCTATGTTTGATAGTGAAAATAAGAGCTTTCTAAAGTTACTATTTTTTTTATCTAAACTAAATCTGTGTATGTCATGTCAAGACACTAAAAAAAATTCAATTCTATCATTTGCTAACTTGGTTTAGTGCTTGTAACATATGGTTGGATTGCATGTGTAAAATAATTTTTATTTTTAATGTATTAGGAATTGGAAACATTTCACCCTATAGGAACAGCTGCCCTTGTGGCACAAGTAACTTCCTTCTTTAATGGTACCTCTTCTACTATTTCTCTGTTACTGTATGGTCTTTGTCGGTTTCGATTGGAGAAATTAGTAATGGAAGTGCCATATCCAGTTGGCACTGTTATTCAGCTTGATGGATTGATGATAGAAGATGGCAAGTTTTTTTTATTATATTTAATCAGATTGAACATATTACTAATTTTGTTTGTTTTATATACTGAATATAATTTAAACTACCAATTTAGTATAAACGAGTGTTATTATTCTCCTATTAACTTTTATTTGATAGTATCCTCAATATTAAAAAGGCAAGTTTTTAAATTAAATATTTCTTCAAATTTACTTGAAGATATTTCCTGTACATATAATTACACCAAGAATATGAAGTTGTTGATTTTCATATTACCAATATATTAATATTTAAAAATACCATATTAGAGGTTAGCAAACAACAATGTACCGAAGGCAATTAAGTAATATTTAAATAATTATCTGCTTCCAGCTCGACCTTTGCTTCACAATTATTAATTTTCTGTATCTGTTGTCTAGTAGTTGCAAAGATTGTATCGGAGTGACTTTGTATAATTTAAAAATATTTCAGCATGCCTGAAGAGTATCAACAGAGAGATTATTTGTTTTATGAATTGAAGTAATTAATTAACTCAAACATCTGCTTCACATCCCAATGTACAGACATTAAATACTGAATGAAATGGTTGAGAACACTTTTCAATTAACATATTAATTTTATAGGATCTGATGATAATCCAGAATCGGTATCGCTCAGAGAAAATTTTCGTGAATTAGCATTCAAACTTGCTGAACCATGGAATCTACCACCATCTGCAGCAAATAAACTGAAGGTAAAGTTTTACCTTCTGTATACTTTGTCCCATTTTAAGATGTTTCATAATAAATAATTAAGAATTGTTAAAATTTTTAGAAAATTATACACTTGATTTTGTGTCTGTTTTAAATCTTATTTTGGAAAATAAGCTGTTTATTTAATTTAAAATTTTAATTTGCAACCAAATTAATGGTACTTAAAATTTAATGTTTGAGCATAAGTAATTACAATTTTATTATGGAGAATATCTCTCAAAATAGCCAAGCAAAAAGTTATATATTATTATAATATTATTATTCATTCTATATATTTTACATATTATATGAAAATTATATTATGTACATAATTCTTAAAATAATTTAGAATATAATGAGTTATTTTAATTTAGATGCAAAATAGTATAATTAATATTTATAGGAAAGATTGACAAACTTACCTGGCCATGCAGCTGATATATTTGCATCCTTAGTGAATGCTTCTTATGAGGAAAAATTACAAATTCTGGATGCCGTGGATTTAGTAGATAAGCTGAAGTTAACATTACCTCTCTTAATTAGGCACACACAAGGTAATTTTGCCAAATATATATTTATTGATTACTTGTTCCATTGCACAATTTGAACCAGGCTATACTTCCTATCTCAGTAATTCCTCAATGTATCTGTTGTCCCTATGATTTATTTGCTTGTCTTTTTATCTACAACTGTACATATAACTGCTTTTTTGAAGAATATTTATTTTCCTCGTCTATCACACACACTGCTCAACACAAATATTTTGGAATATTATGAACCCAAAATAATTAGTCAGCGGGAACAGTAAAAAGATATATGCAGTTCAGTTAATCACCAGTTTATGGAGTTTGCTCTAGTTAATTGCACCCATATATCCGTGTTTTAATTATTGTAATTTTTATTTTCAGGCATGAACGCTATGAGGAAGCCGACCACAATTACTAAAATACCTGCTGTGAAGCAAACTTTAAGGTTTAAACATCGCCCAGCATTACCACCCCTAAATAGTTCCATAGACGGTTCTTTTGCTGAGGATGAAGATGAATTAGAGGAATTACACCGAAAATTGAGGTATCGTGGTATTCATTAGAAGTTTACACTACAAATATTAATTCCTATTCTTCTATCTTATATAGATGTTTTCCTTTTCAAATATATGCTTTTGAAATTCTCCATATTTACTATTTATGTATAGTCCTAAGTATCTATTGTATTTATTTATAAATTATTTACTAATGTTTGTAATCAAGTCAAAGGACTTGACTTGTCCTATTTCTCCAGTAGAGGAGTAATGGAATTAATAAATGTAATCAAATCAAAGAATCATAATCAAATTAATTTACTATCCAAAACCAAGTGGAAAAAATTCACAAACCAGGGAATGTATAACTGCTTTTGTTGATTTATACATTTTACATCTCTTCTTACTTGTTTTTTCATTAATTATTGGGTATGTCAAATTTGATATAGCAATTACCTTTCATTTAGTTATTTAGAAATTTTGTTACAGAGAAGCTAAGCTCCCATCAGAAGCAGAAAAAGTGGCTACCAAAGAGCTCCAAAGGTTAACAAAAATGACTACTATGAGCCCAGAATATGGAATCACTAGAAGATACATTGAATTATTAGCAGAACTTCCATGGTCCAAGTCATCTACAGAAACACTTGACATTAAGAAGGCCAGAGATGTAAGTGTAGAAAGAATTAAAAAATATTTATAAAACAAATAAGTTAATATTTCAATCTTTTAGGATAAAATGCACACATATGCCTCTTCATATTCAATTTTTTTGATACGTCGTTAGAAACATGCTTAAAAATTCCAATTTTATTGATTTTTAAGTTCACAAACACATGACGATTGTCTCATCATTCGAACGAAACGAGTATTTATAACTGCACAAAATTCCACAGATATTGCTAAACTGTAATAGTCTAGTTAATAACTTTGAAATGGAAATACTTTAGGTGGATAGAATTTGAGAATTTTAAGAAAAATAATTTTTTGGGGAGTAATTTGAGGTAAAAGTTATGGGTCCTTGGAGTTTTCAAAATTGAAATAATAAAAGGTTCCTACTCTTGTTTTTAATTTCAGTCATATAGCTGTGATTTGGTGTTTATATTGACATTTGTAGGACCTGGATGCAGATCATTATGGACTGGCTAAGCTGAAGCAACGAGTTCTTGAGCATCTGGCTGTAAGACAACTGCGAAACAATCTGAGGGGGCCTTTGTTGTGTTTTGTCGGCCCCCCAGGAGTTGGGAAGACAAGTGTTGGCCGTTCCATTGCAAATTCTTTAGGTCGTACATTTCATAGGTCAGTATTTTATATAATTTGTCAGTATATTAATTTTATTTGTTTTAGTTGGATAAAAGACTGCCATGTCATCTTTATTCACAGATTTTGTCTCATTGCTCAATAAGATTTCGTGTATTAACATACATTATAAGAATGTTACAATGCATTTTAATTGCCTTGCAAAACCTAGCTTCTCTAGTAAATTATCCATCATAAAATTGTACTGTGTATTTTCATGCTAAGTTTTTATTAATTAAGGGTTTTCAATACTAGTTATATTATAAATGGTTAAATAAGATTTTTCTCTCCTTAAGGATATCTTTGGGAGGTGTTAGTAATCAGTCAGACATCAGAGGTCACAGAAGAACATATATTGGTGCAATGCCCGGAAGAATTATAAGTGGTTTAAAAACAGTTGGTGCAAATAATCCAGTTTTCTTATTGGATGAAGTTGATAAACTGGTAAGTTCTCTTATCATTTAGTAAAATACAGTCATTTAGCATCTCACTTTTTGCCATTTATAGTTTCAATATTGCAATTTACAATCCTATGAAGGCTACAAATTGTTGTTTCATGTAATTATTTCCTCTTCTTTTTTTGCATTAAGTATAAAAACTGAGATTTGTAACATTGATAGAAATTGCTATAGTTTTTTTACAACTCTGTATTAAAGTTTAGCTGTTTACTTAAACTGTAAATAAAATTTACACATGAAGTGTCCTAGAGCATTAATTTTTTAGGGCAAAAGCATTCACAATGGCGATCCTTCGGCAGCTTTACTAGAAGTCTTAGATCCAGAACAGAACTGTACCTTTGTTGATCATTACTTAAATGTTCCTTTTGATTTGTCTCAAGTCATGTTCATTGCTACAGCAAATAGTACAAAAACTATTCCACCAGCTTTGCTTGATCGCATGGAACTGATTCATATTCCTGGATATACACAGGTAATTTAGTTAAATTTAAACTCAGATTTAAGTACAATTATATTAAACATTGAGGTTGTATTTTGATTAATTACAGAGAATTATTGATTATAAATTTTCTTAAGGTTATTTGCTCAATTTTTTTTATATATATATGAACTGTAAAACTAGAATTAAGGATAAAAATCTGTCTATATAGCACAATTTATAAATTTTGGCTTGAATGTGTTTAAGATTGAATCAATGTATTTGTGTATATGTACAGTATATTAGCAGAAGTCTTGTTAAACATAAGGTCTTGCCACAACCACATGATTACAAACAAAAATATACTTAATATTTTTGGGTTTATATAAGTACATACTATTTATATTTACTGTATACATTGTTGGAGTACTTCTATTATTAATTCTCTATTTTATCCATTTAGTACAGGATATTAAAATCAGTACTTACAAAAAAACTATGAATTTACCATATCTCTGTTCTGATTCAATGTTCCTAATTTTTTTTATTATTTCATAATATAAAGATATAAACAAAACTTAAAATATTTCATATTCTCCTAGATGCATGTCTATATTCTGTTATCCAAAATTCTTCCAGTGTGGATTTATTGGTAAAACTTTCTTTTCAACTTTAATTTCCATTTCTTTTAAAAGGTATAATTCTTATAAATCTGTAAAAAAAAATTAAAATACACGAATGAAATATATGAATTCCACTCACAGTAATAGATGATAATAATATGCATAATGAAATATAAATACATATTACAGGAGGAAAAATTTTACATTGCCATTCGTTACCTGTTGCCAAAGCAGCTGGAGCTACATGGTCTATCAAAAGATCATTTACAAATTTCTGATGCTTGTGTGAAGCTTATTGGTAAGTATATTAATTATATTAATAACCCTCTCCCTCTCTTAAAATAAAATGTAATAAATTATTTTGACGAACTACATTATATGTGAAATTACTTTATTTCTTTATTACAGTTTCAGGATATACACGAGAAGCTGGTGTTCGAAATCTTGAAAGAAAAATAGGTGCGTTGTGCCGAGCAGTGGCTGTGATAATTGTGGAATCTAAATCTTCATCAAAACCAGTAGTTATACCTGTAGTAATTGATGAAAAGGCAGTGGAAGAAATCCTAGGGGTAATGGATGTTTATCAATTGTAAAATATAATTGAAATAATTCTTTGTTTAAGAAATATATATTTATTGTTCCTCACAATAATAATGAAACTTTCTTCTATATGCTCAAAATTGCAGGATGTGTTTTCTTTATCTTTTATTTGCTACAATCAAAAAATGTATTGTTTGTATCTTTTGAGCATTACTCATATTGCCAGAAATAAGAAGATTTTATTATTGGCGAATGTAGATTTTCCTGGGAATTTGTCAGGTGACTGGCGACAATGGCAGAGCTACCTATTGAAACACGTTTCACACAGGTTGTGACAGGTTGAAACCTGAGAAATCTACATTTGAGATATTATTAGTTTATTGTATTCATATAGTCATAATGCAACTATCATGTTGATCACATTGAAGTTTTTTCATAGCCATTTAACTGATAAATTCAATTTAAATTATACTTACAAGTTTTGTAGGTTGAGAATGGATGTAGTATATATTTTGTACATACTTCACATTATTCTGAATTAGTTATATTTTAAAATCAGTATCTGGTAATATACTGCTAAGTTTTGCAAATATTATGCCTACAGTTTGATGCTATTTAAGTAGAATACCATAACAAATTAATATTGTTCATTTCACACCAATTAAATAAAATTTATTTTAATGATAGTGTTAGTTACAAGACAGTTCACACGTTATTAATTTGTGTCGAATGACATTAATTTACAAGATAATTAAAAATTCAACATTTCATGTCTTAATGTTTGATATCCACTTAATTATATTATTTGAATTTGTGAATGGTTTTAGCCTGCACCATTTGGAAGTAATGAGCTTTGGTCTCGAATGGGTCAGCCCGGAGTTGCTCTTGGACTAGCATGGACTGAAGTTGGTGGAGAACTATTGTTGGTTGAAGCAAGCCAAATGGCGGGCAATGGTGAATTAGTTCTCACAGGACAGCTTGGAAGTGTGATGCGGGAATCTGCTCAGCTTGCCCTGAATTGGGTTAGAACATCAGCAGCACTTGTAAGTATTTGTATCTTAATTTAGTCTAGCATTGCTTTTTAAAAAACAGAGATCTGTATAATTTTATATCTTGTTTGATTTGATAAATAATGGAGTAGATTAGAAATAATGTTGTAGTAAGGACCCAGTATCATGGAATGAAGTAGGTCCATTTGTTTGATGGAGAACAAATGCAGGTATGTATTTTTTGCATTGCCTCCCTGTAAAGCATTTGATCTATTGCCTTTTTCATTCCTTTTAAAAAAATCTGTCTGGTGCTTCAGAAGTCTTCTACATGTTGTATTGCATTTTCTGTGGGAACAGTTGGTTAATTTGTAAGTTATGTATTTCTGAATATGGGATATGTAACAGGAATCATCAGAATAGCTGTGAGTAGGTAGAAAGCTTTAAGGAAATGATAAGTTGTTTAGGTGATTAGAAGTGTTATGCTACTTGTTTGTTGAAAACAAACATGGCTGCAATTAACCCATACAGTTTGTAATTCTGCAAGAAAGAAAATTGGAGTACACTCTGTAGTATTACTTTCTGAGTAATTTATTATATTTTGATTGTATCTATTGTTTCAGTATGATTTAAAAATTGATGGTGAAATGTTGTCACACACGGATATACATATACATTTCCCAGAAGGAGCTGTTGGTAAAGATGGACCTTCAGCTGGTGTAACAATAGCAACTGCACTGGTGTCTTTGTTCTCAGGACAATTGGTCTGTAATGATATGGCCATGACTGGTGAAATTACTCTCAGAGGATTGGTTCTTCCTGTAAGATATGATTTCTTACCGATAATTTTTAAGACACTGCATGCATAGGTTATGCTCATATAATTTATAGAAATAGTTTAAAAGTTAATATTTTATATATATATATATACACACAATATTAGGAGAATCCATTAAGGAACTAATTCACATTCAAACTTGGATAGTGAGGAAGGATAGAAATAAATAGGAGTAATAGGAGGATTGCGCTTTATGTGAATTCATTTGCTCGGGCGAAGAATTACGCACATAGAAAAGCATATGTTCAAAGCAGAGAGAAGGATGGAAGAAGAAGGAAAGACTGAAAATATGAAGTATTAGGAGCTTCCATTAAGGAATAATTTTCAGTCTTTCCTTCTTCTTCCATCCTTCTCTCTGCTTTGAACATATTCTTTTCTATGTGCGTAATTCTTCGCCCGAGCATATGAATTCACATAAAGCGCAATCCTCCTATTTCTCCTATTTATTTCTATCCTTCCTCACTATCCAAGTTTGAATGTGAATTAGTTCCTTATTGTATTTATTCCTTAATGGAAGCTCCTAATACTTCATTCCCTCTACTCTATCCATTCCTCCACTAAAACTATTAATTGTCCACAATAAGACTGTCTATATTTGCCTGGTCAGGAACTTGACCCGGTGGCCGAGATGGTTAAGGCGTCTGTGTACTAAGCAGAATACGTGGGTTCAAGTCCCGCCTGGGTCAAATATTTTCAGTCTTTCCTTCTTCTTCCATCCTTCTCTCTGCTTTGAACATATGCTTTTCTATGTGCGTAATTCTTCGCCCGAGCATATGAATTCACATAAAGCGCAATCCTCCTATTTCTCCTATTTATTTCTATCATTCCTCACTATCCAAGTTTGAATATATATATATATATATATATATATATATATATATATATATATATATATATATATATATATATATATATATATATATACACACACACACACTTTATGGCATTCATATTGGCTACTTATTTGGAAACAGTTGAACCTCGCATAAGAAGCCTTTTGCAATTTTCAAATGATTTTCCTAATTTTAATGTTTATGAATACAAATTTTCTCTTCTTTCTTGCAGGTTGGTGGTGTTAAAGACAAAGTGTTAGCAGTACACCATGCTGGTTTAAAAAGAGTTCTTCTCCCCAAAAAGTGTGAAAAAGATCTTCATGATGTTCCTGATAATGTTAAGGTTTTAAATTTTATTGTACATATTTTTTGCTCTTAAGGCTCTATGTAAGCAAATGTCTAATTATTTGCATTTTTTTTCTTCACAGAATGATTTAACTTTTGAATTTGTCACTCACATGGAAGAAGTTATTGAAATTGCCTTCAGAAGCACTGTACCAAAGAAACTGCCTAACCAACATCCATTAAATTGTAAACTATAGTAGCATAATACACTTTATTAACTTTTTCATTTATACCTATGGATTATTGAAACTGTGATATTGGATATTTTATAATATAAACGTATGGCTTTATACTTGTCAGTGACTCACTAATGAGTCCTGCATTTTGTACCTTATAAATATATGTATGGCATTATAGCTAACACAGTATATTTTCATAATTGTTATACATTTAAAAAAAAACAATTTTTATGTGGAGGCATGTAAAATAATGTGTTTGTATTTACAAATTGGACACGGATGTCATGTAGCCTTTAGTTCATATAACATTGATTTTTCCTGTAATAATTATGGGTTAAAAAATTTTATTGAATTTATTTTGTTTTTCCAAATATGGACAACTTTGGTATTTAATTTATATTAGGAAATACCTTATAACATATATATTGGGAATGACACAAGAATTGTAACAGGAATATTTATATATTATTTTGCCTCCTGAATTATTTGTGTAACATGAAAAAGAATATTTATCAATTGCACAAGGCTGGTGTGAATAAGCACAAACTTAATTTTTAAGAATGTAAGTAAGTATTAATGTGCTTTGTGTATATTTTTACTATTCTGCCATTCATCAAGTCTTATTGAGTGTCTTACAAATATTGCATTTATTAAAAACTTGTTGAATGTTGTAATCTTAATATTTTATTTGTAGAATAACTTCCACCTCTATCCTTTTCCACAAATTAATATGGCCAGTTTTCACGGAGCATCTTACCTTGAGTTATTAAATTGTTATTAATATTATATAAATTTATCGATGTATATTAATTGTTAGTCGTAATATATTTTCACTAAGTACAGCTATTGCCATTCATTGTTAAACTTTTGCAAGTGTAAAATACTAAAAGGAAGACTATTTACAATCCTTTGTGAAATATATGTAGAGATATTTGTGGTGCTTTCTTAAAAATGTAATTTAGCTTTAGTGATTGTTACAAATATTTTATTTAATATGTGATATAGAATAATGTTAGATGTTTTAAACAATAAATAACACGTTACTAATTTTGGGACTTTTTCCACAGAGCTTAATTCTGTTTATGAATTGTGGTTGTTTTGTGAATATGTAGCAAAAAGTATTGAGGGATCATTCCATGAAAGTACCAATAACACTCGATTTTGAGTTTTTTTTTGCTAACATATTTTTTTTTGTATTTTATTTTTTAAATAAAAAATAAGTAGCAAGTGTTCAGAGTTTTCAATACACTTCCTATCCATCACATGTAAACAAATTAAAAACTAGTTTTAAATGGCTGATTTGAAAAATAAGAGTATAGTTCTTGTGATTTCTTTGTGCTAGCCACATGCCACTGCCATATATAAATATTGTTGAAATTCTGGTTGCAGACGACTCAGAGAATTACATTCTGATGACAAGTGATATATCTACGGGAATGAGGATTGCTGAGTACAAAACAAAACTTTTCAGGGCATCACGTTTTCATTTGATTTAACTGATAACATTTAGTATTTTATGAGGTACCAATATAACTATGACTATGAAAGTAGTCGGAGTCCTCAGTTGCGTAATTCTTCGCACTGTGAAAAAAGGCTTGGGGGAGAATCACAGTACACTTAAATGTAAACTTATTTGCTGTGACTTCATGCATAAGAGCCTGAATGTGATTGACAAAATATTTGGTTATAAATCTATATATTATATAGAGTTTCAAGTTTTGAATAGGGTTGGAAATAATTGAATCTCGCATTTGACCTACTTGATTAATATATTCCACACATTAATTTTATTTGTGAGGACTGAAATATGTAGGAGTACTATTTTATAAATGTTGCTTTATACTGAATTTTTAGTTCAAATCCTCTGCGATAGGGTTTCTTTCCTTTGTGGAAATTCTGTTACTTGTATTGTGTTGCATAATTTTATTTATTTAAACTAAGTGGAATATTATATATAGGCCTACTTAATGACCATTAACATTTTTTATGTTTTTAATAAATCATAAAATCTTTGATTAACAACACAACATCCGTTTATGCATATATTTGTACAATCTTCAAGCTGTCTGACTGGAATAAATATTTGTTCCTCGGTCTGGCTATGGATACAAATAACTGGAATATCAGCAAGAGTTTTATTTTAGTTTCGATTAATTAATTCTCTGGTCTCCTCACAGGGATTAAGATGCTGTGCTTTACGGACTCCGGACACGGAGCTGCTGCGCCCTCAAGTTCGTTACTCCCTTGTTTCGGCATGGCGGCCACGCAGACAGGCATCCGGCAGACACGAGAGGAGAACATGCGCCGCTTTCAAATATTATCCTCCAATCAAGCACCATCTGCTACTCCTCGACTTTCTTGTCCTGTCTCCGTTCAGAGGAACATGCGAAATGTTCTGCGACATTATAAACGAGCAAAAGAAGGGGATCGTGTTAATGAACCGCGATACAATATCCTTGGTCCACATGTTAAAACCCCTTCTTATTAATGTCTGCATTAACACTTAACTAGAATACGATATCAACTCCATATGATTAAATGTGTCTAATAAGATCCACCTTAGTCTGTTTGTGGTTAACACCATCAGATCCTGGCGCTGCTGTCAGATTTCGAACGGTTCTGATGGACTCCGGCTTCAACTGGGACTTCGAAATTTTGCGTTTTTGTTTTTGACATTCACAATAGTCTATGGAAGGTTACTATGGGACCACCAACATTCGGCTCAGAAACTGCTGCGACTATCAGATTAATTTGTGGTCTGCCATATTGGAGCAATTGCAAGACACGTTTTTGAAAACTGTACATTGAGTGTAACCTGCCATCTTTGTTAAGCTTTATAAAAGGTACTATTCATTCTCCAATTGCATAAGAGATATTTATAATAATTATAAAAACAAATAGAAATAAATTAGGCCTATTTATGTGTAATTATGACCCCCCCCCCTTTTTTTAGGTAACAGGCTACATGAGGGTAATCCACATGGTGGCAACTCCCCTTTAATAGCATAGGAAGGGATTTGAAAGGGGGGATGTGGAAGGGTAGAGGAAGGTAGCCAAGGGTTAACTAGGGCCCCCGGGCTATAGTTTAAGGATCCTACCCGGCATTCGCCTAAAGAAATGCAGGACAAACCCTAGAAAAACCTGCATCAGGTAGGTAGCTTGCTCACCTGAGAGCTACAAAGTATTTAAGAACAAAAATTTAAACTTGACTGATGACATATACAGTTGTGCTGTATTGTTTATACTTTGTATTTATTCTTCATAATTAAAAATATGTATTCATGTGTTTTTGAAAATATGTGATTTTATATTTATATAAAGGGTTTTAATGCATACTAAGTGCCCAATGCAAATGTAACCAATGACCTCAATATACTTTTGCAACCAAAAAAAAATTATAGAATCATAGTGTTAAACCAACTTATAACAGTTTATTATGTTTATAATAATAATTATTTAATTCCATGAATTGTTTTAAATCAGATGCAGGCCTATATTAATTTCTAATGTTTTATACTGAAAAATAATAACATTAAAAAATACTTTATATTGTTTACAGTGAGTTTCCAATATTGGAAGTGTTACGATAAAATTATTTTATAGTAGCTTTTGGTTTATATAAATAATATATATATATATTATAAGCAGATAATAAAACAAAAATATAATTATTATAAAATTCAGACTTTCCTGTATCTGGTGATGTTTCCAAAGACTGATTCATGAACAAACTCTCTCAGTATAATAAAAGGGGTTTTTAACACATAAATGTAGTCATAATTACACATAAATAGGCCTAATTTATTTCTATTTGTTTTTATAATTATTATAACAATCTCTTATGCAACTGGAGAATGAATCGTACCTTTTATAAAGCTTAACAAAGATGGCAGGTTACAGTCAACGTACAGTTTCCTAGAACGAGTTCTGCAATTGCTGCAATATGGCAGAACACAAATTAATCTGCTTTTTTCTCAGTTTCTTATTATTAATTTTTCATTTTCCTCTGCATCAAGTAATGTATCAGACTTGCATATATTTTTTATTCTCCTCCCCATTTAATTTTTTCTACTTTCATCCCCAATCTTTTCTACAGTGACTGTATTTAATAGACTGAAGGCCTCCTTGTCTGCTGAAACATCAATATGTTCCGAGGTAGATTCCTCCTCATCTTGTCTTCCAAGGTTTCTACTGCTAGCTATTTTCTATTTGCTCCTGTTTCCACTGTCTATTTGGTCGAGCACTGAACGTTCAAGAGTGTCTTAATAATTTCCCCGAGTAGTCGGACACCGACTTCTAACGAAATAGTGAAAGAAGCAAGGCACAGTATGAAAATTTATGTACTGTTAAAGAGATGATAGGGTAATAAGGTGATCTTTGTGGGGACTTGCTGCGCTGTGCTGCCATCTGGCCGGAGACTCCGTGAACTGATTAAGTGTTCTTTTAACGCTTTCACCGCGATTATCAGCTATTCTCCTCGAAGATTTTAACCCTTGGCTACTTTCCACATCCCCCCTTTCAAATCCCTTCCTATGCTATTAAAAGGGAGTTGCCACCATGGGGATTACCCTCATGTAGCCTCCTGTTACCCTAAATAAGAAAAAAGAAATGAAGTTAGCAAGTGAATGAGCATTACATCTAATGAAAATACATATAAGGAAGGAATACAACGGTTTCGATCCAACTTTGAGGCATCATCATCAAGCACCAAAGTTGGTTAAAACCATTGTATTCCGCCTGTATTTTCCCGAGACGTTTATTTTCTACAAAAATTCAAATTATTCTGACGTTGAAACGAAAATATAATACGTCTGTTTCGTAAATGAATAATAAGATGAAAATAGTCAAACACAGAGAAAATGAAGTGATGATATAAATACACACCCGATTTTTTTTTCTGGAAACTTTGTTCCTTTCTTCAGGTGTGCGGTATTTATATCATTGGTTATTCTGACGTTATTAGTCAATTTATTTGTTCTTAACGTGAGATAAATATCAATTTTGGAATATATTTGTTACCTGCTATCAACATTAAGCGCCAGAACACTTGAAGAAGAAGAAATATGAGGTTCCTGTGGCGGGATTAATTAGTGCATAATAATGTTTGTGAATTGAAATAGAAAAAGGAATTTAAATTTAGGATAATTATCTGGTGTCCAAGGAAGTGAATTATAGGGGAAATAAATTTATTTAGTCGTTTCTATGTGTTCTTAGATATTCTGTATGTTATGGTGGTTGTTTCAGGGCGGGGTTAATTAATCCTGTGCAGTGTCAGACTTGTTGGTAGCTGGCTGGGGGGGCAACAGACCTCTGGGAGATAACATCGCCAATCGTCGTCGATGACACGCTGCAACTTCCTGTGTCAACAACCGGGAGGACGAGGGACCTCTGCCAATCCGGATGCAGGCAGATCTTCCTTCGACTTGACGACACCGTCGAATACGAATACTACTTGTCGAGGGCAGTTTTGATCGAAAAATCCTCAGTTACAGGAAGCCAGATGGTCACGGAATCGGTATTATTGTACGACAGGGCTGTGGGGGCGAATTCTCCTGGTTGGGGGTAGACGGAGAGAGAGTAAACATCACGACGAACTCTTCGAAACGTTGGTTTTCCCCTCCTTGGATTATTTCACTTGCTCCAGGACACCGAAATACGCCATCTTTTCCAACATTACCGTCATCATATCTGATCCTGACTACTCAATTAAAATATATTGATGAGATTTTAGTTTTGGATTTTGTTTACTATAATAATATAATCAGTAGTTTAATTGTTTTATTAATATTATTATTAACACCCCTTTTATAATATTTTCAAATATTTTATTTAACACTTTAACGACGTTTCAGTACGTTCTTTTTTACTTTCATCAGGTTGTTATGAAATAAAATTGTTAAATGAAATATTTTAAAATGTCTGAAATAGTCGTTTAATACAGTTACATAGTTTTGTAATATAAATGATATTAGGGGCCTACTCAGTTTCTCCTTACAGAGTCGGAACAAATGACACCAGCAAAATTATATATATATATACATACATACATACATATATATATATATATAGATGAACGTCACCGAACTTTCTCGATAAAATGGGAAAAATTCGTTTACTTTGAATGTGTCAGCGTAC
Organism: Zhengitettix transpicula; assembly: GCA_037074705.1. NCBI lineage: Eukaryota > Metazoa > Arthropoda > Insecta > Orthoptera > Tetrigidae > Zhengitettix > Zhengitettix transpicula. Next base: position 91,168,862 of record CM073593.1, on the reverse strand, counting down.
GGACTTTGTAACGCACGTAAACCTTCAAATGTAGTTAACTATGCGTGCGGCGTCATCTCGAGCTATGTTGTCCCTGGTTCGCTGCAACTTTATTGATTCTCCGTCTCTCTCTCTCTCTCTCTCTCTCTCTCTCTCTCTCTCTCTCTCACACACACACACACACACACACACTACCTCCGCCGTTAACTGCTTTTCTTTCCATTTATCTGACTTCTTCGTCTTCAATGATCTGCATGGTAACTGACTTTTTTTTTTTAGAGCAACAGGATACATGAGGGTAATCCACGTTGGGCAACTCCCCTTTAATAGCATAGGAAGGGATTTGAAAGGGGGGATGTAAAGGAAGGTAGCCAAGGGTTAACTAGCCCCCGGGCTATATTTTAAGGACCGTACCCGCCTAAAGAAATGCAGGGAAAACCCTAGAAAAACCTGCATCAGGTAGGTCGGGCATTGGGTACTTGTCCCACGCCCTTCCAATAGCGACTGAGGAGTTTGCTGTGGGGACGCAGCATTCCCTTCTCCGTGCCTCGACCAGTTTAGGAGGCAGCTGGCCGACTATTCCAATGGGAACAGCGGACAACTCTTACCGTATGCCCAAGGTCTCTGACCCCGGAACATACACCTCTCAGAACAGTGGCCAGGTGCCTCGGCTTGTGGGAACCTTAATTCAAAAACGGAGAGGAAGGAAAAGGCATACCCAAAGGTAGCCCCTTCGTATCTCTCCTAAAAGGTTCTGCCTGCGAGAGAAAATCCCTCGCAGGCTTTTTTTTGCCTACCTAACTGACTTCTATGTTGACTCCATCTTATTTCATATTACTTATTTTGTAACTGCGCCTCAATCTCTTCAATTCTTTTCCTCGTCTTCTTGAAGGTATCGCGCCCCGTCAGCCTGGTAGCCCAATCAGTCTTCTCCGTTTATCCGACGCATTGCTTCTTGAGGATTAAAACCAGAAACAAAATTGAATTGTCCACTAATTGCTTTTAATTATATTTAAAAACACAAATTTTTGTAAGATAAGAAGCGTTTCTCTATAATAAGTACAGAGACCTACTGTTTTTTTATTATTTTAGATTACACGATATTTATACAAACCAATGGTAATATTTAGAGAATAACTAATAACGTTTAGGCCACATAAATAAAATAAGAAACGAAAAAAAATGGGGAAAATTGAGAATTAATCAGAACGACATAGAAAACAGGTTGTTTGATCTTATAATATCTGGAAGAGTGACTGTAAAATCAAATTAGCGTGTAGTCAGCAACAATGTCTTGAGAGACGTGTGTAGGAGACACTCGGAAGGACGTCGATTGTGTGCAAATTCCTTGTTCGTTATTTGATCAGAAGCGAATTGTTAAACTCCCGGTAAATATGTATCGAGATCATATCGGAAAAAATAAACGTAAGCCTCCGGTGACAAAAAGCCGAGTACGTTTTAAAATTATAACATTACCTTTGGAAGTTACAATTAACCGAGTTTACCGGCGAAACAAGTGACAACTGAAAAGAAACAATCACGATTACTTTCTGTAAAGGAATATTGATCCAAAGAAAAGTCAAAGAGTATTTATGATATATCCGGAGTATAGTAAAATAATTACCTCATTCTCATATTGATCCAAAGAAAAGTCAAAGAGTATTTATGATATATCCGGAGTATAGTAAAATAATTACCTCATTCCCATATTGATCCAAAGAAAAGTCAAAGAGTATTTATGATATATCCGGAATTAAGTAATATAATTACTTCATTTTCATATTGATCCAAAGAAAAATCAAACAGAATTCTTCATAAATCAGGGAAAGGTTAAAACAATTTTTAGTTCATTTTTACATTGATCCAAAAGAAAGCCAAAGAGTAAATCCGGAATAGAGGGAAAAATGTTTTTAGTTTTTTCAATAATGATCCAAAGAAATCCGAAATAGTTTTTAGATAATATACCGAATAAGATAAAAAAAATTATTTTATTTTTTTAATTGATCCTAAGCAAAAGGGTATTTATGACAAATCCAGAATTACGGCAAATTCAATTTTTTGAATTATTTCTATAATAATCCATAGGGAAGCAAATAGTAGTTGTTATAGATCCGGATTTAGGTAAATAAGTTTTTAATTAAATTTTATATTGATCCAAAGGAAAGACAAAGAATATTTAAAGGCAAATTCGGAAAAGTGTAAGAAAATGTTGTTAGTTTTTTTTTGTTGTATCGATGCAAGGAAAGGTCAAAGAGTAAATATAGAAGTGGGTAAAAGAATGATTTCACAAAAGCAAAAGCTTAAAGGTAAATCCGGAATAAGCTGAAGAGAAGTTAGAATACAATATTTTATTTTATTGATCCAAAGAAAAACCAAAAAATATGTTAGAAATCAGGAAAAAGATAAATCATTAGATCCAAAGGAAAGTCGAGGAGATTCTTGATAAATCCAGAATAAGATAAGTTCATTTTTTATGTTGATAAAAAGAAAAGTCAAAGAGTAGTTTATGGTAAAAATCCAGAATAGCGTCGAAACATTTTTAAATTTATTTTTATATTGAAGAGAAATTAAAGTAGTTTAATTAATTTATATTAAATTAATTATTGTTATTTACATAATTTTATAATGATCCAAAGAAATATTACAATATAATAATTTACAATAAATCCGGAATAAGGGAAAAACATTTATGAATTTATTTATTTTTTTATAATTCAAGAGAATTTAATTTATTTGTTTTTATTTTATTTTATATTTACATTGGTAAGAAAGATAAGTCAGAGAGTATTTATTTTTTTATAATTCAAGAGAATTTAATTTATTTGGTTTTTATTTTATTTTATATTTACATTGGTCCAAAGGTAAGTCAGAGAATATTTATTTTTTTATAATTCAAGAGAATTTAATTTATTTGTTTTTATTTTATTTTATATTTACATTGGTCCAAAGGTAAGTGAGAGAGTATTTATTTTTTTTATAATTCAAGAGAATTTAATTTATTTGTTTTTATTTTATTTTAAATTTACATTGGTCCAAAGGTAAGTCAGAGAGTATTTATTGTTTTATAATTCAAGAGAATTTAATTTATTTGTTTTTATTTTATTTTTCCATTGGTCCAAAGATAAGTCAGAGAGTATTTATAATTCTAGAGAATTTAATTTATTTGTTTTTATTTTATTTTAAATTTACATTGGTCCAAAGGTAAGTCAGAGAGTATTTATTTTTTTATAATTCAAGAGAATTTAATTTATTTGTTTTTATTTTATTTTAAATTTACATTGGTCCAAAGATAAGTCAGAGAGTATTTATTTTTTTATAATTCAAGAGAATTTAATTTATTTGGTTTTTATTTTATTTTATGTTTACATTGGTCCAAAGGTAAGTCAGAGAGTATTTATGATACGCCCGGAATAATTATTAAATTATTTATCATAAATACTCTTTACTTTTCTATTTCAATATTCTGTTTGATTTGTTTGTAGTAACAAAGCTGTTATCAGTGTAATTGGGATGTTATTTTATGTCTGTTTCAGGTATTTATATATTTATATATATATTAACTGCCTAATGTTCGTTATTATTGAATAAATAACTTTTTGTTCGATAAAGACGCGGTTTATATTTAAACTATATGCATCGTACTGTATTTAACTTCCCTTGTTTACTGTTTCGTCCTTCTTCATTCGGTCTTTTTATTCATTCGTAATTACCGCTGTGTGTGTGTGTGTGTGAGCTCTGATAATGTGTTAGATGGTAGGTTGCAAACGGAGAAAGCTAAAATTTTCCACTGTTTACAGCATGTTATTTTTTTTTATGTTGATTTGCACATTTATCCTGTCTGCTAATCGCGCTGCTATTTTTAGTCTTGTATTGACGAAGGTAATGTTTCCTCTTCTACGCATGGCCACTAAGTTGTGTCCATATTTAGTTTTCAAGGAAAGCACAACCTTCCTGTCCCCCTGTCTCTAGATTAAATTGGCTTGATTTTGCGATACGTGAGTGACGTCATAAACGGCTATTAGTCCATTACGAATATGTTAGAGCAGGTCCTTGCACATCCATATGGGTTAAAGAACTTCCAACTTCCATGAGCTCCTTAACCGTACGGGAGGGGGGGGGGAAGACGGTATCTACATATTGTGTTTCAGATAATTCAGATTAAGAAGTTCCAGGATAAGAGAATTTTTGACTTTCTTGAGGTTCCTATGATGAAGCTCATCTCACAGTATACAAATAACCAACAGAGAATCTGATATTTTTATTTACTACTCACTGAGCGCCCAGCGTTGCCCGGGTCTTATTTATATAAACCCGAAAAATTATTTAATTCTCTATTAATCTTTAGTCAAGAAGTGATTTAACCTAAATCTAACTGTTCTTAGTTCCGTACACACTTGCGACCTGATAGTGCATTAATTCGACAGCTGTAAAAATACCTCGGCCTGTTCTGAGAGGTGTATGTTCCGGGGTCACAGACCTTGGACATACGGTAAGAGTTGTCCGCTATTCCCATTGGGAACAGTCGGCCAGCTGCCTCCTAAACTGGTCGAGGCACGGAGAAGAGAATGCTGCGTCCACACAGCAAACTCCTCTCCCGTGGGACAAGTACCCAATGCCCGACCTACCTGATGCAGGTTTTTCTAGGGGTTTTCCCTGCATCACTTTTAGGCGAATGCCGGGTAGGATCCTTAAACTATAGCCCGGGGGCCCTAGTTAACCCTTGGCTACCTTCCTCTACCCTTCCGCATTCCCCCTTTCAAATCCCTTCCTATGCTATTAAAGGGGAGTTGCCACCATGAGGATTACCCTCATGTAGCCTGTTACCCTAAAAAAAAGAAGTATTTAATTCTATATTAATCTTTAGTCAAGAAGTGATTTAACCTACATCTAACTGTTCCTACTTCCCTACACACTTTCCACCGACAGTGCATTAATTGAACAGCTGTAACATACATTGAATTTTTATTGCTCCAGTCCCAACAAACATAACCTCAGAATTTCTTCTTAAATATACTTCATGAGTACTACAGAGATAAAATTGTCCCTCAGTCTTCAGACATTACGAAAGATTAAATTGACGAAGTTCTTAGCGAGATTCACAATTTAAAACAAATGGTCGCCATATTGGAGTCAGTAATATGGCGACCAAAATTAACTTACATTTCCCGCAAGGATCTTACAGCATTTCGTATTGTTTTTTTTATCATTATTCGATAATATCTCTTCCAATAAAATTATACTTTTTTATTCAAACAAAATATTAATTCTTTATTTCATAACGGAAAAAGGAACTATTTCCTTTTGTTCGTCGCGTAGTAACGTCTCTCTCTCTCTCTCTCTCTCTCTCTCTCTCTCTCTCTCGCGTGACGTCACGGTCTCTTGGCGCGCAGTAATTTAACTCAAATTATTTTTTAATTATTATTCTTTTCACCTTTATCTTAGAGATTACTCACCGCCACAGTACCTTTTCTCGTATTTTGAAGAATATGTATACCATAATTTTTTTTTGGGAATCTGTCCACGCGTTAAAATAGAATACTTAAATATACTCTTTGAGTCTTGCAGACTTCAGAGACATTACGAAACGATTGAATTTTCGAAATTGTTAGCTGTATTCACAGTGTAAACAAATGGACGCCATTTTGGAGTCACTAATGTGGTAAACTTCCCCGCAAGGTTCGTAAAGTATTTACGTATTGTTTTTTTTTAAAATTGATTTCTGGTTGCGTCAACCTGTTGGTTATTGGCGACCATCTAAAAGTGTTTACATAATTAAGTTACAGCAGGTTAGAAAATTTCCAATTGTGAACAACGCTTCAAATAGCGGATGTCGGTTTTGCGTCGGAGACGAACTCAAGGAGGCTCTTGATACTGTGGTGTGTATCCAGAAGTCTTCTGCAGAGAACTTGGCCTAAAGTCCTCCTGCGTATATCCTCATATATATATATTTTTATTATTATCACTCGATGGAGTATTACTGGATAAAATTATACTATATATAATGAAAATATTTCTGCTTCATTTCATCGCGAAAAAAAATTGAACTATTTCCTTTGTTCGTCGCGTAGTAACGTCTCTCTCTCTCTCTCTCTCTCACACACACACACACACACACGTGACGTCACGGTTCTCTTGGCGCGCAAGTAATTTATCACTTAATGATCACGTTTTTAAATTATAATTTCTTTTCATATTTGTGCCAGGGGGTTTCTCACCCCCCCCCCCTCCCCGCACAGTACCGTTTCTCGTGTTTTCAAGAATATTTGTGCCGATTTTTGTTCCATTTTGTCCACGCGTTAAACTTTGTATCGAGATTAACGTAAATACATGCATACATACAAATATACATCCATTTTTTTTACTACTAGCTGGTTGCCCGGCGTTGCTCGTGTACTTATTTATATAAACTCGAAAAAGTATTTAATTGAATACTTAAATATATTCCTTGAGTATTTCAGGATATAATCGTCACTCAGTCTTCATACATTACGAAATATTACATTGATGAAATTTTTAGCTAGACTCACAACTAATACAGCGCGAACATTAACTTACATTTTCCCCAAGTATGGTAAAGTAATTAGTATTCTTCTTTATTACCATTCGATGGAGTATTGCTGTATAAAATTATACTTTTTATTTAAAAAAATTATTTCTGCTTTATTTCATTCCTAATAAAGGAGATATTTCCTTTGTTCGTTGCGTAGTAACGTCTTTCTCTCGCGTGACGTCATTGTCTCTTGGCGCGCAGTAATTTAATATTTAATGATCACGGTTTTTAATTATAATTCTTTCCACATGTATGCTAGGCGTTTCTCACCCTCACAGTACTGGTTCTCGTATTTTGAAGAATATGTGTACCAATTTTTGTTGCAATCTATCCACACTTTTAAATTTGTATAGAAATTAACTTAAATACATACATACATACATACAAATATACATCCTTTTTTATTATATAGATATAGATATTTTTAATATGCAATTATTACAATAGAAGGGTGGATATTCGACGTTTTTATTCCTGTCTCATATGAGTAAGAGTAGCACAAACCGGCTGTAATTGATTTGTTGAAAAATCGGTAGATGAAATTCCTGATTCTTCTCTTAAGCCTTTAAACTCTTTTTTTTCTGCTTTTTTTCCTCTCGTTTCGTTTTTTCTTTGTTCCACGTGCGATTGACGACGGGGAAAAACAAATGTAGCAGCATCGTCCAAGCCCTGAAGCGAAACTGTCACGCTTAGATGTGGGTCTTTTGTGTGCCATTCCTCTTGACTTGCTATCTATTTAGTGGTCAATTTTACAGACGCTCACTTGACTGTTGGTTATTGCGTGTCGTCATCATTTTCTGAACCACTATTGTGATGCGGTGAGACCTTTGACGGAGGGTCCATCTTCGAAAAGAGACAAAGAGTAACTCGTACGATGTTTTGCTCATGAGGAATAGCAGGAGAAGAGATGACTTGGCCCCTTTCACGGAAGACGACGGGAAGTCGTTTTGCCGGTTTCGTGATGATTTTTCATGCGTGCTTGCGCGGTGGACTTTTGTGTGATGTGGAGATGAGTTGCCCTTGACGGGGAAACGTTCACCTCGCCAGGTGCCCAGGTGTCGCTATCTTGCTACCAGCATTGCTGCTGCTTCCGACAGCGTTCTCCCATTTGGCGCATCCGCTCGCCATCTCCATGGGGTTTCAACCGCTCTCATCCCGTCGTCGTCAGACACAAGACGCTGCAATAGAAAGTTTACACACACGTAACTTGTCCGTCATGGACGTGAAATAATAATTAAAGACGTGATATCTTAATTTCGGTCTGTTAATAATATAAATTAAATAAGTTAACTATATACATTTACAGGATCAAGATTAAAAAAGACAAGGAAAACAATTACAGTAACTTTAAATCATAATGAAAATATTTACGTCTGATTGAAAATAATGAATAAGAAAGATAACCGATACAGACAAAAAAAAGGGGTAATATAAATACCACACAACGTTTCTAGGATCCTTGTTCCTTTCGTCAGGGGCGGAGAAGAACCTAGAGCGACACAACTGCACTCAGTGTGAGATATTATCACTTATTTTGTCTGTATTACGCTATTTTTCTTATTATTCATTTTCATTCAGACGTAAATTTTTTCGTTTGAAATATTTATATTAATACGCTAAAGTCCTTTTATTCGTGCTTTGAAACGTTTAGCCTTTTCATTTCCCACTGATATAATTCGACTCAATTATATTTCCTCGACACATTATTATTTCCTCTCTCTAACCTCAAACTTTTCGTCTCTATTATAACTCCTCGTACCCATCTTCCGCATATCCCTTCCTATGCTATTAAAGGGGTGCATCCGCCGCATGGATAACCCTCATGTAAAAATATTTTTTTTTAAAAAAAATTTGGCTTTCTTACAAGATAGCATTGGAAAATGTTTTTAGTAAGTAAAACTCACTATAGTTATTAAAAAGTGATAATATAAATACCACACAACGTTTCTCCTAAACTGGTCGAGGCACGGAGAAGGTAATGCTGCGTCCCCACAGCAAACTCCTCTCCCGCTGTTGGAAGGACGTGGGAGAAGTACCAAATGCCTGACCTACCTGATGCAGGTTTTTCTAGGGTTTTCCCTGCATTTCTTTAGGCGAATGCCGGGTAGGATCCTTAAACCATAGCCCAGGGGACCATAGTTAACCCTTGGCTACCTTCCTCTATCCTTCCGCATCCCCCCTTTCAAATCCCTTCCTATGCTATTAAAGGGGAGTTGCCCAATGTGGATCAACCTCATGTAGCCTATTGCCCTAAAAAAACAAAAAAAACCTCCTAAACTGGTCGAGGCACGGAGAAGGGAATGCTGCGTCCCCACAGAAAACTCCTCTCCCGCTATCGGAAGGGCGTGGGACAAGTACCCAATGCCCGACCTACCCGATGCAGGTTTTCCCTGCATTTCTTTAGGCGAATGCCGGGTAGGATCCTTAAAATATAGCCCCGGGGACCCGGGTTAACCCTTGGCTACCTTCCTCTACCCTTCCGCATCCCCCCTTTCAAATCCCTTCCTATGCTATTACAGGGGAGTTGCCCAACGTAGATTACCCTCATGTTTCCTGTTTCCCTAAAAAAAACTGGGATCCTTGTTCCTTTCGTCAGGTGTTAAAGAAGAGACTAGAGAGTGACACAACTGCACACTCGTCAGTTGACTACACACTCAAAAGCGACGAAAACGCAACGACAATGGGAGAGCCGAAGGGTTGGCGTACCAATTATTGTGTTTAATAGTGTCTGTTTTCCCATTGTCTTTGCTCCCTTATTGTTATACAACCCCTTCGGCTCTCCCATTGTCGTTGCGTTTTCGTCGCTTTTGAGTGTGTAGTCAACTGACCAGTGTGCAGTTGTGTCGCTGTAGGCTCTTCTTAGCACCTGAAGAAAGGTACAAGGATCCCAGAAACGTCGTGTGGTATTTATATTACCCCTTTTTTTGTCTGTATTTGGCTATCTTTCTTATTCTTTAACTCATAATGTTGTCACGATTCATAAATCAGAAGAAAACCATGAATTGGTTGGAATAATGTCGGTGCTTTAGACAATGAACAAAACTGATTAAATCGTAATTTATCAGTAATGCTACAGATTAAAACAAGTTTAAACAAAAATAAATCCTAAATTCACAAAATTGTACCATAAAATTAAGTAATATTTATAATCCATTATTTTTTTTAATTATTGGTATTATGTTAAAAAATATATAAATCTTTTAGTATGACAAACTTTTTTTTAGGTTCATATTTACTTTATGATCGGTAACATTAATTATTTTAATTGTAAGAATTTTGGAATTTATGATTTGATTTCAAATATTATATTTTGTTTTAAATTTTCAAGATAGAAGAATAAGAACAAATAATAAATGTAGTATATTTGTGATTTAAAATATTTTCACCCTGTTTAATAATAAAAAAAATTGTTACCATTAATAATATAATAATCCGATCAAAGTTAAAAAAAACCTGATAATACCACAAAACGGTACTGAAACGTCGTTGTTATATTGAATAGAATATTTTAAAATGTCTTGTAAATAAAGGTGGTTAATTAATATAATTAATAATTAAAGACTTTAGCTAGAAGCTAAATCTGGTTATTAAAATATTATTTGGGCCAATTATTTTCTGAATAATATGAATATGAATTAAATGATCACTGTGAGTACTTGGGATGTACGAGTCCACGACCGCGAATAGTTTTGAGACAAATTGAGACAAATTGAGGCTGGTCATTCACTATAAGCTAATTCTGGTGACATGATTTCAGCGACGTCTGCGGTCGTCGCCGTCGAGGATGATTTGATTGATTAATGCGCATAATTACATTACTCTTAGAAACTACATAACAACGGAACACAGAGAACAGGCTTAACATTCCTAAGAGTACAGACTTAACATTACTAAGAGTTTAAAGGCAAAGAGGACGATCAGTGAACATGAAATGACGCTGTTGATCGCTGGACTCTGTCTCCGTGTGGTGATTGCATCGCTTCCTCCTCTCCAGAAGATTTATTACGTGATAAATGGACCCTTCGGCTCGTCCTTTTGCCTCCCAAAAAATGGCGCCCCTTTATCGATTTTTTTTTCTTTCGGCAAGATTCTTCATTGACCACCGACCAGGCACGTTTTCTAGAATTACGTCCGAAATGTTTAATAACTATTAAATTATCAGCGATAATTATCATCCCTTATTATTAAGCTAACTTGTTTACCTTTTTATATTAATATCATTGCTTGGACTTTCGGGAAAAGGTCGAACTGTTCTCAACGCTACACCACGAAGAAGAAATGTTGTGTGATATTTATTATTATCGTGTAATTTTTGCCTACATCCTTATTTTATTTGTTAATTAGAAATTAATTCAGAAGTTTTTATATTTTCAATTATACATTATTATGTTTTCTCTGAAATGGGATATCCGGATTAAACTGTGCATATGAAGGGAATTGTAATGGCGAGGTGAGGTCGTTTCCGCAATGGCACTTGGCCCCCAGAGGCTCCGGGTTTTTTTTTCTCTCTCTTTTTCTCTTTTTTTTGTTGTAGTAGTAGTAGAGTAGTAGTTGTGGCCTATGTCCCTGAGAACTGTTTCACGTGGCAGGTCTCACAGCGCTGGGCTTCGTAACTCAAGCCTTTTTAATCTTCATGGAAATCGTCGCGGAAGAACTGAAAGGCAGGTGTTGCGACCCGCTGATATGCATACGGTATTGACGAAAATGTAGCAAACGGGCAGGAAGCACACGGTACAGGTCTGAGTAGTCCTGGGAAAACTCTCGGCCATGCGAAACCAGTCCTCGGAAATTCTGATAAATTGGCAAATACTATGTTAACTTTAAATATCGTTCTCCAGGGTCCTTCGGTTCCTTCATAATTTACATTTCTGTTAGTCAGACACTAATTGGATAAATAAGAAGCCAATTAACTGGACTTGGTGATAAACAGTAACGATTTACGAAGAAGACCCGCTAAATGGCGAATGACGTTAATGAATACTGCGAGGAGGATATAATTTTTATTGGGGGTGAATACGCTATTAAATAAACAACATCAAATTTATTACACGTGTTCCTTTAGAAGCGGAAACAAACACTGTGGGGGTAATTTGGACAGCGGTGGAATTTTTCAAACATGCTAAAACGGCCACATTTTCGTGGAATATATATATATATATATATATTTCGCAGTCACTGAGATTCTCTGTTTGTTGTTTGTGAATAATTTCAACCCCTTTTGGCCATTGTATGGGAGAATACCTCTAGGGACGTTTACAATTAAAATTAACGCGTTAACAACCGACATTGGTGTCGAATCCGTGGTTATGGACGTGGCTGAGTTTAATAATAATATTCTAAAGGCCGGGTTAAGTTGTAGGTGTGGAGGTGGAAGGGGAAAATAATGTTTCTGTATTTAGTGAATAGGTCAAACGCCCCTTATAAACCTATAGGGGTGGAATATTAAAGTCATTCTAAATTCTAGGGAGTGTTTTTGACATTTTTAGAATACCGAGAGTATTTTTTACTCTCTTAAGCTACTGGAATGATCTCTAGATCATTATTAAGGTGCCGGGAGACATTTTTTGAATATATTAGGGCAAGAGACAATTTTTTAAGGGTTAAAGGCTACATGAGGGTAATCCAAATGGTGGCAACTCCCAATTTAATAGCATAGGAAGGGATTTGAAAGGGTGGAATGCGGAAGGGTAGGGGACGGTAGCCAAGGGCTAACTAGGGCCCCCGGGCTATAGTTTAAGGATCCTACCCGGCATTCGTCTAAACGTAATGCAGGACAAACCCTAGAAAAACCTGCATCAGGTAGGTCGGGCATGGGGTACTTGTCCCACGCCCTTCCCTGGATAGCGGGAGAGGAGTTTTCTGTGCGGTCGCAGCATTCCCGTCTCCGTACCTCGACCAGTTTAGGAGGCAGCTGGCCGACTATTCCAATGGGAATAGCGGACAACTGTTACCGTGTGCCCAAGGTCTGCGACCCCGGAAGATACACCTCTCAAAACAGGCCGAGGTGCGTCGGCATGTGGGAAGCTTAGTTCAATAACGGAGAGAGGAGGAGGTATCCTTTTTTTTAGGCTAACAGGCTACATGAGGGTAATCCACATGGTGGCAACTCCCCTTTAATAGCATAGGAAGGGATATGAAAGGGGGGATGCGTTCTTGACTTTCATATTTTCTTGGCGTACTGGGAGTGTTTTTAACTCTCTTGAGGAACCGAAAGTAATTTAGACTTCTATTATTTACTGTCTTAAAGTATGGCAAACAAGAATTGCAGAAACGTCGTGTGGTGCTTTTTTTTTATCTGTCAATTAATTGCCTACTTCTTTATTTAATTATGATATTTTATGTGTCTTGACCTCCATGTGCCTCATATTCTTTTACATACAACATAATTTATCTTCCACTAAAAATTGTGCTCTTGTTTCAGAATTTGTTATGTTTGACTTAAAAAACAAACTAAAGTGTTTCTTTTACAGAAAATATGTGACTTTTTTTTCCCTTTCATATTTTTGATAATTTTCTGAGTTTAAACTTGTAAATAAAGTGGGCAGTTTTGAAGATTCAGCTAAAAATATCTTCATGTATCTTCTTAATGTAGTGCTAGTAAGCGGTAATATGTTGTCTCCTCTCCCATAATTTTGTGAACATTGATAAATGGGGCAACACTGTTATTTTGTCCTTCTTAAGCAAATCAACAGCGTCTCTCAAATATATTTTATTTTTCTCTGGGTTGAGCCTGAAGATTATTATTCTTTTTTTTTTTTTAAAAAAAGAATAAATTCTCGCCTACTCTGAAATCGTTTATTTGTTTCGGGGTTGCCGATAAAAAGTAGAAGTTTATATGTAAATTTCTATTGTTTCTCGCGTCTAATGAACGTACGTCAGCGTTGGTACTTTTTTTTTTCGTAATTGTTGATAAGGAACGACGTCAGCGAGCGATTTGCATTTAGATAAACGTCAGTTGGGGAAAAAAAAGTAGAACTAATCTCAAGTTGGCAGAAATGTTGTGAGGTATTTATTTTTTAACGTCTAATTCAGCCCAATTTTAGTTTTTTGCTATATCATTATTTAATTTTTTTTTTAAAATTTACTCTAACGTTTGATCCAAATTTGTTGGTTTTTTGAAAAATAAAATTACATTTTTTTTGTGAGCAAAGGAACACGAAACACAATCAGTGTCAATAGCACGGTTTCTCTGAGATGTGGTGTTTGTTACTGTAATGGCGGCCAATTTACCACGAAGGCTCATCAATGTCGACGACTTATGGACTTTACATGTACATGTGTTGCGTTTGTATTTCCGATACAAATTTTATTTTGTGTTTGTTAAAGGATTTTTTTTCACCAAAAATCTTTAATTTTTCCTACGAATAAATCAATAAATATTATATATATATATATATATATGGGTGTAGACAGGCTACATGAGGGTAATCCACATGGTGGCATCTCCCCTCTTATAGCATAAGAAAGGGATTTGAAAGGGGAAATGCGGAAGGGTAGAGGAAGGTAGCCAAGGGTTAACTAGAGCCCCCGGGCTATAGTTTAAGGATCCTACCCGGCATTCGCCTAAAAGTGATGCAGGACAAACCCTAGAAAAACCTGCATCAGGCAGGTCGGGCATTGGGTACTTGTCCCACGCCCCTCCCTGGATGGCCGGAGAGAGGTTAGCTGTGGGGTTGCAGCTTTTCCCTCGCCGTGCCTTGACCGGTTTATGAGACAGCTGGCCGACTATTCCAATGGGAATAGAGGACAACTCTTACCGTATGCCCATGGTCTGCGACCCTGGAACATACACCTCTCAGAACAAGGCCTCGGCATGTGGGAACCTTAGTTCAAAAAACCAGAGAGTTGTGAAGGCATCCCCAGAGGTAGCCTCCTCCAGAGCTCTCTGGGAAGGTTCACCTGCGAGAGAATCCTCTCGCAGGCTTCCTTGTATATAATTTATAGGACTGCACCAATAAATTTAATGAACAGTAATTTACTTCAGAAAATAACAATGTATAAAAGGATTGTAAGAATTACAGATTAATAGAAGTAAAAATGTTATTTATTAAATAAACAGCAAAATTTGAAACAAAGTTGTAACAGTCAACAGTAACAATGGTAATAATTACATTATTGTGATGTTTCGTCCACTATTTTGGGATTTCATGAGTCAATAGACGGTTTTGAATGGGAACATAAATTTTTGTGTTAAAATTAATTTATAAAAAAACTTGTTTAAAACAATTCCATTTTTTTATTAAATTATAAATGCCAGATTAACTTAAATAGTATTTATTTTATGACCTCTTTTTAAATTAAACATTAAAATCAACAGACCATTAATCTGAAAAATTTATTATTCAAATTTAAAATATTATATATATATATATGAAAATTTATATCAATAAATTATAATTGAATTGTACTTTTACACCTGAAGAGGTCTTAATCAAGGTCAAAACTCTGTGTCAGATAAATAATATGCTATTGCAAGTAGAATAATAAATTTTTTCTGATTACTGTTCTGTTGTTTTTAACATTTATTTTCTTATTTATTTTATTTTACTTTTATATTATAATTAAATGTTAAAATTAACCTTTTATCCTGTCAGTTATAATTTTATAATAATAATAATTATTATTATTTACAGAAGCTTTTTTGTTAATTTCTTCAACATAATCATCTTCAATGTAAACAAACATCTTAAAAATTAAAAATATCATCATATATATATATAGATGTAAGTTATTATAATTTTTTAATTGTCTTTATTTTGGAGACTATGTTACATTTTTTTGGGAGGGGGGGGAGAGGGAGGAGAACAAATAATCATTTAGATCATAAAATGGAGAAAGATAACTTAATTAGGGTTTGTTAGTTCACTGTTGATGTTGTAAAAATATTAAAAAATTAAATGCATTGTGATATAGATTCTGTCAAATCAATAAATGTAATTTAGATGATTGAAAACACTCTAATTTGTCAGGAATAATTGAATAACTAAAAAAAAACATAAAAAAAATTAGTATCAGCCAATTATTGATGGTGTATAAATAAATTTTGTGTAGAATTTCCAAGGCAATGGCCGCTGTAACTAAAAAAAACAACAACAATGAAGTTAGATATGTATAGGCTATTTAATGTGAAGAGAAAAAATGTCTGGAAAATTAAATTCTTCAGTATCCGGTGTTATCATCCCTTTTATCTTCATTACAATGTGAAGCTTGTCATATATTTCTACTTTAGGACTTCATTGATACAGTTCTATAATTTTTGTAGTTTTGTATTTATTAAATTCTTCATAGTTAAATTTAAATGTCTGTTGTCTTGTCATGTGTATATTTTTTCCAATTTTATTGAATTAAATTTAGTTAATTTAATATTATTAACAAAGAGTCACAGAAAAAAAAATCAGTTTTCAATTTATTGACAATTATTTGTTGTCTGAAGCTTTCGGTTGATATTATGCCACATACTCACTTTGCCTAACTTCCTAGCTAACTGCTAGTTCAACGGTCAGTTGCATCTGAACGTAGCAGTTAGCTAGGAAGTTGGGCAAAGTGAGTGTATGGCATAATATCAACCGAAAGCTTCAGATGTGTGACTGACAATAATTAATTGTCGATAAATTGAGGACTGTTTTCAAGGTTCTTTTGTAATATTCCTATATAAATCTATTTAACAGTCGTTTTAACTTCGCTAAAATAAGATTTTCTCTCGAGTTGGTTGAAGATCTCGGAGCAGGAATTGAGATTCCTGAGGAACTCCGGGCTCTGGCCAAGTCCCACGTCGCCTTCTCCGAAGACCGATTAAATAGATGCACGTGTTAGCGGAGAAAATAAATAACGGAAGGCCGGAGATTCGGGGATGATGACTCGGCGGGCAGCTCAGGTCGCGGCCTCGCTTCCTGCCGCTCATTGGAAATGCTAACGAGGCATCTAACGATGTCACAAGGTCCCATGCGTGAGAGTATGCCACGGCGACAGGTGGAGGTGGATCAGCGCGAACAAAGAGCTGCTCAGGAAGCCGTAAATCGATGCGGACCTGCGCACGTCTCGTCACAACCAATACCAAACATTACCTACCACTCCTACACGAGGCGGACAAAGATAACGAATAAGGACGATTGATTCAAGAAACACGACGGTACGAAATAACCTCGTGCATATGGTTGAGAATAGGAAAGGAGTTAGCACAGGTCAATGTGGGAGAACGGAAAATTCTCTTGCTGAAAAAAACCTTGGTAAACAATGCACTTAGTGACGAGGGTATTGAAGATCACTAGAATTGGCCTCGTTCCTCCGATTTTGGAATAACATCCTGTCTTCTGGAACCATTCATTACCCACGTAGCTGCAACGTTCTTTGGTAAAGTGATAGTATTAAAATAAATTTATATTCCTCTAAAAGATGTGATTTTCAAAGCGTTGAAAGGTACGACCACAGTAAGGAGAAACAAAGGTCCCGATTTTTTATTTATGAATACAAAAAATAATAATTGAAATTTGAGACAGTTGGCAACACTGGTGGAGACTTTTCCCATCACTACCAGTATCCATATTTTTAAGAAGAAGAAAATTAAACGAAGTAATAAATTAAAATTGTATGGACTGGGAAATGATGATGATGTCGTTCACTACATGAGGATCTTTGCCGTTATAAGACCAGAGGATTTGGAATGGAGGTTGTTTTATTATTATTTTTCAAAGCATTGAAGGGACGACCACAGAAAGGGGAAACAAAGGTCCCGATTTTTCATTTATGAAAATAGAAAAAATAATTGAAATTTGAGACAGTTGGCAGCACTGGTGGAGACTTTTCCCATCACTACCAGTATCCATATTTTTAAGAAGAAAAAAATTAAACGAAGTAATAAATTAAAACTGTATGGACTGGGAGATGATGATGATGTCGTTCATTACAAGAGGATCTTTGCCTTTATAATACCAGAGGATTTGGAATTGAGGTTCTTTTATTGTTATTTTTCAAAGCGTTGAAAGGGACGACCACAGTATGGGGAAACAAAGGTCCCGATTTTTCATTTATGAAGAGGAAAAAAATTTATTGAAATTTGAGACAGTTGGCAACACTGGTGGAGACTTTTCCCTTCACTACCAGTATCCATATTTTTAAGAAGAAGAAAATTAAACGAAGTAATAAATTAAAACTGTATGGACTGGGAGATGATGACGTCGTTCATTACAAGAGGATCTTTGCCGTTATAAGACCAGAGGATTTGGAATGGAGGTTGTTTTATTATTTTTTTTCAAAGAGTTGAAAGGGACGACCACAGTAAGGGGAAACAAAGGTCCCGATTTTTTCATTTATGAAAATTGGGAAAAATAATAATTGAAATTTGAGACAGTTGGCAACACTGGTGGAGACTTTTCTCATCACTACCATATTTTTAAGAAGAAGAAAATTAAACGAAGTAATAAATTAAAACTGTATGGACTGGGAGATGATGACGTCGTTCATTACAAGAGGATCTTTGCCGTTATAATACCAGAGGATTTGGAATTGAGGTTGCTTTATTATTATTATTATTCTGACGGGGAAGTTAAGGACGCAGACGTTTCTAATTATTTTTTTTTAGCATTATGTGAGTTTCGTGAAGACTGTTTGAAACATGTTTTGGAGAGGTAAAAATAATCCAAACGACATTTTACAGTTTAAGCTTCGATTTTCAGCGATTCTGGAATGGGGCGGAAGTGGTGGGGGGAAAATTGGGGAATTTTCAATGTTGTTAGTTTTGTTTCAGGTTAAGGATGATGATTTCCGGCGGAATAAGTCCATTTGAATTTATGTTTCCGTTCAAAGCTAATAGGATGGTGTCTTTTGGAAAGTATTACATACAATAAATTATTCAATGCATATATTCAGAACATTTATTACGAAAAATTGTCAATATTTAACAGTCGAAGGAACTGAGAAGACGATCAATCATAATTTTTTTGGAGTAATTTACTTAGGGAACTGTGAGTATTGTACGAGTCTAAAGTTAATTGCAATAGTGGTAACAGCAGAGTACAGTCAATACGATGATGAAACAATATATCTGACGTTTATAATAATATTACAAAATAAATAAATATATGGTCTTGAGTCCTATGAGTTTCATTTCGAAGCCTTGACTCTAAAAATATTTTTTTCAGTATTTATATACAAAATTATTGAACCTGAAGATGTCGTAAAAGAGGACGAAACGTCGTTTATTTATATAATTATTTTTTTATATACTGATTCAAGGCTATATATTAATATACAAAATTATTAAACCTGAAGATGTCGTAAAAGAGGACGAAACGTCGTTTATTTATATTATTATTTTTTAATATACTGAATAAAGGCCATATATTTATATACAAAATTATTGAACCTGAACATGTCGTAAAAGAGGACGAAACGTCGTTTAATTATATATATATTTTTAAATAGACTGACTCAAGGTCATATATTTATTTTCAGGACATATATTTGACAGCACTTCACTGGAGTAAATACACAAGCGTCTGCGAGGGTTATTCTCTCGCAGGCAGTACCTGCGAGTGATTTTCTCTCGCAGGTAAAACCTTGTAGGAGAGATACGAAGGGGCTACCTTTGGGGATGCCTTTTCCTCTCTCCGTTTTTGAACTAAGATTCCCACAAGCCGAGGAGGCATCTGGGCCTGTTTCGAGAGGTGTATGTTCCGGGGTCACAGACCTTGGGCATACGGTAAGAGTTCCCGTTGGAACAGTCGGCCAGCTGCCTCCTAAACTGGTCGAGGCCCGGAGAAGGGAATGCTGAGACCCCACAGCAAACTCCTCTCCCGCCATCGGATATGCGTGGGACAAGTATCCAATGCCCGACCTACCTGATGCAGGTTTTTCTAGGGTTTGTACTGCATTACTTTTAGGCGAATACCGGGTAGGATCTTTAAACAATAACTCGGGGGTCCTAATTAACCCTTGGCTACCTTTCTCCACCCTTCCGCATCCCCCGTTTCAAATCCGTTTCCTATGCTATAATCCACATAGTGGATTACCCTATACATAGCCTGTCTACACCCACCCCCCCCCCCCAAAAAAAAATATATAAAACTTATGATTATGTAGGCACAGAGCCAAGGTAATGGTTGGCAAGAGGGCAAAATATGGATGGTTATGTTTATTCAGGGAAAGAGAAGGGTAAAAATTGTAGAAACATAAACGAGGGTGATTGACCACATTTCTTAATTGCCCCGTGGAAGAATAGATGCCCCCGCTGTGGAACAACGTGTAGATTACAGGCAGTCGTTAACGTTCTCGGCAAGGTCTTTTGTGAGCTTCTACAAGGCATTACTAGTGTTTGAAGTAGTTGAGTGAGTGTGTGTGTGGTGCTGGCGAATGGCTCATTTCCTTCCGGAGTGTCGGTTATGCGGGTTATAGACATGATGGAAGGTGACCGATAGCAGGAAGATAGGAGGAAACAACAGCCCCCCTGGTGAGCCCACAACAACAATGCTGTACGCTGAGATACTGACAAAAATTCATCACTCCAGTTGAGGGGAAGATTACCTTCGAGATAAACTGGCACACGAGTTCATTTCAAGGGAAATTACATGACTTGACATTACCATGCATTGATACTGGACATCAACTTGGAAGGTTCTGAAGTTTTCTTGACCCTTTGGTTATTTTTTTTAAAATCTAAATATACACATATAAATAATTGGTTAGCAACATTTGGGAATCTGTCTCTCTCTCTCTCTCTCTCTCTCTCTCTCTCTCTCTCTCTCTCTCTCACTCTCTCTCTCTCTCCTTTCTTTTCTTCTCAGAAATTGGTCTTGCATGTTGTGGTTTCTCTCCTTTAACTAGCTTTGGAAAGTAGAATGTGCTGAGGGGCCTGATCATCTTACTGCAAAACAGGGGTGGAGCCTCCCTTTCCAGGCTTCCTCTTCACACCTTTATTCCATGTCGTTCAATTTATTTTTAAAAAGATCTACTCTCCAGTTACTTTAAATATGCTGAAGTTTCTTATCTCTGATTAAAGGCACTTCTTCTCTTGTAACACTGCAAGGATATTATTGGGGGAAGAAGGGGGGAGGAATTGGTCTTTGAGAGTGAAAACCTTTCGAGTGGTTGAGAAAAGCGTGAGGAGCGCCTCCGAGCGTTGGTTGGGCAACCCTGGACGCAACATCTCCTTTCTTAGCTTTACGCAGCACTCTTATTACAATATTAACCTGATATGCATATGAAAAGAGAGTCCAAAATCACAAAACAGGTGAATCAGCAGCCAGCGGAACCAGTGGAATTAATTAGGTGCACAAGCAGTCGCTCTTAGAGGCTCCTTCCCCGTGCGGAACGTGATTCAGCGCCCTCCCCGAGATGAAGACAATGAGATTACTCCGCAACCTGTAATTAGACTCTCTCGGCCCAGACAAGAGTTCCTCAGACATCACAGGAGCAAACCTGCGGCTGGAACCTCAATATTTAAACGTCAGTGAGATCACCTCCCATGGACGTTGTTGGACCCAACTATTTTGCAACCCCTATAGCGCATTAAACAAGACAAAGTCTCAGAATACCAAGCAAACAAAAAATGACCTGACCCTGAAATACCCCTTGCAAATCAGAGACGTTTACCAGAGAGAACTTGATGATGCTCCTCCACCATCTCCATTGATCTCCAAAACATTTTATTGTTTATTATTTTTTTACGTATTTTCGTTGCTATGACGACCAGGTTCAACTTTGTTTTATAGACGGACTTGTTTCTGCTTGTTCATCAGGTTAAAAATTCATCACCACAGTTTCTCAAGAAACTAAGACTATTTTTCCTTCGAGGATTTGATTATTTTTTTAAAGTCGCTTAAAATATTTATTTAACGATCCTGTAATAATAAATAAATTGACTAAACTTACAGACCTGTCCCTGAGGACAACCACTGGTTTGTTTAACATGAAATACTATTTTGTTTTTCAGTATTCTTGTCATACCTTTCGAGTGATTAACTTCCAAAAGGAAATGAATTTTCCCACCGGTTTAAATAAATTTGCAGGAGGGGGTTTCTTCTTGTGTTTTAACTCGCTCATCCTCCGGGTAAGGCTTAAGGGGTAAGCGGGCTTCACCCTCCAAGCACTGGTACCTGAATATGATAAACAGTAACCGTATCAGATAAATATGTATTTATTTCGGGGGACGTTCTTGTCTTTTATCTTTGTAATCGTAATATTATTTTCTTGTAAGACGCATCCTTTTTTTCTCGGCCGAGGACTAATGGAATAATAAATCTAAAAAACTGTTGCATGTTATATTTAGGTTTCCTTTCCTCCTTGATTTACTTGCTCTGTTTGTATCTAAATCGATCTATCGAAGATTCCGGCCCATAGGAATATTGTACGAGGGTGGTCTGAAAAGTTTCCGACCCAACAATGATAGAAGATATTTTATTTTCATTTATTCTTATTTAATTTTTTCATTTTTCAACACAGTCTCCTTGTTACTCTACACACTGCTCTATGCGATGCTCCCATCTCTGTAAATTCACCAGCTTTCATTTACTAGTGCTGCCGTCTTCACGTTGAGGTCGGAAACTTTTCAGACCACCTTCGTATGGTACTGTTCTGGGTCCAGAGACTTATGTGACGTTGCGTGACGTCATCTCACTCTGTTTTCAGTTACTAAAATTCTGTCTTTCCGGACCCTCGGGATCTAAATTTACGTAGTAGTTGAGGGATTTATTTACAGTTAGTTAAGTCCAACGATTAAAGAGAATGGAGTGGATAGGAAAGGATGCCTTCAAAGGCATTATATGGGGGGGAGGGGGTAAAAGAAAGGTAGGAAAACCAAGGAACAGATGGATAGACGAAGTAGAGAAGGACATGAAAAAGGATGATGGATTGAGGAACTGGAGGAGAATAGCTGTTGACAGAGAAGTCGAGGCTGTGGAACCGTAAAAGAAGAATAAAGTCCAACGAGTAACGGGGCAAAAGGCATATACAAGTTACTAATTGCACGGAGACAATGTTTTGATATTTAACACGTGTTAAAGTATGGCGGCCTGGACCACGGACCCGTCGTATATTAAAAAAAAATTTTTGATCTGCGTGTAATTACGGCAGCTGATGTCATGGAGACTTTAGTTTCCCAGGAGGCTCGCTCGGCATTGCGTGCCAACTCCTCGCCAAGCTCTAATTAAGGATGTCCAGCGAATCTCTCTCCTCCCAACCAGAGCTGCCTGTCTTCATTATTACTCAACAAAGGCAACACGCAGCACGACGCCATCTCATTAACAAATCGACGAGCTACTGAAAAAACTGTTAAAACCCGGCTCAGAATTCTTTTACGTGTGTGTATATATACACACTCAATACAATGGAACTATTACGTCATGGATTAGAAACTAGCCATTTATAACTGACTGGTTAAACATTTCAAGGGAGTTCCCCCCCCCCCCCCGTGTACATAAACATCACGTCATATTATACTTGGTATAACCCACAGACAAGAGGCACAATAAATACAAATGTAAGAGGAACATGTGAATATAGAGAGATACACAAACTAAAACTGCAATGGCAACGAATGCTACCAGGATTTTACACAAGGAATAATTTGGAATTAAAATTTAACAAAGGAAAAACAAAAATCAAAATTTATAAGAGGAGCATAAATACAGAACATTCTATGTTGTGGGAAGTGAAACTTGGCCCCTGACGGAATTACAAAATTAGAACAGTAGAATTCGATTATCTGAGGAGAAGTCTTCAAAAAACAGGATAAAAATAGAAATGAGCTCCTTTGGTAAAGAAATGAACGTAACCACGTCTGTCGTTAAAAAGGATTGAAAACCAAACCCTTAAAAAAATGATGTATGGTCACGTACAAAGAGAATGGAAAATGGAAGATGGCGAAAACGAAATATACCAATGGTCACCTTCTGGGAAACAAATAAATGGGGCAGACCCCAGATTAAAGTGGAAAACCCCATAATGGAGGATAGACAAATTTGGAAGAGGGAGACTGGAACGACAGACAGAAATGGAAATTGAAGACGGCAAACCTATAAAGGGGGGGGGGGGGATCCGATGAAAAGAGAGACAAAAAAGTCAAATATATATATATATCCAGGATCAAGATTAAAAGACAATAAAAACAATTTTACTAAAATTTTATTGGAAATTTTGTATCTATATAATTAAAAAACTGGATGAATGTATGTTGGTATGTATACACGTACGATATTCTTTATACAGATTTAAACGCGTGGACAGACTGAGAACAAAAATTTAGTACACATATTCTTTAAAAAAACACGATAAACAGTACTCTGTGTGGGGGAGGTCAGAAACCCTAAGCATACAAGGGTTAAAAGAAATATAATTAAAAAAATGTGATAATTTTGTGTTAAATTACTGCGCGCCAATAGATAAAATACAGACAATGACTAGACGTTTCTGGAAGCCTTGTTCCTTTCTTCAGGCGTAGAAAAAACCGAAAGAGCATAGAGCAACACAACGTTTCTGGAAGAAGCCTTGTTCCTTTCTTCAGGTGTAGAAAAACCGTAAGAGCATAGAGCAACACAACGTTTCTGGAAGAAGCCTTGTTCCTTTCTTCAGGCGTAGAAAAACCGTAAGAGCATAGAGCAACACAACGTTTCTGGAAGAAGCCTTGTTCCTTTCTTCAGGCGTAGAAAAACCGTAAGAGCATTGAGCAACACAACGTTTCTGGAAGAAGCCTTGTTCCTTTCTTCAGGTGTAGAAAAACCGTAAGAGCATAGAGCAGCACAACGTTTCTGGAAGAAGTCTTGTTCCTTTCTTCAGGCGTAGAAAAACCGTAAGAGCAAAGAGCAACACAACGTTTCTGGAAGAAGCCTTGTTCCTTTCTTCAGGCGTAGAAAAACCGTAAGAGCAAAGAGCAACACAACGTTTCTGGAAGAAGCCTTGTTCCTTTCTTCAGGCGTAGAAAAACCGTAAGAGCATAGAGCAGCGCAACGTTTCTGGAAGAAGCCTTGTTCCTTTCTTCAGGCGTAGAAAAACCGTAAGAGCATAGAGCAACACAACGTTTCTGGAAGAAGCCTTGTTCCTTTCTTCAGGCGTAGAAAAACCGTAAGAGCATAGAGCAGCACAACGTTTCTGGAAGAAGCCTTGTTCCTTTCTTCAGGCGTAGAAAAACCGGAAGAGCATAGAGCAGCACAACGTTTCTGGAAGAAGCCTTGTTCCTTTCTTCAGGCGTAGAAAAACCGGAAGAGCATAGAGCAGCACAACGTTTCTGGAAGAAGCCTTGTTCCTTTCTTCAGGCGTAGAAAAACCGGAAGAGCCTAGAGAGACACAACTACACCTGAAGAAAGGAACATGGCGTCCAGATACGTCGAGTCTTTGTCTGTATTAAGCTATCTTTCTTTTTAATTACTTATATTTTATATATATAATAGTGACGTCACAGCACACGTCGGCTCACAACAACAAAACGGTTTCCTTTTGTCGTCATGCAAGTCAATCAGAAATATTTTGATTGTATAGAAAGTATAACTATACTCCGTCGAATGATACTAAAAAAAAACAATACGCAATATTTTTAGGGAAAATCATTTGTAAAGATAATTTTTAATGACTCCAATATGGCGCCGGTTATTTTTTGACGCTCTTAAGGTACTAGAAGGAATTTTTTTTCTGAAGTTGGTACAGGGAGTATTAATGCTTCTGTAACTGGAAGATCCCCCGGAAAACCCAGCTAGTTATTAAATATAATATTAAAAACAAATTAATTAATTTAATACTACTGTTAATAAATACATTATTTATATTATAATTAATTTTATTTCAATTTTTTCAGTTTATATAAAAAAAATTGGGATAAGGAAATATAAGCACGGAATTAAATATGTGTTATAGTGAGCCAAGTCAGAGATTACTTTTAACCGTTCAATATATCATCCTTGATATTTTTCTTCAGTATGAGAGAAGGTTTCACAAATAGAAACCTGGTTTCGCTCGACACCATTTTACGACGGAGGACGAGCCGCCGAAACACCACGTGGCTCAGCTTCAGCGCGAAACGTTTCAACCTAATTTGCTTAAGCCTAGTAAAACCGTAACAACAAGTAATAAAAATTTTATGCCTCCCCTTAGGGGTGGGGGTGGGGGGGGGGATGGACGACGTGAAGCCTAGTTTCCTGTTCAATCAATAGTTCGACAATCAACTAACTTCCCAACACATCACTTGCCCAAATTGCATAGCAACGAGGAGGAGGTGGGGGGGTGGTTTCCTTTCCTCACAACCCTTATCATCAATAATAAAATATAAGACTGATGATGTGATGCAGAAAATAAATTCCACATTACATACAGAAATCGCTAGTGGTTGTAAAATAAATTCCTCTAACTCAAAGGAATTAAAAATAATGATTCAACTCGAATAAAAATTATTAAACAATACTTAAAAGATCGACAAGGTCAGATCTGATATTAGTGATCCTCAAAACCTGATAAGAACCAACCAAATTGCCTCAAGAAAATTATCAAAAATTACAATGTTAAATATATTTTTTTTTTGGCTATGGTGACGAATTATTTTTCGGGGATTCCTTTGCCTGAGTAAAACGGAAAAAAATCTTGTAGAAGGCACGAAGCAAACACGGACAATCAATAGACGGGAACTATAGAGGCGGTCAGGAAGAAAAATTAATTTTTCCGAGTGAGGATTCTCCTCCAGTTTTAATGCAGGCTTGTTCCCTGTCGGGATTCGAACCCCGGACCTCTATAATGATTGTTACCACTATGCTAACCCGCCTCTCCCGCCATCGATCGGAAGAATCGTAAGAGCGTATAGCGACACAACTACACCTGAAGAAAGGAACAAAAGCGACCAGAAACGTCGAGTCTTTGTCTCTATTTTAGCTATTTTTCTTTTTAATTGCTTATTCTATATACATAATATTATATGTCTTGCCTAGAATCAGTATTTAAATTTTAGGTTTCACCCTAAATAAGTATTTAATAAGAAAAATAGCTAAAATACAGACAAAGACTTGACGTTTCTGGTCGCTTTTGTTCCTTTCTTCAGGTGTAGAAAAACCGTAAGAGCATAGAGCAACACAACGTTTCTGGAAGCCTTGTTCCTTTCTTCAGGTGTAGTTGTGTCGCTCTACGCTTTTACGGTTTTTCTACAGCTGAAGAAAGGTACAAGGCGACCAGAAACGTCGAGTCTTTGTCTGTATTTAGCTATTTTTCTTTTTAATCACTGATTTAATATATATATAATATTATGTGTTGCCTAGGATCGGTATTTAAATTTTAGGTTTCACCCTAAATAAGTATTTAATAAGAAAAATAGCTAAAATACAGACAAAGGCTCTTCGTCTGTGGAAGCCTTGTTCCTTTCTTCAGGTGTAGAAAAAACCGTAAGAGCCTAGAGAGACACAGCAACACCTGAAGAAACGAACAAGGCGTCCAGAAACGTCGAGTCTTTGTGTGTATTAAGCTATTTTTCTTTTTAACCACTTATTTTATATATATATATATATATATATATATATAATATAATACGTGTTGCCTAAATAGCTAAATAGAGACAAAGACTCGACGTTTCTAGACGCCTTGTTCCTTTCTTCAGGTGTAGTTGTGTCGCTATACGCTCTTACGGTTTTTTCTACACCTGAAGAAAGGAACAAAAGAGACCAGAAACGTCGAGTCTTTCTCTGTATTTAGCTATTTTTCTTTTTAATCACTTATTTTATATATATATATATATATATATATATATATATATATATATATATAATATAATATAATATAATACGTGTTGCCTGGGATAAGTATTTACGTGTATATTTAAATTTTAGGTTTCTCGCTGAATAAGTAATAAATAAGAAAAATAACTAAATACAGACAAAGACTCGACGTTTCTGGACGCCTTGTTTCTTTCTTCAGGTGTATTTGTGTCGCCCTACGCTCTTACGGATTTTTCTACACCTGAAGAAAGAAACAAGTCGTCCAGAAACGTCGAGTCTTTGTCTGTATCTAGCTATTTTTCTTATTAATTACTTATTTTACTGATATAATATAATATGTGTTGCCTAGGATCAGTATTTACGTGTATATTTAAATTTTACGTTTCTCGCTAAATGTTGATGTAATTGGACAAGTGAAGACGATTATCGCGCGAGCTGGTAGATCAATAAATTGAAGGAATTGACTTATTAAATTGTTTCAATTAGAGGAATCGAAAAAAATAAACAGAAAGTTGAGGATGATTTATTTGATTCTTCATCAACCGTTTGATGGGATTCCTAGTCGGATCTCGTAGAAGCTAGGAAATGTTGGTAATAAGATCAGTGGTCCTAAAGTGTCCTCTTCAACTTCCTCGTGCAACAGCCAAAAGCCACAACGGATGTTCCTCCCAGATGTCAGACGTCAGCTTCATCTACATTTATAATTGCTGCAGCACAAAGGAAGGTAGCAACCGGTTTGTATCATAATAATCAGTCTGAGCGAGTCGACGATAAACGGGAAGAAGTAAAATAAAAAATGCGATAATTAAAATGGGAGCACTTTCCCCCTGGGTCTGTCTGTCTGAGTCCGTCCGTCCCCCCCCATTTTGATGTGGGCGGGAGTCGATCTCTTGACCCTCAGCAAACAAAGGGAAGGGTCACTCGTGTAACCAGGAAGCGCATCACGGGACATCTCATCGGGGAAAAACTATTCTTCTCTGCGTTCACATCCGCCGAAGAAATTCTCTCATTATGTACAGGCTCATTACAATATTATGGTAAGAAGATCCCGGACACCGTGGCCCAGGGGAAAAAAAAAGTCACAAACTCTTGCGGGAAACGTCTTCAAATGGACCCGGAAACACTTAACATTCATGAAGAAACCCAATGAAATTTAAAATGTTTAATTTAAGATTCAGCGGCGCTTTGTGAAGTTGCAACATTCCTCAGTACAAAGAAAAAAAAATTACTAGCATTTGATTTTAACGGTATTTTTTTTTGTATATTTGTTAATTTAAATAAATTATAAATTTAATATTTTTTAAAGAAAAATGATTAGTTTTCAAAATAACCCAAAATCATCAGTGCAAAAAAAACCTTCAAATATCAAGGATTAAATTAATTTAAATAAATTATAAATTTAATATTTTTTAAAGAAAAATTATTAGTTTTCAAAATAACCCAAAATCATCACTGCAAAAATACCTTCAAATATCAAGGATTAAATTAATTTAAATAAGTTATAAATTTAATATTTTTTAAAGAAAAATGATTAGTTTTCAAAATAACCCAAAATCATCAGTGCAAAAAAACCTTCAAATATCAAGGATTAAATTAATTTAAATAAATTATAAATTTAATATTTTTTAAAGAAAAATTATTAGTTTTCAAAATAACCCAAAATCATCAGTGCAAAAAAACCTTTAAATATCAAGGATTAAATTAATTTAAATAAATTATGAATTTAATATTTTTAAAGAAAAATTATTAGTTTTCAAAATAACCCAAAATCATCAGTGCAAAAAAACCTTTAAATATCAAGGATTAAATTAATTTAAATAAATTATGAATTTAATATTTTTAAAGAAAAATGATTAGTTTTCAAAATAACCCAAAATCATTAGTGAAAAAAAACCTTTAAATATCAAGGATTAAATTAATTTTTATAAATTATAAATTTGATATTTTTAAAGAAAAATTATTAGTTTTCAAAATAACCCAAAATCATCACTGCAAAAAAACCTTCAAATATCAAGGATTAAATTAATTTAAATAAGATATAAATTTAATAATTTTTAAAGAAAAATTATTAGTTTTCAAAATAACCCAAAATCATCAGTGCAAAAAAACCTTTAAATATCAAGGATTAAATTAATTTAAATAAATTATAAATTTAATATTTTTAAAGAAAAATTATTAGTTTTCAAAATAACCCAAAATCATCAGTGCAAAAAACCTTCAAATATCAAGGATTAAATTAATTTAAATAAATTATAAATTTAATATTTTTAAAGAAAAATTATTAGTTTTCAAAATAACCCAAAATCATCAGTGCAAAAAAACCTTCAAATATCAAGGATTAAATTAATTTAAATAAATTATAAATTTAATATTATTTATTAGCAAACTATTAATTTTCAAATTTTCAAAATGATAACAATCATCAGTTCAAAAACCTTCAACTAACATGGATCCTTTTTTTATGAATTTGTTAGTTAAAATAATAATAAATTTAATATTTTTTAAAAACAAACCATTAATTTTATAATTATCAAAAATGACACTAAATCATCAGGGCAGAAACTTGTCCAAAAAAATTTATTACTTCTCCCGTGGAATTTTCAATTCATGTCGACATTAGTTTCCAGGAGGTTCAAGTCCATCTCACTGTCAATAAGATTTTTTTTTCTGTCTTGAACTGCAGATTCATTTCTCTTTGGTACCTGAAGCTAACCCTTCAACGATTTAATTAATTAATTATTTCTACTTCGGTCGCCAAGGTTACACGTCTCAGTTTACATGTGTAACATTCAATGAAAGGTGACAAAGCTTCTTTAGATTTAGACTTTGTGATATCAACCTGTAAAACCATCAACTGTCCTTAATGTGTGAACATATAAGATGAATAATTAAAGAAAGACGAGTGTTTTGTAATTTAATCATATATAGTATACTAACCGTGTGTGTGTGGGGGGGGGGGGTTAAAAATATTTGTATATACAGAAATTAATGTCTGACAGTTTCGCCCTGTACATTTAATCTGTATTTTCTAATTAATTTAGCGGTTTCCCTTGTGACATTAATTGGTTTCAATTAATTTTATTGCCACAATTTTTTTTTTCTGAGATGAATCATTAAAGATTAAAAAAAAAGTTTTGTAAACAAATTAAATATAGTGTAGTAACCGCTGTACGTAAATAACGGTAAGCGGGTGTTTGTCGTCTTAGGAACAATAAGGAATATTCATTCCATTAGTCCTGGGTCGAGGAAATGCGAGACGTCAACATAATAATAAACTATTACAACTACAAACATCGTTCTTTACAAGAAAAAAAAATGTATATAGTTTAAAACAACGTTAAAGTATTAACCCTATGTACTCGAGGGCTCCGGAGCGGAGCCATTTAAGATTGTCCGCTACGGAGCCCTCGAGTGCAAAGGGTTAATATAACAGTAATTAAAGAAATGTTAAGTATTAAAAATTATTTCCTTCGTCTCGCCCGTTGTCGTTGCTTTTTCGTCGCTTTTGAGTGTTGTCAAACTGACAAGTGCGGTTGTGTCGCTCTAAGCTCTTCTTATCAGGGACAAGGATCCCAAAAACGGTGTGGTGTGGTAATTATATTATTTATATATATGAAATTGTAAATAATAAGTAATTTATTACATATTTTTGATCGACCGTGTTACTATTACCACGTCTCCAAGGATGTTGTAAGCTGAATGAGGAGATCAGTAGTTCTTTGGATTCTTTAATCTCCTTGAGACGCACCTCATCTGTTTTTCTAGGATTAGAAGTGTCGAATTCATCGTTGTTAGCACGTGGCTTTTGGTGTTTCTGTAATATGAGGCTCACGCCGCCATTTTGAATCTTACGGGACTGTCTCGCCTTACTCGAGGCACATGTTGGTTGTAAAGCGTTAAATGCTCATAACTTTTAAATTATTTAGACAGTATTTCAATTATTTTATGTCTGATAAACGAATAAGATTTCACAAGGAACCTGAAAATAATAAGGCGATTCACCTCAGTATATATATATTTTTAATTTCTTAAGAATTTAAATTAAATTAATCACCGTAAAAGATGAAATTGAAATAAACATCACATCGCATATTATGGTAATCAAATTGTAGTTTTAATTGCTTAGATGAAGGTATTTATTACAGAAGGCATTAAAATTGTCAAATCACTTTTATTTTAATTTCTGTTTTGTTGCAGCGGAAGTGCAATGTGTTCTTGTATTCATGATTTTCTTTTGGAGACCTTCCACTGACGGTATGAAGGTATTACTATATCTTCACATCAAGGTAAAATTGTTTTCACAAATCTATTGTCTGTAATTATTTTTTTATTAATTTATGGTCGCGCCAACTGGTTGGTTATCGGCGCCCCTCTAATAGTAATTATATGACTTTTTTTCTTTAATGCAACGATTTGCGACATGAAGTGTTTTTCTCTCTTCCAAACAAATTTGTTGTCGTTAGCAGAAGTAGATTAAAAATGGCGGACGTCTCGGCTCGTATTAGAGGGACGGACCTTAGTCAACAGTGATCTGGTAACTTTGTCATACCGTGCAGGGTTTTTTCTTTTTCTTTTTTGGGTGGGTGGTAATAGAGAGTGCTGGAAGGAGATAGGAGTCAGGTCCGTTGCGAAGTTAGCGGTTACGAAACGAGGAGAGGAGAAAGGCGCACCGTTTTCCGCGTGGTGCGTGATCAGAGCGGGTATTATCCCGGTCGGAAAGCGTTGAAGACTTCCTCGTGGGCGTCGCTTTGCTAGCTGGAGCACGCCGGATCACACAGGAAGAGCCAGCCACTGGACAGACTCTCCGTAATGGCAGAGCTGCCAAGTGGAGCGCCGATCAACTACTCTCCCATACGGACGTCTGAATCACATGCCTTATACAGACCGGAACAAATTTCGTTCTGGAACACTCTTGGGAGTGGTTAACAGACCAAACTCATCTTTCTTGATAGGTTTACGTGGACAACGCATCAGCTAGTTGTCATACTGACAAAACAATACTCATTAGTTTTGGGTTCATTCGTGTGTATCAGGAATATACAAAGCAGTCATCAAACCAATATGGCGGACCTACGGACTTGAATTATGGGGATGTGCATCCGAAACAAACATTGCAAAGGTGCCGATCCGTCAAATTACTAACGCTCCATGGTACGAAACCAACCTCACCCACCCAAGTGCAGGAAGCCATCAAGCACCACGCAGTACTGGACAACCATCCTAACCCACTACTGGACCAACAACCAGTGACCAGCAAAAGACTGGCCAATTGAATTAATTTAAGTAACGGTTATTTTCTTTTCTGTCATGTTTTAAATCCTGCATTATAAATGATTCCGATTGCTAAACAAATTCGTATATATTCTCCACATAATCTCCTTTCAGCTTGATACACGGATTTCAGCGTCACTCCCATCTTTTGAAGCCGTCCAGAAGATAATAGACGCTTGAATACGCAACGGTCTCCTCGTACCATCTGAATTTTTTTTTATGCCGAGCCATTTTCTTCTTCTTCTTTATTGCCTGTATAGTCCTTTGGTGAACCTTGGTCTCTTCAACTGGCCTTGTACCACAACAACTTCCGTTCCCTGTATCCAATTTTATGTACGAGTGGTGCTTCAATAAGTAATCACTCCTGTTTTTCTTCTCCTGAAATCAGTTAAGTTATGTGAAAAATTTTGGACTTCAAACATTCTTCTCCAATCCACGGCAGTAACAACTTCGTAAGTCAACTGGTGGCCGCAATGCAAAAAAGGGACTGACATTGACGTACGTATTAGACAGCGTGTTCTGTGCTTGATTACTAAAATGCGGACTGTGTGTGCAACAGTGGAATGTCAGCACTGTTCGATGACGGATTCGGAAAGACCGCGTTGGTTGATGAAAAGCGAAGCCGCCGGCCGGTTACTGCGGTGACTCCACCACGACAGCGGAATACATGTTAAAAGACAGACAAAAACTCTGGAGAAAGGACGGGGACTATATTAAAAAGTTTGTGCTGTGATTAAATTGCATATAGTTGCCTTGACAAGGAAGAGAGAGAGAGAGAGAGAGAGAGAGAGAAAGAGGTATTGACTCATCCATGTAAATTTCATTCCATTCCAATCCTGGTTTTTCGGGCCCTTCCCCTTCAACTCTGCCCCTCCAGGATGTCCATTCAGTATCAGTTTTTTGGTCTATTATTCCTTGGCTCAGTTTTAACACATTCTGACCTTCTAGAAGGTTCTACAGAGTCCTCTTTGACTTAACGT
Source organism: Zhengitettix transpicula (assembly GCA_037074705.1). Taxonomy (NCBI): domain Eukaryota; kingdom Metazoa; phylum Arthropoda; class Insecta; order Orthoptera; family Tetrigidae; genus Zhengitettix; species Zhengitettix transpicula. The sequence goes on along the minus strand of CM073593.1, from coordinate 91,135,407 downwards.
GGTCATCAACGGTGACAACTTCGAGGGTCCTGAAACTGAAGATAACGATGATCTTAAAATCCGATCAGGATAGAATAAAAGAAACGATCGGTCTTCCGCGTAACTTGACAGTGTCGCTGGTTTCTGAAACATCTCGAGGACGAATTACTTTACTGGCAGTGATTACCGTTGTTGCAGGTGGCTCCCGAGATCACGCACATCAAGTACCGTTGTCCTTCGATGTGACGTGTCACGAAAGCTCAATCCCACACTGCGGCGTTCCCTTGCAAGACTGTCACAAAGGAATTAGTGGCTCTCTTTCCATTAATCCTTTTATTAATCTTATTATTTTCCCTCGGCGTGTTGCATAAACGGATGAGGTTTATTTAAAAAATTTAATAAATTAATTTTTATATTTATTAACACATTCATAATATATATATATAATTACAAAACAAAAATAACACTGAAAAAAATTTAAATTGTTTGTTAAATGACATCACTTAAATTATTTATTAATTTTTTTAAAAAAACATTTTTAACATATTTAAATTGTTGATCATGACGATGTAGTAATTTGTGCGTGACACAACCTACTTTATGTTGTATATTAGGACTGTCTTTTCCAACTGGTTGTTTTTACCAATCCTGTTACCGTAAAATTTTTTTTTTTGATTAATCCTTATTATGGAAAATTTTTTTCTGATTTATCTGGCCAGTTATTATTATTTTATGGAAAAATTAAACTACGTTTCGTCGCTAACTTTGCGACATCTTCAGGTTGAAGCTTAACAAATTAAGAAACATCTAATTTAAAGTTATTTCATTTCGGAAATGTGAGTAAATTTTTAATTTTATCGTTCTCAAGGCAACGCGATGCCAGAGCAACGCTTATTTCATATATATATATATATTCTCTGCGGACCTCTTTCTACAAACATTATTTTCCTCTTCTTGGATTGCTTGACCGTTCATCTTATTTTCGTTCTCCGTTCGTCGGGTCCTTCCGTGTTGTTTACGATGGCAATGACTCGTCCTCGTGTCCTCAAACACCGATTCGTATTTGGCTAGATTGAGGCCCGCGAGTGCCTTTCTAATACGACTCTGTGGCTTCTGTATTTGGTAAGTGGACCCAGTGGTACTGTTACTGTTTGTTCCCTAGAGGGAGAGCACGCGCCGGGCTTCCTGCATTTCACTGGCCGACTGCACACACAGGCTGCTGCCCGCATATTCATTCCTTCCTTCCTTCCTTCCTCAGCCTTAGCGTCATTAAATACTCTTAACAAATCGAGCAGACTACAGAATCTTAATCAGCCGCAGAGACGGAACCGGGCTAAAAACAATTATATATTTTAAATACTACAAATAGCAAGTCTATTAGTCAGAATTCATATTAAATTTAAAACAGAATAAATTGTGGTGGATTTTCCTTGGTGGAAGACTCAGTGTGTTGAGGCACCACACGGGAAGAAAATTAAGTAAGCGTGAATATAACTGGATGTGATTAATAACGAGTCTTTTTAAAGTGAAATAATATTTTATTTATCCCTCTTACAATGTAGCGTGCGAAGTGGTCGAATGCTCAAGATGAACTGTTTGAGTCAGCGATGCTAGAAGGTGGTTGGCTACAGCTGGGGGATGAGGAGTCTTCGATGCTAGAAGGTGGATGGCTACAGCTGGGGGATGAGGAGTCAGCGATGCTAGTAGGTGGATGGCTACAGCTGGGGGATGAGGAGTCAGTGATGCTGGTAGCTGGATGACTACAGCTGGGGGATGAGGAGTCAGTGACGCTGGTAGCTGGACGGCTACAGCTGGGGGATGAGTAGTTGGCGATGCTAGTAGGTGGATGGCTACAGCTGGGGGCATGAGCAGTCAGCGTTGGTACTAGGTGGATGGCTACAGCTGGGGGATGAGGAGTCAGCGATGCTAGAATGTAGATCTCTGAGGCTTGCAGAGAATTTCGTAGACGAGCAGATGATCGCGTGATGCTCACTGGAGACTGGCTCCACAAAAATATTAAACACGTTCCTGATTGGGACCTCTTCAGGCGTTACCTTCAATTATATATTTATTATAAAAAAATTAAGTTGGCAACATTTCTAAGGTGGGGTTAGGCCAAACGCTGCAGCCGTATTTAATTTAAATATCAAGTCAGAGTGTTATAATTATTATATATTTTGTTCGATTTGAATGGAAACAGAAAAATAAAAATTTTGATAAACCTGAATGATGGACACCGGATCCGATTGATGTCTTCTTTTTGTGAAAAAAATATGTTAAAATTAAATTAATTAATTTCTTTCAGAGACATTATTCAAATAAAAAAACGTCTCATCAAGTTTTAACTTCAAACAGGTGTTTAAGTGTTTTTTTTTGTGGAAACAGACGAAAATTAAACTATCGTAACTATGTTTAAGGTAATCTGACAAATATATTTTAATAAATAAACTGAAAAAAAGACCAATATTTATCAGAAGAAAGATATTATTTAATTAAAATATAAAATACAATGAAAAAAAAAGAGGTTGGGACAGAAGTAGAGAAAGGCAAGATTTTTCTAAATTTACTCGTGACTATCCGATTGATGTCTTTATTTGAAAAAAAAATTAAAATATATCTAAATTAAATAATTTAATTTTTTTCAGAGACATTATTCAAATAAAAAAACACGTCTCATCAGGTTTCAACTTTAAACAGGTGTTTAAGTGTTTTTTTTTGTGGCAACAGACGAAAATTTAAATATCGTAGCTATGTTTAATGTAATGTGACAAATATAGTTTAATAAATAAAAAACGGTCAATTTTTTATCAGAAAAAAGATATTATTTTAGTAAAATATAAAATAAAATGAAAAAAAAGGAGGTTGGGACAGGAAGTAGAGAAAGACGAGAATCTCAGAAAAAAAGGACTTTTCATGGGAGAACCTTTGATTTGATGACAGTGAACCTGATAAAACATTTAAAATTGATTTTCTCGAAATTTTTATCTTATAAATTTGTAGTAATATAATTTAATTTTAAAAAACCTGATGACGTTACCAAGAAAATTAGAGAAGAAACGTCGAGTCTCTTTTAATGTTTTTTCCCCTATATTAATGCTTTAATTTTTTTTCTCATACTTAATACACTATTATTTTATATAATATGATAATTATCATTTAATAAATAATCAGAAAAACAGCCATTTTTCTTTTACAAAAAATGTCTGTATTAATCAAACAAAACCTCAATACAATATAACGACGTTTCTACCGCAATTTTGGGGCTTTATCAGGTACTAGGCAGAACTGGATGTAATTAGATGTCCAAATATATATGTTTAGTGTCATGGACGGCGTTATATTTCGGATGTAACCGGAATTATGTAGTCTATTACCTGATAACGTCCCAAAATTGTGGACGAAACGTCGTAATACTGTAATTATTTTATGTTTCAGTTGATAAATTTATTTCTAACAAATTTACCGCCTTTATTTTTATTCACTAAAGAATGACTATGTTCAAACACCAGAACGCAGGTAAATAAGACTAATGAAGGCGGCTTGTTCGGTTCTCAAGAATTATCTAAAATTATTTTATTAGCCATAGGCACGGGTTTTATCGATAAAATAAAGTCATAATTGAAATGGAAAGTAATTGATTTGAAAAATAAAAAACTTTAAATTCTCCTCTCGAGGTAGAATCTTGTCGTGGAGTGTTTCGACAGCAGCAGGAATCTGAAGAGATAAGCGCCGCGGTTTTCTCCTGCAGGTGAAGGAGGAAAAAGCTTCCGACGGCTTTGACACGACCCTCGTGTTTCTTCCTTCCACGAAGAGTGGCTTCCAAATATTGTCCCAATTTTTGTATCGGGACAGAAGACGCAGGCAACTCAAACGCCATTTCAAGTCACGAAAAATATATTTAATAGATATTACATCCACGTTTCGTCGCTAATTTGCGACTTCTTCAGGTGCGACGTTTTACAAAATGTTGATAGTTTTGATTTCGGCCACAGCTATCGACGTCGCAACTGAAGAGGTCGAAAATTGGCAACGAAACGTAGTGTAATATCTATTAAATATCTTTTTCTGACTTGAAATTTTTTTTTATTGTCAACATTTTTAATACTGAAACATGTTATTAGATAAAAACAAGCCGCCATTTACCTGAGTTCCAGTGTTTCAACATAGTCATTCTTTAGTACACAAAAAGAAAGGCGGTAAATTTGTTAGAAATAAATTTATCAACTGAAACATAAAATAATTACAGCATTACGACGTTTCGTCTACAATTTTGGGACGTTATCAGGTAATAGACTACATAATTCCGGTTAAAACCGTAATATAACGCCGTCCATTTCACTTAACTTATATTTGGACATCTAATTACATCCAATACTGCCTAGTACCTGATAAAGTCCCAAAATTGCGGGAGAAACGTCGTTATATTGTATTGAGGTTTGGTTTGATTAATACAGACATTTTTTGTAAAATAAAAATGGCTGTTTTTCTGATTATTTATTAAATGATAATTATCATCTATATAATAAAAAAGGATGTATATTTGTATGTATGTATGTATTTACGTTGTTCTTTATACAAATTTTATTGCGTGGACAGAATGCAACAAAAATTGGTACACATATTCTTCAAAATACGAGAAACGGTACTGTGAGGGTGAGAAACCCCTAGCATACATGTGGAAAGAATTATAATTAGAAACCGTGATCATTATATGTTAAATTACTGCGCGCCAAGAGACAATGACGTCACGCGGGAGAAAGACGTTACTACGCAACGAACAAAGGAAATATTTCCTTTATTAGGAATGAAATAAAGCAGAAATATTTTCTTTAAATAAAAAGTATAATTTTATACAGCAATACTCCATCGAATGGTAATAAAGAAGAATACGAATTACTTTACCATCCTTGGGGAAAATGTAAGTTAATTTTCGCGCTGTATTAGTTGTGAGTCTAGCTAATAATTTCATCAATGTAATATTTCGTAATGTATGAAGACTGAGTGACGATTATATCCTGAAATACTCAAGGAATATATTTAAGTATTCAATTAAATACTTTTTCGAGTTTATATAAATAAGTACACGAGCAACGCCGGGCACCCAGCTAGTATTATATAAAATAATAGTGTATTAAGTTAGAAATTTACTGTGAATAAAAAAATTAAAGTGTTATAATACTTTTATAATACGTTTGTTCTCTAATTTTCTTGGGAACGTCATCAGGTTTTTTAAAATTAAATTATATTACTACAAATTTATAAGATAAAAATTTCGAGAAAATCAAAGTCCTTTTTTTATGAGATTCTTGCCTTTCTCTACGTATATATTATATATATTTTTTAATTGTCTGTATTGACCTCATTAATAATTTATATTGAATTATTCTGCGTTCGTTGTTTGTAAAGTTACTACAAGTTAATTATTTAACATTTTTACCTAAGATTTTTAAAATCAACGTTTTAATTACTAAAATTAAAATTTGTGTGCATTAAATATTAGAATATAATTATACATCGGTTGTATTCCGGGATTATGAGTGAAACAGAAGTGAAAGCAACAGAAATATTATGGAGGAGTTGTAGCGAAGGTAATCAGGAATTCTCAATTTTTAATTTGTAAGACATGAAATGTGGACCGATTATAAATAATACAAATACAGTAGTGAAGTTCAAATTCGTTTTGCAGTACAGTATTGGGATCGGATCTCATATCAAATCTTAAATTAACCGAACAACGCGTCTGTTCCGTTAAAAATTGTTTTCAAAATAGTTTATTTAAATCGACTACAGGTTTATAAATAAATATCTTAATTTATTTTGTTTTAAATGTATTCGTTTATTTAAAGTAATTAATTTATAATTGACTTGTCTGTTTTTGGCCTCGTTTACTAATTTTAAATATGCCGATATTGTTTTCGTAGTGGCGTGACACGTTTCTAATCACCTCTTTCTGAGCCACCAAATGTTTTATAAATTCATGAGATTGCGAACGACGCTGCTGGATTTGAAGAGTAAGCTGTTGGGTGTCGAAATCTGCGCCTCAGCCTGTGAGGAATGCTTTATAAGGCTTTCAGGGAGGGAAATAATGTGACCGTGGCCTCATTTTCGTCGAGGTTCGGTCTTACGCAAGGTAGGCAACTCCGCGGCGCTCGGCTGCCACGCGCGGGCGACAACTTTCAAGGGGCGACTCAAGCGCCAGAGGAGATATAAATTTGTTGCAGTAACTGACACTAGTTTCAGGAGCGACATTAAAATAATTAGGTAAATAAGCAGCCAACTAACAGAATTCTTCTTCTATCAATGCAGGATTAGGCCTCTTCCACGTTTCTTCCCACATTCCTTCTTCCTATTAGGTTATATTCCAATACTTCTTTGGGAATCCTTTTTAAGCGGCACACGATGTACATGTCCTTTCGATTTCTCTTTAAGTTGGATCGCCTTCTCTGTTACTGTATCATTTCTGATTCTTTCTTCTCTAGCGCACATCCTTTAACTGATCTTAGAAACTTCATTTCTGATGTTTCTAGTTGTCTTTACTTCTAAGCGTCCAACTTTTCCGCCCCCTTCCCCCGTATAGTAAAGTGGGAAACTGCCACAACTTTTATTTGCGTTTCTTTCCTTGTTTTTTTCCCCTTCAGAGTTCTTCTTATTGTGCCACATATATGTTTGTATAACTTTATCTTGTTCATATGATACATCGCAGCTCTGGGAAATGTGGTATCTGTTCAATTGGTTTATCAACTAGAATTATTTTTCTTTCGGCCAAATAAATACCTCACGACGTTACCGTGATCCTCGCTGCTTTCGTCAGGGTGATTCGAAAATGCAAGAGCCGTAAGAACGACGCGACCTCACAAACCGCGTGACGAACTCGAGAGAAGAGATAAATCGAACTCAAAGGGTAAAGATTGTATAAAAGCAGAGAAATTAGTCTAACAACTAGAGATCATAATTATCGCAGAGTTTTATAGTATCGGTCTGAGGGTTAATTTCTGACATAAATCCTGGCAGCGGTCATCAACTAAAATCTTGGCATTTTGCTAATGAAATGAATGATTCATAAATATCTAGGTTTTTATTTGGAACTTGACAAGCTTTTTGGGTAATGTCTTTAAAATAAAAGTTTTAATTTAACGTCTGTTTTTATGAATTAAGAAAATAATTGATGACCTTATACAGACAGAATCATTTTTTTTTAGAAAAATACCTGAGGAAGATACTGATAGGTATCGAAACGTCGTTACAATATAAATAAAAAGTGTCGGTATAAGGGTCATCAATTATTTTTAAAATAAATTCGATTATTTTACATTAATAAATTCTTTTTTTTATGACTTAAAATTGGCTGATGGTTATTTATCTACCAGATCGAATATACGAGGCGTGTTCAGAAAGTAAGTACCGTTTTTTGGGGATGAAAAAAACCCTCATAAAAACTTTTATTTCTAAACAAAATTTAATCATGTATGGAAGAGTATTTCTTAAACTATTTTTCACATGATGAATATTACAACAATTTCGAAATTTGTACAACTGGAGGCTGTGCTAAAGGGTTGTTTATTTATTTAAATACATATGTTTGGAACTGTACGAGAAATATTATCTTCTTGAAAGTAAGAAAACAGAAAACAACACAATTAATCCAATTACATGGTTTCTCTTCGTCGTGAAGAATCAATCCTCATTAGATCATTAGAACCAACAAATGTTTCTGTATTTTTTTTTCTTTAAAAAAACCCAGTTCATACGAAAATTGGTTTCCTGGTATGAAAAATGGTACGAAGAATGGTGACAACTATACAGAAAAATAGTTTAAGAAATACTCTTTCATATCAGATTAAATTTTGTTTAGAAAAAAAAGTTTTTATGAGGGTTTTTTTCATCCCCAAAAAAACGGTACTTACTTTCTGGACACGCCTCGAATATTGGATCTGGTAGATAAATAACCATCAGCCAATTTTAAGTCATAATAAAATGAATTTAATAATGTAAAAATAAACAACGTTTCGACGCCTATTTTGCGAGATCCTCTATCAAAAAAAAATTAAACATGAACGTCCTGAGGTTGCAAAATAGGCGTCGAAACGTTGTTTAATTTTAGATTAATAATTTCCTTTTTCTATGAGTTGAAATTGGCTGATGGTTATATATGTATATGTATCATTAATAGATGACCTTTTATTTACAGAAGTAAATTAATTGTAGCAATCCATGTGGTGCAGTTAGGGATCTCTTAGACTCCAGGACAGCGTTGGATCTTTTGCTAAGTGTCCGGTGTCGTAGTAGATGCTGCAGGACGTTGACAGTTAGGGCGCCGTGCCAACACGCACACGCGTGAGCGGCGTGCAGCGCGACACGGAAGTCCGCGGAAACTCCCCTCGTCGGCCGCGGCGTAACGGCGCTCTCGGCGTGCTGCTCGCTCCCGCTGCCTGCGCTCTCACTCGGCGCTGCTACTCCCACGAACTTGGATATATATCAGAAACACCGACTGTTGTTACTCGCAATTTGAAACGATCCGTGATCGGGTAACGTGACGGAAAGGGCGCGCAACGGATGTGTGTGAGGTGACGTCACAGCCTTCCGCGACGAAGGCTCAGAAACCGCCACGTCGGATACCGCTCAGTACAGTGACCGCGAAACTGGCGTGTTCGTACACCTCGAAGGCAAGCGTCAGTGAAGCAACGCTACAGTGTTTATTAGAGTCCCGACAGCTGCCACTGTAGGACCAGACCGAATTTAGTAGGTCTGCCCCGTGTTGTTCTCTCCCTGATGAAGAACAGAGTTTTTTTTTCTGTCGGAGTTTCTACACATTTTTCTGAACTTGTAGGCGGTTCTTTTCTAACCTTACTTGTTTCTTGCACACTACCTATTTCTTTCTCAATTCCATTAATTTCTGAAATGAAAATAATTTACGTCTGATAGAAAATAATGAAGAAGAAAGACATCCAATACCGATAAAAAGGGTAATGTAAATACCACACAACGTTTCTGGGATCCTTGTACCTTTCGTCAGGTGCTAAGAAGAGCCTAGAGCGACACAACTGCACTGGTCACTAGACAACACTCAAAATCCTAAGAAGAGCCTAGAGAAACAAAACTGCACTGGTCATTTGACAACACTCAAAATCCTAAGAAGAGCCTAGAGAAACACAACTGCGCTAGTCACTTGACAGCACTCAAAATCCTAAGAAGAGCCTAGAGCGACACAACTGCACTGGTCACTTGACAACACTCAAAATCCTAAGAAGAGCCTAGAGAAACACAACTGCACTGGTCCCTTGACAACACTCAAAATTCTAAGAAGAGCCTAGAGAAACACAACTGCACTGGTCACTTGACAACACTCAAAATCCTACGAAGAGCCTAGAGAAACACAACTGCACTGGTCACTAAACAACACTCAAAATCCTAAGAAGAGCCTAGAGAATCACAACTGCACTGGTCACTTGAAAACACTCAAAATCCTAAGAAGAGCCTAGAGAAACACAACTGCACTGGTCACTTGACAACACAAAAATGGCTGTAATAAACTGGTATTTTTTAACTATATGTTTCTCAAGAGAATGAGAAAGATGACAGCGAACGTCACTGAAACGTCGTGACTTAAGCCCTTAATTAACAAAAGGTGGAAGCCCAAGAGAAGCGTAGACTAAAATTAAATAACTCATCTGACCATAGTCAATATTTAATTGTAAATATCAAATATCCATAGTTAAAGGTGACAGGTGTATGTGTGATCTACAAATAATAATGTTATATTAAACTAAAGTACTATATTGGTACAATTGTTTGGAAAGCTCCTGTAAGACAGCATCCTGTAAGGATAAATTAATGTTTGAATTTAAAATATTATAAAACACAGAACGTTTCGAGCCTAAATTGTGGCATCCCGTTCATTGGTATCATTTTCCTTTTCAGTTTGATATTAAAATCAATACTAACCTTTTGACATGTCTATTTTCCTTTAATTTTTATTATTACCTCCTTTATTTCATTTTAGCTGATGTTAATTGCTTTAATTTAAATGTCAGCGAGTGATACGCAATCAGAGATAAATAACTTTCAAAATTCAAATATATATATATATATATCGTGCCCCTGTTGTGATAGTTTCGACTGATTTGATGGCGGCCATGCTGCCAGATGCAAGATGGCCGTGTTGTGGTGCGGGGTTGCCTGGAGACAGGCGAGTCTGAGATCGATACAGCAGCATCTCTGGCCCGGGGGCCGCATTGCGCTGCCTTCAGGGACCTTCGTATCGACTCTCCCTCCCTCTGCATTCCACCGCAAACCTTATCACAAAGGGAAGGGGCGGAGGTGGGGGGAGGCTTCTCACTCAGCAACAACGCATTCTAACGAGCGGGAAATATTGACGTTTCTTTCTTCTTCTTTTTTTTAACAGCATCTTTTGTCTCACATGCTCTTGCACGTTATCTATACATGTGTGTAGATGTCTCAATTATATTTAACCGTACTGGTTTCATCCACATAGTTATCTGAAGTTGCTCTTGATGACCCTGTTGGTCCACTTGATCCAATTATTGGTAACTACTGACAAAGTCAAGGAGGCCTCGTCACGGAAAGATCATCAGTGTCACAGAGATATCTGTGAATACTTGTAAAAAAATTCTCTGGTTTGAATAATATCAATTTTTAGAACTAAAAAAAGGCATTAATCTCTCTGCCATTACCAAAACCATCCTTCTTATTGGAAAAAAATACTTATAGAATGCTGCGTCCCCACAGCAAACTCCTCTCCCGCTATCGGAAGGGCGTTGGACAAGTACCCAATGCCCGACCTACCTCATGCAGGTTTTTCTAGGGTTTTCCCTGCATTTCTTTAGGCGAATGCCAGGTAGGATCTTTAAAATATAGCCCGGGGTCCCTTGTTAACCCTTGGCTACCTTCCTCTACCCTTCCGCATCCCCCCTTTCAAATCCCTTCCTATGATATTAAAGGGGAGTTTCCACCATGTAGCCTGTTGCCCTAAAAAAACCATTTTTTAATGTAAGTAAAAAGTTTTAATTTTAACGTCCGTTTTGAATTAATCAAAAATATGTAGGAAAAGTCCTGAAGAAGATACAAAAGGTGTCGAAACGTCGTCACAATATAAATGTATGAGGTCAGGAATTGTTTTCTTATTTATGTAAGTTTTTTTAAGGATTTAAAAACCATGTCGTAGAACTGCACGAAACGTCGTCACATGCACTTGCACGTTATTTATACATGTGTGTAGTTGTTTCAATTATATTTAACCGTACGTGTCCCGTACGGATTTCATCCACATAGTTTTCTGAAGTTCCTCTTCATGACCCTTGCTGGTCCACTTACAGAATATTTGTCATGTATAATCAATGAGGATTTTAGATAAAATACCTTCTTCTTGGAAAAGGATCCATGATTCAAGGAGAATAAATTATGACTCTAAGAACTGCTGACGAGATCGGAATCAGCATCTTTGTTAAATGGCATGGGAAAAAAACCTCCGAGTGTAATGTGACCATTAATAGACTAAAAGTAAAAGTAATGGTGAGTAGTCAGAAGAAGAAGCGGGGTGATGAAAAGGGAAATCGTGGGTTGATCCCGGTGCCGGCCAACCATCAACATCTTCCGCAAGACCAATCGATACTATAAATATATAATCATTTGTAAATACTTCTCCGGTTGGAAAATACCAGAAGATGATACAAAAAGGGTATCGAAACGTCGTCATAATAGAATTAAAAAAAAGAGAGAGAGAGAGTCTCCATAAGGTATTCGAAACGTCGTCATAATATAATTTACAAAAATAAATAAGTGTGTATGAGGTATTCGTGGTTCATCATAAACCATTTAAGTAAATTAAAGAATACCGGGAAACGGCGAGGATATCATCGTCGTTACTCCTGGGCTGGTTGTCTGATCCTCTAGAGATTTTTCTATCCTCATCTGTTAATTAACTTTTAAATACTGAATTCTCAGATTAAAAAAAATATATATTAATTTAAACATCCAATAAGAACGTTGCTTCGAACGTTTGGTTGGGATCAGCAGGGTGTCGTCTACTGTGAGCTGTTGAGACCTGGTGAAACTGTCAATGACCACCACCAACAACTGCTCCGTGCTCTGCGTGTATAAAAAGCCCCGGATTATCAGCAGAGACATGACAAGCTGATTTTCCGAACCATCGTAACAACTGTGAGGTTGTTACCGCTTGCTTATTCACCAGCCCTGGCCCTTTCCGACTACCACCTGTTTTCGTCGAAAGGCCACGCGCTCGCTGAGCAGCTCTTACTATTCTTACGATCACGTCCAAAAATTGCTTTATGAGTAGTTTAATGAATTTTTTTTTAGCGTAGCATCAACAAATTGCCCGAGAGGTTGGAAAAATGTGTAGGGTCTCAACTTGAATATTTTTTTTTGTTTCCTATGAAAAACAGGCCTATGTTTTCTGACTGTAAGCAGCTGATTTAAGCTCATACACCTAGTCTCATATTTCTTCCAGTGTTGCAACAAAATCATCAATTTCCTTGTATTGTTTTCATTTAGAATGATAAAAGACCCTCAGCAACCAGCAGACACCCACTTTGTGGTTCACAAAAAAAACAAAAACCTTCCGATTGCAGCGCAGTCTATACAGGACAAACTAAACGTGCATTAAAAACTACAATTACGGAAAATAGAAATCGAATTTTAATTTCCTACTGACAACGATTCAGAGATAATGAAACATAACAACTGAGGTCAGAATATTTTTTACGTTGAACCCTAATTTTTCACACCAGAAGCGGCCCTTCAGAATCAAGAGGGATGGATCACCTTCACGACTGCATTAAGATGAATCTCTATGACGCCTTTGCTTTCTGATTGAGTTCTCTGGCTCCTTTGTTATGTGCCATCGTCCTGATCGTCCGTAATAATTATTCTTCTGTTGAAGAGGTCTGCTGATTGGTTGAAGAAACGTCGTTAAATTGCTGGGGTTTTTATTTATGTCTGTAATTGGCCGTTCTGATATTAACAGACGTTATTATTGGCGGTTTAAATTATTTTTTTTTTCATCTGAGAATTCAGTATTTAGAAGTTAATTAACAGATTAGGATAGAAAAATCTCGAGAGGACCAGGCCCAGAACTAACAACGAAGATATCCTCGTCGGTATTCTTGAATTTACTTAAAAGGTTTGTGATAAACCACGAATACCTTATACACACTTTATTATTATTTTATTTATAGTATGACGACGTTTCGATACCTTATGCAGACTCGTTCTATTTTTTATTTTTATTACGACGACATTTCGATACCTTATGCAGACTCTTCCCCTTTTTTTATTTTTATTATGACGACGTTACGATACCTTATGCACACTCTTTCTATTTTTTTATTTTTATTATGGTGACGTTTCGATACCTTATGCAGACTCTCTCTCTTTTTTTTATTATGACGGCGTTTCGATACCTTATGCACACTCTTTCTATTTTTTTATTTTTATTATGGTGACGTTTCGATACCTTATGCACTCTCTCTCTCTTTTTTTATTTTTATTATGGCGACGTTTCGATACCTTATGCACACTCTTTCTAATTTTTATTTTTATTATGACGACGTTTCGATACCTTATGCAGACTCTCTCGCTTTTTTTATTTTTATTATGGCGACGTTTCGATACCTTAAGCAGACTCGTTCTATTTTTTATTTTTATTACGACGACATTTCGATACCTTATGCAGACTCTTCCCCTTTTTTTATTTTTATTATGGCAACGTTTCGATACCTTATGCACACTCTTTCTAATTTTTATTTTTATTATGACGACGTTTCGATACCTTATGCTGACTCTCTCGCTTTTTTTATTTATATTATGACGACGTTTCGATACCTTATGCAGACTCTTACTATTTTTTATTTTTATTATGACGACGTTTCGATACCTTATGCAGACTCTTTCTCTTTTTTTATTTTTATTATGGCGACGTTTCGATACCTTATGCAGACTCTCTCTCTTTTTTTTATTTATATTATGACGACGTTTCGATACCTTATGCAGACTCTTTCTATTTATTATTTTTATTATGACGACGTTTCGATATCTTATGCAGACTCTCTCTCTCTCTTTATTTTTATTATGACGACGTTTCGATACCTTATGCAGCCTCTTCCTATTTTTTTATTTTTGTTATGACGACGTTTCGATACCTTCTGCAGTCGTTCTCGCTTTTTTTATTGTTATTATGACGACGTTTCGATACCTTATGCAGACTCTCGCTTTTTTTTTTATTATGACGACGTTTCGATACCTTATGCAGACTCTCTCGCTTTATTTATTTTTATTATGACGACGTTTCGATACCTTATGCAGACTTTTACTATTTTTTATTTTTATTATGGCGACGTTTTGATACCTTATGCAGACTCTCGCTTTTTTTTTTATTATGACGACGTTTCGATACCTTATGCAGACTCTCTCGCTTTATTTATTTTTATTATGACGACGTTTCGATACCTTATGCAGACTTTTACTATTTTTTATTTTTATTATGACGACGTTTCGATACCTTATGCACACTCTCTCGTTTTTTTATGTTTATTATGACGACCTTTCGATACCTTATGCAGACTCTCTCTCTTTTTTTATTTTTATTATGACGACGTTTCGATACCTTATGCAGACTCTCTCGCTTTATTTATTTTTATTATGACGACGTTTCGATACCTTATGCAGACTTTTACTATTTTTTATTTTTATTATGACGACGTTTCGATACCTTATGCAGCCTCTTCCTATTTTTTTACTTTTGTTATGACGACGTTTCGATACCTTATGCAGACTCTCCCTCTTTTTTTATTTTTATTATGACGTCGTTTCGATACCTTATGCAGACTCTTTCTATTTTTATTTATTATGACGACGTTTCGATACCCTTCTTGTATCTTCTACTGGTATTTTCCAACCTGGAAAGTATTTACAAATGATTATATATTTATAGTATAATTGTAGAAAATAAACAAAGACCAAGTTCTTTTCGTAGTTTGAAACTTTAGCCTGATGAGGTCACAAAATAAGCGACGAAACGTTGTTTAATTCTCACAGTTTTTAATTTTATTTCTGTCTGATGTTTATTTATTTACCACCTGAGTATCCCGGCGTTGCCCGGGTTGTTATATATCCCTAACCTCCCGATTTGACTCCAATATCGCGGTTCTTTTAGCGTTATTTTCACGTAAACGCCCCTTAAACAACGCGAACCCATGTCGAAAGGGGTTGAAACAATACACTGATAACATCGGTATAAATACTGACAATTTAAGTACCCCCCCCCCCAATGTATTCAACGCAAATATCTCCCGTGTTCGCATGTTAAAAACATTTCCACCCCGCCCCCTCCCGCATCTGGGGGTTAAATGGTAAGTTGAATGTCCTAAGTAAACTCAGTATCATTAATTTTTTTAAAAAATTACGCCCAGGATAAACAATGTAGCCCACTGCTTTTTTTTTGGGGGGGGGGCGTCACTGACGTCAGGCAAAGTAATTTAAGCAGTGAGATGATCAATATGTACCCCCACTGACCTCGGCGGAGGAGGTTTGCATAGCGAGGAGTCGGCAGCGCGAGTTCGATCAGCCAGGAGCAAGCAGCGTGGTGGCCCACTTATTCAGCGATGTCATCGCGTGCTAAATAATGCACGTGTTCGCATCCTCTCGACCCAGAAGGACCTCAATGCAATTCAATTAAGGGGCAATAGAAGCTGAAGGGAGTCGAGAAACGTTTGAAATGTCAGATCTTCAGCAGTTTCTGTCGTGGGATGTCGAATTCTTCATGAGAACAACTAGGAACGTTGACCATTAGGCTGTTCTCTGGAGCGACATAAAATAACTCTTCCTTAGTTAAAGAGTAATTTAATCAGTTATCTAAATGGTGGGACTATACCATGAAGAGTCCATACGGCGGCTCAGAAACTCTCGGACAAAAATTACTTTAATTAATTAATACAGGGACTTGATCAGTTAAATGAAAAATAAAATGTTTTATTATTATGTTACCTTTATATTGAACGTAAGAAACACGAAGACTGTCCAGACGAGTAGGTTCCCGCGGACCGGAGGCACGCAACACCTCCAGCTCTCACCGTACACTGGAATCTGTAACAAGGTATCGTGTTGTTCCGATCTGGTGGAGAGTCAGTCAAAAACTCAGCCAAAGTCAAACCTGCATCCAAATAAAAATACTTAAACGGTTCCCTCAGTCAGAGTCGTTTGTCTGGAGCTTGCCCCTCCAAACGACAATTAATCCGTTCCAATACATATTCGGCTGACCCTCGGTCGAATTCATGATTCTTCGTTGGCCATCCAAACGACGACCACTCTTTTTAAAATATATAAACGGCTCCCTCTGTCAAAATCGTGTCCAAACGACAATTATTCCGTTCCTGACCCTCGGTCGAATTCATGATTCTTCGTTGTCCATCCGAACGACGACCAGTCCTTTTAAAATATATAAACGGCTCCCTCTGTCAAAATCGTGTCCAAACGACAATTAATCCGTTCCAATACATATTCGGCTGACCCTCGGTCGAATTCATGATTCTTCGTTGTGCATCCAAACGACGACCAGTCCTTTTAAAATATATAAACGACTCCCTCAGTCAAAATCGTGTCTGTCCAAACGACAATTAATCCGTTCCAATACATATTCGGCAGACCCTCGGTCGAATTCATGATTCTTCGTTGGCCATCAGAACGACGACCAGTCCTTTTAAAAATATATAAACGGCTCCCTCAGTCAAAATCGTGTCTGTCCAAACGACAATTAATCCGTTCCAATACATATTCGGCTGACCCTCGGTCGAATTCATTATTGTTCGTTGGCCATCCAAACGACGACCAGTCCTTTTAAAATATATAAACGGCTCCCTCTGTCAAAATCGTGTCCAAATGACAATTAATCCGTTACAGTACATATTCGACTGACCCTGGGTCATAAGGTATCGAAACGTCGTCATAATATAAATAAAAAGAGAGAGAGAGTCTGCATAAGGTATCGAAACGTCGTCATAATATAAATAAAAAAAGAGAGAGTGTCTGCATAAGGTATCGAAACGTCGTCATAATAAAAATAAAAAAAGAGAGAGTGTCTGCATAAGGTATCGAAACGTCGTCATAATAAAAATAAAAAATAGTAAGAGTCTGCATAAGGTATCGAAACGTCGTCATAATATAAATAAAATAATAAAGTGTGTATAAGGTATTCGTGGTTTATCACAAACCTTCGTTGTCCATCCAAACGACGACCAGTCCTTTTAAAAATAAATAAACGGTTCCCTCAGTCAAAGTCATGCATGTCCAAACGAGAATTAAGCCGTTCCAATACATATTCGGCTGACCCTCGGTCGAATTCAGGATTCTTCGTTGTCCATCCAAACGAAGACCAGTCCTTTTAAAAATAAATAAACGGTTCCCTCAGTCAAAGTCGTGCCTATCCAAACGAGAATTAATCCGTTACAGTATATATTCGGCTGACCCTCGGTCGAATTAATGATTCTTCGTCGTCCATCCAAACGACGACCAGTTCTTTTAAAAATATATAAACGGTTCCCTCAGTCAAAGTCGTGTATGTCCAAACGACAATTAATCCGTTCCAATACATATTCGGCTGACCCTCGGTCGAATTTATGATTCTTCGTCGTCCATCCAAACGACGACCAGTCCTTTTAAAAATAAATAAACGGCTCCCTCAGTCAAAGTCGTGCCTGTCCAAACGAGAATTAATCCGTTACAGTATATATTCGGCTGACCCTCGGTCGAATTAATGATTCTTCGTCGTCCATCCAAACGAAGACCAGTCCTTTTAAAAATAAATAAACGGTTCCCTCTGTCAAAATCGTGTCCAAGCGACAATTAATCCGTTACAGTACATATTCGGCTGACCCTGGGTCGAATTCATGATTATTCGTCGTCCATCCAAACGACGACCAGTCCTTTTAAAAATAAATAAACGGTTCCCTCAGTCAAAGTCGTGTATGTCCAAACGACAATTAATCCGTTCCAATAAATATTCGGCTGACCCTGGGTCGAATTCATGATTATTCGTCGTCCATCCAAACGACGACCAGTCCTTTTAAAAATAAATAAACGGCTCCCTCAGTCAAAATCGTGTCTGTCCAAACGACAATTAATCCGTTCTAATACGTATTCGGCTGACCCTGGGTCGAATTCATGATTATTCGTCGTCCATCCAAACGACGACCAGTCCTTTTAAAAATAAATAAACGGTTCCCTCAGTCAAAGTCGTGTATGTCCAAACGACAATTAATCCGTTCCAATAAATATTCGGCTGACCCTGGGTCGAATTCATGATTATTCGTCGTCCATCCAAACGACGACCAGTCCTTTTAAAAATAAATAAACGGCTCCCTCAGTCAAAATCGTGTCTGTCCAAACGACAATTAATCCGTTCTAATACGTATTCGGCTGACCCTCGGTCGAATTCATGATTCTTCGTCGTCCATCCAAACGAAGACCAGTCCTTTTAAAAATAAATAAACGGTTCCCTCTGTCAAAATCGTGTCCAAGCGACAATTAATCCGTTACAGTACATATTCGGCTGACCCTGGGTCGAATTCATGATTATTCGTCGTCCATCCAAACGACGACCAGTCCTTTTAAAAATAAATAAACGGTTCCCTCAGTCAAAGTCGTGTATGTCCAAACGACAATTAATCCGTTCCAATAAATATTCGGCTGACCCTGGGTCGAATTCATGATTATTCGTCGTCCATCCAAACGACGACCAGTCCTTTTAAAAATAAATAAACGGCTCCCTCAGTCAAAATCGTGTCTGTCCAAACGACAATTAATCCGTTCTAATACGTATTCGGCTGACCCTCGGTCGAATTCAGGATTCTTCGTTGTCCATCCAAACGAAGACCAGTCCTTTTAAAAATAAATAAACGGTTCCCTCAGTCAAAGTCGTGCCTATCCAAACGAGAATTAATCCGTTACAGTATATATTCGGCTGACCCTCGGTCGAATTAATGATTCTTCGTCGTCCATCCAAACGACGACCAGTTCTTTTAAAAATATATAAACGGTTCCCTCAGTCAAAGTCGTGCCTGTCCAAACGAGAATTAATCCGTTACAGTATATATTCGGCTGACCCTCGGTCGAATTAATGATTCTTCGTCGTCCATCCAAACGACGACCAGTTCTTTTAAAAATATATAAACGGTTCCCTCAGTCAAAGTCGTGTATGTCCAAACGACAATTAATCCGTTCCAATACATATTCGGCTGACCCTCGGTCGAATTTATGATTCTTCGTCGTCCATCCAAACGACGACCAGTCCTTTTAAAAATAAATAAACGGTTCCCTCAGTCAAAGTCGTGTATGTCCAAACGACAATTAATCCGTTCCAATAAATATTCGGCTGACCCTGGGTCGAATTCATGATTATTCGTCGTCCATCCAAACGACGACCAGTCCTTTTAAAAATAAATAAACGGCTCCCTCAGTCAAAATCGTGTCTGTCCAAACGACAATTAATCCGTTCTAATACGTATTCGGCTGACCCTCGGTCGAATTAATGATTCTTCGTCGTCCATCCAAACGAAGACCAGTCCTTTTAAAAATAAATAAACGGTTCCCTCTGTCAAAATCGTGTCCAAGCGACAATTAATCCGTTACAGTACATATTCGGCTGACCCTGGGTCGAATTCATGATTATTCGTCGTCCATCCAAACGACGACCAGTCCTTTTAAAAATAAATAAACGGTTCCCTCAGTCAAAGTCGTGTATGTCCAAACGACAATTAATCCGTTCCAATAAATATTCGGCTGACCCTGGGTCGAATTCATGATTATTCGTCGTCCATCCAAACGACGACCAGTCCTTTTAAAAATAAATAAACGGCTCCCTCAGTCAAAATCGTGTCTGTCCAAACGACAATTAATCCGTTCTAATACGTATTCGGCTGACCCTCGGTCGAATTCAGGATTCTTCGTTGTCCATCCAAACGAAGACCAGTCCTTTTAAAAATAAATAAACGGTTCCCTCAGTCAAAGTCGTGCCTATCCAAACGAGAATTAATCCGTTACAGTATATATTCGGCTGACCCTCGGTCGAATTAATGATTCTTCGTCGTCCATCCAAACGACGACCAGTTCTTTTAAAAATATATAAACGGTTCCCTCAGTCAAAGTCGTGTATGTCCAAACGACAATTAATCCGTTCCAATACATATTCGGCTGACCCTCGGTCGAATTTATGATTCTTCGTCGTCCATCCAAACGACGACCAGTCCTTTTAAAAATAAATAAACGGCTCCCTCAGTCAAAGTCGTGCCTGTCCAAACGAGAATTAATCCGTTACAGTATATATTCGGCTGACCCTCGGTCGAATTAATGATTCTTCGTCGTCCATCCAAACGAAGACCAGTCCTTTTAAAAATAAATAAACGGTTCCCTCTGTCAAAATCGTGTCCAAGCGACAATTAATCCGTTACAGTACATATTCGGCTGACCCTGGGTCGAATTCATGATTATTCGTCGTCCATCCAAACGACGACCAGTCCTTTTAAAAATAAATAAACGGTTCCCTCAGTCAAAGTCGTGTATGTCCAAACGACAATTAATCCGTTCCAATAAATATTCGGCTGACCCTGGGTCGAATTCATGATTATTCGTCGTCCATCCAAACGACGACCAGTCCTTTTAAAAATAAATAAACGGCTCCCTCAGTCAAAATCGTGTCTGTCCAAACGACAATTAATCCGTTCTAATACGTATTCGGCTGACCCTCGGTCGAATTCATGATTCTTCGTCGTCCATCCAAACGACGACCAGTTCTTTTAAAAATAAATAAACGGTTCCCTCTGTCAAAAAAGAAGAAGAATGTTACTCCGTTGCTCTCCAAACGGCGAGTGAATCAATTCTTGCCATCTGCTGACCAAGTGAGCCAAAGAATCTACGGCCCAAACTGAATTCAATCCATTCATTAAAATACGTATACGGTTCCGTCAGTCAAATTCATGCTTCCTTCGTCGACGTCGACGTTGTCCATTCGTTTGTCTCCGTAAACGGCCCGAATAATCCAATTATTGGTAACAACTGACGAGGTAAGCCAAGAAGTCAAGGAAGCCTCGTCACGGAAAGATCATCGCTGTCAAAGAGACGCAGACCGAATACATGTAAAAATTCTCTGGTTTGAGTAATTTCAATTTTTAGAACGAAACAAAAACTCTCTGTCATTACCAAAACCATCCTTCTTATTGGAAAAAATACTTACAGAATGCTGCGTCCCCACAACAAACTCCTCTCCTGCTATAGAAAGGGCGTGGGACAAGTACCCAATGCCCGACCTACCTGATGCAGGTTTTTCTAGGGTTTTCCCTGCATTTCTTTAGGCGAATGCCAGGTAGGATCCTTAAAATATAGCCCGGGGGCCCTAGTTAACCCTTGGCTACCTTCCGCTACCCTTCCGCATCCCCCCTTTAAAATCCCTTCCTATGCTATTAAATGGGAGTTGCCACCATGTGGATTACCCTCATGTAGCTTCCTGTTACCCTAAAAAAACCATTTTTTGTGTAAGTATAAAGTTTTAATTTTAACGTCTGTTTTGAATTAATCAAAAATATGTAGGAAAACACGTAAAGATGATACAAAATGGTATCGAAACGTCGTCACGATATAAATGAAAAATAAAAGGTGTCTTTATGAGGTCATCAATTGTTTTGTTATTTATGTAAGCAGTTTAAGGATTTAAAGAACTGCTCGAAACGTCCCGGGAACTAAATATTCGACTTTTTAATGTAGTTATATACTTTTTTGTGTGAGAAATGACTATCCTCTATCTTTATATAAAATCTCCAAGACCTTAACGTCATCGGTTTGTGTGGATTCGGGACTCTGGTGCAGTGCTTGTGTCTTTCCTTCTAGTTATACGCTTGTGTGAGGACATCAGGTAAAACGTATTAAATCTTGAAATCGAATGGGTATAAAGTGAAATAACATTTCTGGTTTACAAATTCGTCGGGGTTGGTGGGGAGGGCGGGGGGCGGGGGGGGGGCGGATGAAGACTCCCTCGCGCCTGATTGCTCGAGCGCCCTGGAAGACGCCAATAGATGTGCCAGGAAGTGAGGATTAAGTCTAGGGGAGACGCGTGAGATTTGCAGCAGTGCTTGTCGAGGAGTCGCAGCCAATCCCGAGAGATCGGGGTCCAGCCGAGGGATGCTGATTGGACGGGAGGCGGAGCGTCCGCAGCATCCAGAGATCAACGACGGAGTGGAAGGGATACGAAGGGGAAGCGGAAACAACTCCCTGCTACTTGCGTTGTGCGCAACTCTGCAAAGGGACCTTGGAGATTTACATAAGGATTGAGAAGAAATAAAAACGGACTGGTTAGGGAAAAAGGGAAGCCCTCTGAAGTGAAACGGGGCAAACGTAAAAGCCCAGTAATCAAATATGGCTCATAACTGACATTACAATATCATATAAGAGGAATTATCCTTCACATCTAGAGGAATGGTTCTATTTGTCTTCAACATCTGCAGGCAACGGATTTCCAAAGAGGTTAGAATGTCTCCTCTCACAATTGGTTAACAAAATTAAAACCGTACCGATATTTTAAACCATTTATATATCAATATGAAGTTTCACATTTTATCCTGAAGATGTCAGCATGTTTTGAAGAAATCAACGAACGGAGGAGTCCCAGTTTTGTGCATTAACTCCAGAGATGTTAATATAAAGAAATTCTAATATTATTTCTACAACGGCTCAATATAAAAATCTTTGCATTTTTTTCTGGTACTTTTTTTACGGTAACAGGGGGCTACATGAGGATAATCTACATGGTGGCAACTCCCCTTTAATAGCATAGGAAGGGATTTGAAAGGGGGGAATCGGAAGGGTAGAGGAAGGTAGCCATGGGTTAACTAGGGCCCCCGCGATACGGTTTAAGGATCGTACCCGGCAATTCGCCTTAAAGTGATGCAGGGAAAACCCTAGAAAAACCTGCATCAGGTAGGTCGGGCATTGGGTACTTGTACCACGCCCTTCCCTGGATAGCGGGAGAAGAGTTTGCCGTAGGGTCGCAGAATTCCCATCTCCATACCTCGAGCAGTTTAGGAGGCAGCTGGCCGACTGTTCCAATGGGAATAGTGGACAACTCTTACCGTATGCCCAAGGTCTGCGACCTCAGAACATACACCTCTCAAAACAGGTCGAGGTGCCTCGGCTTGTGGGAACCTTAGTTCAAAAACGAAGAGAGGAAAAGGCATCCCCAAACGTAGCCCCTTCCTGTCTCTCCTACAAGGTTCTGCCTGCGAGAGAACATCCCTCGCAGGTACTGCCAGCGAGAGAATGGCCCTCGCAGTCCGGTTGCTGGTAAAAATAATGTTTGTCATTAATAATATGGTTGGAGGCGACAGATCAGCGAGATATTGGATGAAAAGTGCTATGGTAATGACCTTTCCGTTCGTCCTATGTAGCAGCAATTTCCCAACAATTTTTTTTTGGGCTATAGGCATTGTCTATTATGTCATTGAAGGTCTTGATCATGTTTTCTAAATGATTAATATATTTTTTTAGAGGTTTGGAAATTAAAATAAGGAAGAACGGTGATATTTTGAATGCATTAACACACAAATACCTGCTGTAGTAATCAGCTTCCTTATTTTAAAATAACTTTTAAATAAATCTAAAGAAAATTTTACGTTCGTCTCGTTTCTTTTAAAAAATATTTCTTCTTCCAAAGCTCTACAGCCCCGATGTGGGGTTTGGCTGCCTTCACAATCTTCTCTCCTCTCGGCTTTCTCCCGCCATCCGATGGTCTTCATTTTCTTCAAGTCTTCTAACACATATTTTCCTTGGTCTTCCCTCCCTCCCCCTTTTTTAGTACCAAATATTATCCCTTTGGCATTCTTTCTGTAGCCATTCTTTGTTTGTGTCTCCCAACCAATGAGAGATTCTACGTGTTTCTATAAATCTAACTACGTCTTCTCCTCCTCCTCCTCGTATGCTATTTATAGTCTTCATTATATCTTAAATCTCCATCTAAAAAAAATATTATTACTGAAAACTAATAAATAAATAAACATCAGCTAAATTTTTTAAGTCAGAGAAAAAAAAAATGAATTTCTTAAATTAACAACGTTTCATCGCTTCATTTGCGTCCTCATCAGGTTTAAGTTTTTTTAAAGTTGTTTTTTTTATGTACAGGTCGTTCTATTCTGACTACTGTGGCAGAAATTATTATTATTTTATTTATTATTTTTCTCAATAGGTAGAATAATATATATATATATATATATATATATATATATATATATATTCATAATTTAGTAAAAACGACGAGGAAAGTTTGACAGCACTTCTCATTACCCGGATTCGATTCTCATCAAGTCCGACGCGTGTCCATCCTTCGTCTATATTCATCACCAGTCGTGCGACATCTCTACCGGGAAATTCGTGACGTCACGTTCAAGGGAATCGAAGCGGAAAAACAAACCGCCGCGATCGAACTTTACACGCGCGCTGGGCAAAACAGTCGGGACGTGAACCACAGGAACTGCTCCCAAGTTCGGAAAGGTAGAGGAAGGTAGCCAAGGGGTTAACTAGGGGGCCCCAGGGCTATGGTTTAAGGATCCTACCGGGCAATTCGCCTAAACGTCATGCAGGGGAAACCCTAGAAAAACCTGCATCAGGTAGGCCGGACTCTTGGGTACTTGTCGCACGCCCTGGATGGCGGGAGAGGGGGTTAGTTGTGGGGTCGCAGCTTTCCACCTCGCCGTGCCTCGACCTACTTTAGGAGGCAGCTGGCCGAGTATTCCAATAGAAGTAGCGGACAACTGTTACCGTATGCCTAAAATCTGCGACCCCCCGGAACATACACCTCTCAGAACAGGCTGAGGTAGCTCGGCTTGTGGGAACCTTAGTTCATAAACCAGAAAGATGTGAAGGCATCCCCAAAGGTAGCCTCCTCCAGAGCTCTCAGGGAAGGTTCACCTGCGAGAAAATCCCTTCACAAAGGTTTGTATGATTACTATAATTTATTATTAAAGATCAAACAATGTTGAAAATGTGTGATTTGGTTTTAAATATTGCGTTAGAAGAATAAGAAGAAAGATGCTGTGTAAGTTTGTGTTTTTGAAACACTGCGCGAGAGACACAGAAGGTGTTACCGCAGTAGCACGACAACCATATTAGAACCTTAGGAAAGTAGGACAACGTCCTGTGGCGTCGTGAAGGTGTTAAATAAAATATTTTTAAAAGTGTCAGAAAGGCTCCTTTATTTCTTTAATTTATTAAAAAAATGTTTCCCCTTCAAAATGAGTATATTTGAAGTGTCTGTAGTGTTTTAGCGCACAGGCAATGCCGAGTACGAACGAGTGACGTCACGAGGCGACGTCCGTACACTCTCTCTGACCGACCGACGTATTGTCCGGCTTCCTCGAGAATCTTCTTGCTGTAAGCCGCTTATGTGAGACGGCTTCGCGACAGAAACGATCAGCAAAACTCGTCGGTCGGCTCGTGTGACTTCAAACTTCAAAAGCTCCAACACACTCACACGTCCATGTCCACACACACACACACACACACAGAGACTGAAGCGATGTCACGGGGACGCTGTGAAGATCAAGAAACCCACAGAACTGGTCGATCTCTTAAAAAAAACCAGTTTTTTAATTTATAATACAATTTTTGGTTAATGTGGAGGAGCATATAATTTCTAATGTGTGATTTTTTCACACACGCTGTTACATATGTTGAGAATATTGTTGACATTATAATAACAATGCGAAATAATTTCTTTTAATAATACAATAAATGGATTACGGTACTGATATCAATTTCTGGCTGTCACACCGGTGGATGCTGTGTGTGTGTGTGTGTGACGTCATCAGCACCTCGCTGCGCGCTCTCCCCTTGGGAGGAGAGGAGATACTTTTGCGTTTCTGATCTCGCCTTTTTTCTCCCCCTCCTTTCTGACAAGGTTGTGCTTTCACATTCCCGCTTCTTGTAGTCCGTCCGCTTGCTTACTTTCTTCGCACCGTTCTTCGTCAGTGGCGGCCCGGCTGCACCCTTTTTTTTCCCCTCCCCCACTCTCCACAGAAGTGTTTGTGTTCTCTTAGATTATTTAAAGAGATGCTGGCCACTGCCCAGTGATGGGGAACCGTTGTTTTGCTGACGGGCTCAGACAATGCCCCCTAAACTGTCTTCCGTGTGGTTTTGGTCCCTTCGTTGGAAACGTCGAACGTGTCGCAACGTTAAAGGGTCTAAGAATATTCATTAAAAATAAATAAATAAACGTCTTAAAAAATAAAATGAGTTTCATTTGTCTCTTTTATGATTTATAAATGAAATTACGAAATCTGAAGATGCCCTAAATAATGAACGAAACGTCGTCGCATTTAATTTTTTTACGTTATTAATTAATTTTCTGACTCGCTGTCGCTTATTTATTGAGAAAATATTATAAATTTAGATTAATTACATTTAAATGAGTTGCGAGGGATTTTCTCTCGCAGGCAGACCCTTTAAGGAGAGATACGAAGGGGCTACCTTTGGGTATGCCTTTTCCTCTCTGTTTTTGAACTAAGGTTCCCACAAACCGAGGCACCTCGGCCTGTTTTGAAAGGTGTATGTTCCGGGGTCACAGACCTTGGGCATACGGTAAGAGTTGTTCGCTATTCCCATTGGAATAGTCGGCCAGCTGCCTCCTAAACTGGTCGAGGCACGGAGAAGGGAATGCTGCGTCCCCACAGCAAACTCCTCTCCCGCTATCGGAAGGGCGTGGGACAAATACCCAATGCCCGACCTACCCGATGCAGGTTTTTCTAGGGTTTTCCCTGCATTTATTTAGGCGAATGCCGGGTAGGATCCTTAAAATATAGCCCGGGGGCCCTAGTTAACCCTTGGCTACCTTCCTACACCCTTCCGCATCCCCCCTTTCAAATCCCTTCCTATGCTATTAAAGGGGAGTTGCCCAAAGTGGATTACCCTCATGTAGCAAGTTGCCCTAAAAAACAACAACATTTAAATGATTATACCTTTGAACTAGGCTCAAAACTTAAGAGTGAAAATAATGTGGGAAGTGAAATAGAACAACATATCATCAACGGTAACAGAACTCACTACGTGTGTGGGAAAATTAATGAAATCCAAGATGTTAAATCGGGAATTGAAAGTTAAAAATTTACAAAACAGTTATAAGGACCTGTAGTGATGTACGTGGACCCTTAATAATAATAATGTCAAGCACTTACTCAGAATATTTGAACGCAAGATACTGAGAAGGATACACGGACCTGTATGGACGAATTAGGACAAACAGAGAACTAGAGGACATTGTTAGGTTTATCAAGAGCAGAAGGACTTAGGATGGATGAAAGCAGAACAACCTACACGGATTATGGACTGGAAGCCAATTGGGAGGAGGAAAAAGGGGGAGACCCGGGACAAGGTGGGAAGGATATAACAAACCATGAAAGTAAGAGGATGGCTGGAGACTGACACAGGAGAGGGCGGAAGGGAAGAAAATTGTTAATAAGGCCAAAACTCACATTGGGTTATAGTGCCAATAAAAGAAGAAGAAGAAGATTAATTACATTGCAACTGAATTAACTTCATAATCCTTCAATTTTATAAAATCGGCCCATTTTTTCCTTCTTCTGAATCATAACCGATTAAACCATCCAACTTCTGACCAACCATTTTAATAAAAACTAAAAAAAAATGAACACTACCAGTATTTTGGATCCTCTTTCAATTCAGTTGAATTTTACGAGTCTGAATATAAATTTATTTCTTGTAATATCAGTAAATAATTAAAATATTGTGGACTACTTTCTGAAGCATTTAAAATTGAAATAATTCTTTCATAGTTTCTCCTTTCACTTAAATGAAATAATTCATCAGATTTTTCTTCTTATCTTTTATCTATACATATATAAATGAATTGCTGTTCGTTAGTCTCACTAAAACTCGAGAACGGCTGAACGGATTTATCTTATCTTAGTCTTGAAATGTTCGTGGAGGTTTAGGGAAGGTTTAAAAGGCGAGAAAAAATCGAATAATTTCCGGGAAAACCCTAAAAACAGCCCTTTTCTATTTCCCATACAAACGTTTTCTAAATAAAATACAAATCTACACCAGTCGAGCAATTTTCACCAAATTTCGTACACGTGTTCTTTGCGACCAGGAAACAAACACTGTTGGGGTGAGACGCGTCTTCCGCCCCCAGAAGCGGGGGTGGAAATATTTAAACATAATAAAACAGCCGATATTTGAGTCGGATAAATATTTTTAGGGGTCAAAGATATTGATAGTGTTTCTACCAATGTTATCTGAATACAATTTTCATCCCCTACGCCCTGTGTAAAGGACACCCTTCGGGTTTGGGGTGGAGATGCTTTACAGTAAAATAACGCGAATACAACCGAGATTGGAGTCAAATCAAAGGTTATGGAAGTCACTGTGTTTAGTTACGACATTCAAATTGGCATTTACCCCTCAGATGCAGGGGTAGAGGGGTGCAAATTTTGGAACATGCAAACACGGCAGATATTTGCGTTGAAGAAATATTTTTCAGAGTTAATTATAATGATTAGGGTTCGAGGAACGTTACATAAAAATTGCGCAAAAGCAGCCGAAATTGGAGTCATATCGGGGGTTATAGATAAATGACATGTCGGGCAACGCCGGGCACCCAGCTAGTTCTAAATAAAACCAACATTTTAAAAAAATTAAATTTTTTTTTACCAAGGTATGAAAAAGTTGAAATTTATTTTTCTTTCCATATTTTTTTTCAGTGAAATAAAATTATTTATGTGATTTTTTCTTATTCTTCTGAAAAACTAAAAATTCAATTTGTTCCGATGTATATATATAAAAAAAAGTTGGGACATTCTTTTTCTTTCCATTTCACTGAAATGATTTAAATTTGTTTTTGTCCATATCTGATTGTACACTAATTATATATTTTAATTAATTATTTAATAATTAAAGTTCTGTATGATTTTTTCCCCCTTGATTCATCCGAATGCTGACATAAAATATAGATTTTTTTCCAACAATGGGGGGTGAGACATTAAACGTATTTTTCCGCCTCTAATTAAAGATAATTAATTTAGTTTCTGTAAACAGTTTTTTTTTGGTTTCATATCAATTACAAATAAAAATTGATATTATTTTCCTCTGAATTCTTGTGAAAAATAAGTCCACGTATTTTCCACGCGATTATGGAAATTAGTTCATTTTATTTATTTATTTTTTCTTTTTATTAGGAAACTAAATTCAATTCACGTCAATTTTTAAAGGAATACTGAAATGAAATTTTTGCCCCCCCTATTTAAGTGAAAAGTTTTCTCTTATTTCAGCCGCCATTGATTGTACAGTATAATTAATTCTAGCAAGTATTTAGGAAAAGTAAAGTTATAGGGATGATATTTATATAAAAAAAATTGTTCTCTTGAAATGTTTAGATATTTGAAAAAAAAATCACCCGTTTTTTTGAAGGTTGGTACATTTGGCAGCATCGGAGCTAATGACTGATTATGAAAGGGAAAATTTGAGAGGAGAAAGCCGCAGGTCTTGAGAGGAATCCCAGAAGCTGCGCACCTGAAACCCTCGGCCTCTTGATTTACGGCCTGACCTGGAAAGCATCTTACGTCCCGACCATAAAACTTTCTAGCGATCCTCACCCTCTTCATCATCCATCCCCCTTCAAGGGCTCCGTGGCAGTAAACAGAGGCTCGTGATCCTTTTCCTCTCAAGGACGTGTACCACTCAACTCCCGACAGTCATCCAGAGGAAAAAGAAATTGTTATACGATAAATACTGGGGTGGGAGGGGGGGGGGTGTAGACAGGCTATGTATAGGGTAATCCACATGGTGCAACTACCCTCTTATAGCATAGGAATGGGATTTGAAAAGGGGGATGCGGAAAGCTAGAGGAAGGTAGCCAAGGGTTAACTAGCGGCCCCCGGGCTATAGTTTAAGGATCCTACCCCGGCATTCACCTAAAAGTAATGCAGGACAAACCCTATAAAAACCTGCATCAGGTAGGTCGGGCATTTGGTACTTGTCCCACGCCCTTCCGATGGCGTGAGAGGGGTTTGCTGAGGGGTCGCAGCATTCCCCTCGTCATGCCTTGGCCAGTTTAGGAGGCAGCTGGCCGACTATTCCAATATATCAATAATTCACATTAATTGGATAATTATTATTTTAGTGCAATTATAATACTATGAATGATGCTTAAATTTTCTTTCTTCAAAATACATAAAAACACACACAAAAAAAATAATTCTAAAGTTGTCCGACGTTGTAGAAAAATCTCACCTGAAGGGTTGACTCACAGAAAGCTCGGACAGGGACGCCAAAAGTTTCACATATTTCCTTTCAGTGCGTGTTGTTGTTTCATATCTGCGTCACACTTTAGGTTCTCTTAGAAACCAGCGGATGCCTCTGAGGGTGGGCGATACTAAAAGTTATGTTGCATATATGCTGCACTATGCACTGAAGGGATTAGCTAGAATATATAAGTAAAACAATTACAAAGTAATTAAAAGTCGTAAATGCAATGAAAATAACTACGGACACACAGAAATTAAAGCTTAATATTTGCAGAGTGTGTATTAATTAATTTAAGGAAAAATAAGAGAGTCACTGAGAACGTAAATGTGTGTGTGTGCGTGAGAGAAACTCTCGTCAATTAGTCCCCAGACAAGGCAAATAGGAGGACCTATAATGAGTCGCTTAAGACCTGAGAAGTTTATGCGGCTGTAAATAAATCAATTTTTTTTAAAAAAAACACCAAACAAATAAAGAATGAACAAGACACCCAAAAATAACACGAATTCGCATACGACGGGCTGCAACCCTCAACACTGCAATGGCGGACGGGTTTACTTGTAACAAACCTCCTGACAGAAGGAGAATAAAATTGCCATCGCCCCCCCCCCCTCATGGATAGACTCAGAATGAAGCTGAGATGTCCCCGTAATTCCTGTTCGAACAGATTGTCCTCTGCGTATTTCAGGTACACGCTTCACCTTCCTTCCCCATGAGACGAATCCTTGTGACGCACTCTGCTATCGACCCTTGTTCGACTTCTCCGAACGGCCGTCGACGTTGCGCTACCACGAAGAGTCGCCATTGCGTACCATTGTTGCTCCGTTTCCTTCATTGTTACTCAAGCCACTGTTTGCTTCCCGGAGACCGTCCTCCGGTATTCATCCTTCAAATTCGGAGCGCCCCAACAACTGTATAATTGCTGTTCTAATTTTCGAGAAGAAACTCGTCTGAGCAAAGTCCGTGATCGTTGTACGTCAACTCCTCTGGTATTTATTCTTAAACTACTCTTTCCCTTTTGCCATCTCTGAAATTTCCTCTTCCCCCCCCCCCCCGCTCCCCCGTCCAAAACCACCTTGGAGTAGCCAAGGACATTCTTTTCCTTAACACGGTTTCGACTTATTTCCAAGGTTTAATCAACACAATTTCCATTTGTCCGTGTCCGTGTACACAATCAATAATAAACCCGGATTTCGACAAACTGTCTATATCGGTTACAACAACATTTTTTTTTGGAGGCCTCAATTTTACTAATTAAATTAAATATATATATTGTAATAACAAGTATTAAATTTTTGATTAATGAAATTAGCCCCACGTTGGGCGCCAATAAATGTAATAAACACTATTAATAAATTTTAGATTAATGAAATTAGCCCCACGTTGTGGTAGCCATGTTATGTAATAGCGACAAAAATAAAATAAATCATCAATTTAAATCAACAATTATCATTTATTACACAATTTACAATTACACAAATCTGATGAAATTTTATAGAATCAAAACAATTTTATTTATCTAGAATACATTTTAAATAATTGGACTCGGTACCCTCGAGGTCTTTACTGGGCTGATAAGGAACGGAACAAAATGTTACAATTAAACAAATACAGTTACAATAAATGGAAAACGAAATGATTTAATTGATTGAAACGAATGAAACGGAAGTAACGAAATTAACCGAAATCTTTGAAACGAAATGAAACGAAAGTGACTAAATCTGACATTTTTTACCCTTTATTAGCAATTTACAATTATCAATTCAGAAAAATATCCTACACGCTCTCGGGTCCACACACTCACTTTATACCGGCTTAACAGTCCCCAGGCTGCACTCACACTCTTGACGACGTTATCCTCTCGACGAATTCAAACACCTCTGCTGACAGACAAACCTCCACGATGAAACTGCCCACTGTTGACGACTGATGTCCAGCTGATTACTCTCGGCCCTGCGTCCACCCTGCGGACCTGCACCAGCGATCGCTCCCACTCACGTCCGTCTCCTCCCCAACCAAAAATAATAATGAAGCTCCTTAACTGTCCAACTGCCCTCTTATTTATATCCTGGCTCCCGGATATTCCCTTGTTTTCACAGTTGTTTTGCAATTACATGTTCGCCAAAACAAACACCATCTGTTAGCTTTCTCCCGCTCCGAGAGCCACTTAATCAATTACAATAAGCAACTCCTTTTAGTATAATTGCCTCGTCCGTTTGTTATGATGCCTTTCAGGGTTCAGTCGGTCACACAATTTACCCTAAGAGCTGCCAAAATGCCCCAATTATTTGTCCTTCCCTTCTCTAAAAGTCCACTTATCCCTCATTTTATCATTATTTTTAATATGTACCAACCACTCAAGGATCCCCAGTCTCAGTTTGTAAACAACTCTGACAAAAATAACAACAGAATTCTTGTCCTTGAGAGCTGGTTATTACAATATATATAAAATTATTTACATCTGAGACTTCCTCTGTTTCGTCCGACTTCTCCGGTATTTATTCTTAAACTAATAATAATAAATCAGATGCTCAATAAATATCACACTTACTTTTTTTTGGGGGGGGGGGTTATTTTGTTTCTTTTATTAATTTCTGTTTATAGACTCTTTGACACTCATTAGTGGCTTTACCACTGCATGAACTCAGTCAAAGAGATGATGGTTACAGAATAATTAAATCAGGTTCAGTAAATTTTTGTCTGTCAGAAACTTGATAAGATTTATCCAATTTCTTGTGGTGGTGGTTGTGGTGGTGAAGGTGGGGTGGGGTGGGGGGGGGGTAAAATAACTTTTAGTGTTCCACCCCTGTTGGTTTCTAAGGGGAGCTAATTTGTGATACAGATGTGAAGCAACACACTCTTAAATTTTTGGCATACGTTTCCGAGCTTTCTGTGAGTCAACCCCTACGGTCAGATTTTTTCTGATCGCTGGTCAACCCCAGAATATTTTTTTCTTTGTTTTTTTTAAGAAAGAAAATTTAAGCCGTCATTCTAAGGATATTATAATTGCACGAAAATAGTAATTATCCTCTTATTATTATTATGATTGATAAATCGAACCTAATTATATTTATGATGAATATGTGCGACATCATCAGGAGCCGAAATTGACCTTGGTCAACATTTATTTGTTTATTTTTTTCCGTATTGTATTCACAAAAATACATCTTAAAAATTTATATTAATGAATTACAACAAAAAAAATTTTAAGGGTTAAGGTTATAATTGTAGAAATTGGGATCTACAGTATTTTCCTATTTCGTATAATGTAGACGTTTTCTGAGTGAATGGAGGTTGGAAGTAAATAGAAGAAGAAATTCTAGTGATAAGGGGGGGGGGGGAAAGGTCTGTAAAGAAAGGCTGTGAAACGAATCTTCGGAAAAGCACAACAGGCAAATTAGTGAGACTAATTTTAACGGTCCGGATAATTATAAACAACTGTAATAAAAGCCAAAGTTTTAAGGTGAAAGTAATAGGGGAGCAAAACGTAGAAAACCCTGAGGCAGTAGTGAATTTAGTTGAATTTTTGAGGGGTGGTGGGGAGGAAACAACATTTAGCGAAGGTGTTTTATACAAGGTGCAAAGGTTCTGTTTGACGATAAAAATAGAGGAGGAGCCGCCGCCGCCGCCGCCTTGAGAGAGTCTTTACCACATGCAGCTCCAGAGAATGCAGACGCTTCCAAGAACAACAGCTGCCCCTGGCGTTCACTTCCCTCCCTCCCTCACTACGACATTGTTCACTGCTACAAGTGAAAACGTCGGGGCCATTGTGTTTTCATTATAAATGAGTTTCTCCTGTGCAAGACCTTATATTTGATATTGTAATAAATACTACGGCCATTAAAATAATATCATATACACTTTGCAGTTGACGTCGGTCGTCAGCTGTTTCGCGTCTCTGACGTCACGCCGCTCAGACGCAGATCAGCTGATTTTACGTGAAATGTCAAAAAGAAACACACACAAAGTCACAAACATATGTTTATTAAAAATAAAATTAACAAATAGACTTTTGAGTATTTGGAGGAAACCTTTAATTAATCAATAAATAAACATCAGCCAATTAAAAGTCAGAAAAAATAAATTGATTAAATTAACAACGTTTCATCGCTTAATTTTCGAACCTCATCAAGGATCAAGTTTAAAACCACATAAAGAACAAAGAAATTGGAATAACATTTTTTAAGAAACAATTTGGCAGATAACAAAAAAAAAAATTGGATGTTGACCGCCGTGGCCGAAATGTTCAATTTAAAACGAGGAGGACCAGTAAAAATTAAGATACATTGATGGGGGTGCGGTTAACAATGGAAACATTTTTAGAATTTGAAATTATAACAATATTAAACATTAAAAAAATCATACTGTAATAAATGTTTAAAATAGAAAATAATGAAAAAAAAGGGGGGAAAGGGGTAATATAAATACCACACAACGTATCTGGGATCCTTGTTCCTTGTATAACAATATACAAATTAAACATTACAAAAGCAAACTGTCATAAATTTTATTTGTATTTTCTAATTCTCCTTTTAAGTTATTTATTTGTTAATTTTCAAATTTGTCTCTTTTATCTTTGATGTATTTTCCCTTACTTGTGTTAATTTTTATTGTCGTGTCCTCCAACATCCACGTACCTAATTCGCGTATGTCTTGTCCTACTTTTCACTTCAGAAGGACCGACCGATGATGGTATCAATAAATATAAAACTATACATTTTTATTGCAAGGGGAAACATAATAAATGACTCTTTTGCACCCATATACAGTTGTTTCTTTTCAACGTGGACAGTAATCGAACCGTGACGTTATAGCAAGAGAAAGACAGATTAAAAACCAGAATTATTAAGGGTTTTTTTAAAAAATATATTAATGGCCGTTTTATATGATCAATAATGTAATTAATAAAATTAATTGTGTGGATTGGCAAGCCACATGAGGCTATATAGGCCGAACTAAGCGCTCATTAAAAGTTAGATTCAAAGGAAATAAAAATAATATAAATAGTAGTATTCAAAATTATCCCTTTTTGTCTAAACATATTTACTTAAGGAATCACAAATTAGATTGGGGTAATAAAATCAATTTTGGAAGAGGAAACTCATTTTTTTTAGATTAATGAGTGAAGTGCTGTACATCACATCCTATAAAACAGCTGTTAACATAAAAAAATGATACAAATAATTTAAATAAAATTTATTAAAGTGAATAAGAAAGATAGCTAATACAGAGAATAAAAAAAGGGTAATATAAATACCACACAACGTTTCTGGTATCCTTGTCCCCTTTAGTCAGGTGCTAAGAAGAACCTAGAGCGACACAACTGCACTTGTCAGTTGACAACACTCAAAAGATTTCATTAGGCTCTTATATCAGACGTAATTTTTTTTCATTTTAAAAATTTATTACAGTTTGCTTTTGTAATGTTTAACATTGTTATAATTTCAAATTCTAAAAATGTTTCCATTGTTAACCGCACCCCAACTATGTACCTTAATTTTTTTACTGGTCGTCCTCGTTTTAAAATTTCGGCCACGGCGGTCAGCGTAATGATTTAGTCCTGTTAAAAATTAATTTGACAATAAGGTGGATTTAAAAATGCTTCTAAATAAACGGACATTTATTTAAATTAACGACAACGGTTCATTACAATATATATATATATATATATTGTCTACACAAAAATAAATGTTACCTCCAATTAGAAGACAGTATTTTAGAGAAGTGGAATATTCCCACTTCTGCTGTTATCCAGGGAACTGTTTCTCAAGTTCCTCCTCGTCTGGAGGGTGGTGGTGGAGGAATATCTAAATATCTGTAGACGCGGAACTCTACTGCCAGTGTCAGGCGGTTGTAGGTGAGTCACAATTGAATGCGAAATACGCGGGGGGGGGGGGGGGTGGTGTAACGAAGATTTCTGAGAAGAGGGTTTAGTACATCCACTATTAACTTATTCCACACCCGGGGAATTATCTCAAAATTTCATTCGTCAGAACACTCACCAAAGAGTTTACAAAATCGTTTGACGGGGTTTTTCTCCACTGACACACAAAAAAACAACCCCCCGCCCTCTCCCTCCTCCCCCTCCGCTGAAAATGAGTTTTTAAGGTTCTACGAAACGTGGAGAGGAGATACAGAGGGGGGCTTTGATCCGACTTGTGTAATTACTGTACCTGACGGGGGTGGGGGTGGGGGTGGGGAGGTTTTACGGAGCACGCAAAGATAATTTTTAATTAGACGCGGAGGAGGGTGAAAAATTGATCTGGATATCTCTGTACAGTTTGTACAGACAACCACCAGGAGGAACGTAAAATAAAATGATATTATTGACACATAATGGTCAAGAAGCAAGTAAATAATTAATTATTACTTTAAATTCTTTGCACATAAATATAGCAACAACAAAAACATTCTCCCACATTCCGTGGACCTCATCAGGTGTGAAGGACCGAAACAACGATACATGCATACATAAAACATAGACCAAAGACGTTATTAGAGACATAAATAGCATCAGGTGGATCAGTATTTTAATATTAATGGATTTACTGTGTAACATAACCTCGCACAATATTTGATTTAAGAATATAATTTCTATTAATATTATTATCATTCCAATAAAAACTGTGGTTACTTGAGTAGGACATATTTTATGAGAACTGAACGATTGCCACAGGCGTTGTTTTAAATTATACACTTTAAGGCGAGTTTTGTTAATGTCCTCTTCGTCCGCCCTATGTAACAACCATTGCAGCCTTCAAGGGAATCTTTTATACATTACGGTACAATTTTTCTAAATTATTGGCATAATCTTTGCAATTTTATAATAAAATATAATGTAATAAAAATCTTGTTTTAACACTAATATAAGATAAGTTAATTAAAGTTTGTACACAAGACTCGACAGAATCTTAAGGGTGAAAAAAATAGGGTTTCGATGAGATTTAATATATGTGTATATTTGTAGAATAAACATAATAAAAATGACAGACAAAATGTGAAGTGATGATATAAATACCACACACGACGCTTCTGGAACCTGCATTTTGTCAGCCATTTGTCTTTTTTTTTAACTAATTATTATATTTTAAACTATTTTAACATAAATGTTTCTGAACTGTAAATTATGACGTAATTAGACTAGCGAGGAAATAAGGAACATGCGAATAATATGTTTAATGGACAGAAGAAGAGCCGCTGAAATTTTTAATTTTTCTAATGTCGCAACTCAGGGAAAAAAATATATTTATATACATTAACGATAAAAGAGAGAAATTTGAAAGTTACAAAAATAAATTAGAAACAGACAGTTTGTAATAAAAAAAAATACAGAAAAAATATTTTTGGATACAGACCGATTTTATCCGATGTAAATGTTACTTCAAATCAACTGAAACATGTTTAGAGAAGTGAAGATAAATTAGGCACACGTGAAGTCCTTCAAATACGGACGAGTGACCTCAGGAGTTCAGTCACCCCCTCGCGGTCCCTTTGCCGCCCACCCTCGTGATCGTTGACCCCTCACCATGGGAAATTTTTTTTTTATCGTCCTTCCTCTCCGACTCTTTGGTCCTTAAACGAACCTGCCTCACAAAGGAGGTGTTCTAGTAAAATCCTCAACAAAAAGGGATTTTTCCCTCCTTTCCGCCCCCCCCCTCCCCCCACACCCCCGCCCCCTTCTCCCGAGACAAGCTCATGAAAGGATTTGACACACACAAAATTCGGTGTATCAAATTTAAAAGTAAACAATACTCAAGTTTAGGGGAGGAGGGGGGTGAAGTGTGTGTGTGAGGTCGCAGAAGAATGCTCAGGGAAAAGTCACTCAGACACAATTCCCGAACACAATTAGTTGGGGGTGGATGACGCGTGGAAACAAACACATCCGGTGGCTCGGAACTTATTTTGTAAGATTTTTTTTAAAAAAATTAGTCATTTTACTAACACAGTTTTCTACTAATGATTTGTAATGTTAAACATTCTCTTCTTCTTCTTCGGCTTTTCCCCCTTTTTCTAGGTTTTCCATCTTTAATTTCCATTTCTGTCTGTCGTTCCAATCTCCCTCCTCTTCCAAATTCCTATCCTCCATTATGGTTTCCACATGGATTTCTCACTTTTATCTGGGTCTGTTTCCCAGAGGTGACCCATTAGTATATTTCTTTTGGCCATCTTCCATTTTCCATTCTTTGTACGTGACCATACACCATTTTTTAAGAGTTTGATTTTTCAATCCTTTTTAACGACTGACGCGGTTACGTTAATTTCTTTCTAAAGGAGCTCATTTATAATTTTATCCTGTCTTGTTTTTTTTTGAACACTTCTCCTCAGATAATCGAATTCTACTGTTCTAATTTTGTAATTCCGTCAGGGGCCAAGTTTCACTTCCGTAACATAGAAAGGTTCTGTATTATGCTCTTAGAAATGTTGATTTTTGTTTCCTTTGTTTTATTCCAAATTATTCCTGTGTAAAATCCTGGCAGCATTCTCTTTGCCACTGCAATCTTAGTTTGTATCTCTCTTTGACATGTTCCTACATTTGTAATTATTGACCCCTCCCCCTCCCCTCCTCCCAAGTGTTTATAAAATTGACATTTTTTTTATTTTCCCTCTTTTTCGGGTGTCATGTCTTCCACATCTTTTCCCTAAACACATGTATTCTGTCTTCTTGTAAATTTATGTTTAGTACCCATGTTTTTCATATTCTTCCATGAGCTTATTCATCATGTCCTCTTCACCTCCTGATTGTCGGCCAACAACGATGACTGTAGTAGTATCCTGGCTCCTACAGGAATGCCCCATGCCATCCTTAATCCCACTGGCTTCTACAACATGTTGGGTCGAATTTTAAAATAAAAAATGAGCGATAATCTAGTAAAGGCTATTGAAAATGTTTTCACGATTAGTTAAAGTATATTTTCATATATTCTTCTTCTTCTTACATGGGAAATTTAAACAGGCTCCACCGCCTTCTACGTAGTAGCTCTGACCACGAAGCTGCCACGATGATTCCATTTGATATTTACGTCTCTCTTTTTATACCTTCCTTATTTACTGTTCCCTAAACTTACATATTTTATTTTCTGCTTGTTTTATAATGCGTGGGGAATGACGTAACTTTTTTTTCCGTGCCACGGGATCTACATCGCTTCCTCAGAGTCTCCCTCCGGCACGGAAGCATCAGAAGGAAGGTTTGTTTTGCTCATTCCAGGGCCACACAGAAGAGTGATGCATGACATTCCACAAGCATTGTCAATTCAGCGGCCGCAAAAGTGGTTTAAAAAAAAAAACCCCCCGCCGCGCCGCCTCCTCGTAAGAAATGGGCTCCTGCGAAAGTGTCGCTGGCAACACTTTACACTTTCGTGGATCCGCGCGGGGGAGAAAAAGAAAAGTTATGGAAGGATAAGTTTTTCATCTCGGCCGTTTCCCTTCAGGCGCTACTTAACCCATTAATTACACAAATAATTTCCCCCCCCCACTTTTCCTATATATATATATATAAACTAACAATCTACATCATCAGTACGTGTTAAGGAAAACATACATAGATATTTTTCCCTTTCTACATTATTTGACTCTCCGTTACTTCACAAGTCCTTTTTGCCTTGTTCGGTTTTAAGTCTCGTCGGACCAGAATTATATCATTTTTTACTAATAATTTGCTTGTTTTCTTTCGCCCCCCCCCCTCCAAGATGTTGGATAATCGTTGCAATTCTACTCTTATAAAAAAAGTAATCCTGAATATTCACCTATATTTTGTCATAATATATTATAAATTTATTATAACGTCTGGAGTTTATTTTTGAGTTCTTTGACCTGGATTACAGAGACGCGAAAAATTGATTTAGGGGGGAGGGGGGGGGGAAATTCCCTAAATTTGCCGCATTATTCCATAAATATCAGACTTTGAAATTCTACGCAACATTTACATTAGGTCAATTCACGCTAATATCTATGGAATAATGTGGCAAATTAATTACGAAGTCCTTCCAATATGGACGAAGAAACGTTGTGAATTTTATGTTCCTTGTTCATGACTTTCCTTTTTTAATAATTGATGTAATCTGACAGTTATCTGTTATGAATTTGTAGGAGGAAAGAGAGAACACACGCACGTCACAGATGAACGTTCCGTTACTACGGCAACGAAAATATAAATAGTTGAAGTAGTATCTGTGACTTCTTCGCGTTCTGTACGTGATCAAGAGAACAATTAAAATTCTTCATATTAGTGGCACTTCATTTAGTATTAAAACGTGCACGTTGTTACATATTTTAATATAAGCATTTTTAAATCCATTTTATTGTAAAAATAATTTTGAACATTAAGAGTTAGACATAGTTTGAGGATCAACGGTCAGTAATGGGCAATGCAGCGACGAAGTCACAGATACTACTACTGCTATTTATAGATTCGTTGCCGTAGTAACGGAACGTTCGTCTGTGACGTTTGTGTGTATTCTCTTTGCTCCTACAGATTAATAAGCAATACAGCCAATGTGCCACAAAAATTTATAAAACAAAAAATTCAACGTTTTGTCCACAATTTTGGGATTTCTTGAGGTAATCATGTAAAATGCATTTTCGACTACAACCGTCATCGGACGATGTCCATGGCTGTAAATTCAATTTTTTTTTACATGATTACCTGCAGAAGTACCGAAAAGTAGTGGACGAAACGTCGCAATATTGTAATTATTTTTATCGTTTTAGTTGAATATTACAACTGTGATTTTGTGACATTTTGGCTCTTTTGTCGCTTATTTAATAAACTCGCTGTGTGACCCTGGCGTGTGCCCGGGTTCTCATAATGAAACTCAGCGACGTACATAACTCCTCACCCCTGGAATTGACTCCAATCTCGGCCCGTTTTCTGGCGTTATTTTTGTATTTCCGCCTCCTGTCAAACACCATCCCTACAGCTGCTTCCCCTCCTATTTATTATACACAAACAACATTGGCAGATGTACCATCAATCCCACTGACCCCCGAAATATATATTTTTTTCGACGCAAATATCGGTTGTTTAACGTGTTTGAAAATTTCCACCCCCCCCCCCCCGCCGTCCGTTCGTGGTGGGGTAGTAGTCGTGTCGTCTTACACAGTGTTTGTTTCTTTAGGGTTGAAAAGAGGAACACGTCTAATTTTCTTCTCCACGGGTGCTGGTTTTTAAGGGGAACGTAACACGTAACACACACACACACACACACACTCGCACACACACAAAAAGGCTATTATATTTATTAGAGAATATTTCACGATCAAGAGTATGTAATTCTTACAGATTATTGATAGTGTCTTCAGAAAGTAAGTTCCTGAGGCTGAACCATAGACGATAAATAATAAAAAAAAGGACGAATGAAGGATGCAATTAATAACAGCAAACCAACTTCAAGAGAAATTGAGAGAACATGATCATCATCGTGTGGCGTC
The DNA here is from genome assembly GCA_037074705.1 of Zhengitettix transpicula. Classification (NCBI taxonomy): domain Eukaryota; kingdom Metazoa; phylum Arthropoda; class Insecta; order Orthoptera; family Tetrigidae; genus Zhengitettix; species Zhengitettix transpicula. The sequence continues at coordinate 91,093,680 of CM073593.1, read as the reverse complement.
ACAAAGACATGCAATTAAATGTAACCGAATAGACAAGAGAAGAATAATCCTAATATTAACATGAAAGAAATTAGAATAAAAATCCAGGAAAATCCAGCAAAAGGTGAAATTGAAGAGACCGGAAAAGGCATGATTCGGGGAAAAGGCAGAAGAATACGAAAAACAACTAACCAAAAAAAGAATAATTGAGTATAGGAAACAAATAAACTAATACACGGAACTGTCAAAAACTGTAACCTTCAGTAACTCGATGGAACTGTCGCTGTTAATAGGCGAAATAAAATTTTTAGATAAAGAAAGTCAGTGCAGCGAACGTGGCGCCACCGGCGAACTTTGTGGGTCGAAGGTCTGTTCCGAATGTAAAGGGCGAGGAGACCTGGTTCCGTTCCGTTACGGCCGTACATCTCGCGTGATGGCACGATCTCATGGAGAACATTACCATAAGTGGAGCACTTGGCAGCGGGAGGGCCATTGTCTCAGCGAGCTGCGATCTGCGCCATTATTACTAATTCGAGAGAAACCGACAGAAACTTTGGATGGGGACCAGAAGGAGTTGCAGACAATGTGAGGAGGAGAGTCGAGGGACTGCTGGCCCACTGCAAGAATTCTCACCGCCAACGTAACGTGGCAGAGCAGTGAGTGAGACTAAGTAATTTTTGTGTGGAGGTGCGTGCCACCCGGCTCAACGTCCACCATTTTTTTTCGCGTCCCCCCTCCCCCCCCCTCGCGAGAGCTGTCTTCCTCGCACGAGTGGCTGCGGATCTCACGCCATCTCAGCCTCGCGCTCAGGCTCCGGCCTCAGGTGCAACTCTCACTGCCTCTTATTATCTTCTTGCGGCTGTAAGGTTACTTCTGGGACCTGCAGCAGCCAACGCAACGGAAGCTCTGCGGTCCATCTGGAGTTAGGCAGTGCGATAAAGTTTCCCTGACTAAAGAGAAAAAAATCGCAAGGAAGCACTAAATTATTAATAATAGGTGCGACCAGAGGCAATGGAAAGACCCCGGCAAAGCATTCAGGTAATCAATAAGTTTAGGGATTGGAATTCATGGTCCTTGAACAAGGAATATTAACTTAAAAAAATAAAAAAATTATAGCAATTACCCACAATGGCCACCATTTGTCAAATGACAAACACCTCAAGCAGTAACTGAAAATTTACTGCTGTTAAAATTCGAAATTTCAGATCATGAACCGCCCCGGAAATAATAAAAAAAAACCCACACTGACCCAGAGGTCGCCATGGTCTTGGAGAATTGAGTCTTCCGGATTACATTCCAGGTTCAACAAGAAAGTTTTATAATTATTTTTTTATGCACATTTCATGATCCAGTTTAAAGTGCACGCTTAGTCGGACCTGTGTAACACGATCCAGAATTAAGTTAACCACAATTAATTTTATATATGATGTGACCACGTGGTTTATTTATTTTTATTTTTTTACCTATTGTTTATTATTATTTATGTTTAAAGTTGACGTAATATATATTTTTAATATTCCACTTATTTTACCATATTTTTTTAAAGTACTATTTTTTTAAATCTTGATTTTTTTCATTATATTTCTTCTTCTTCAATTTTTAGTATTATTCTTCATTCTTTTATTGTTATATCCTTATTTATGAAGTTAAATAGTTTATTATTATTTATGTTTAAAGATGACGTAATATATATTTAATATTCCACTTATTTTACCATAAATTTTTAAAGTACTATTTTTTTAAAATCTTGATATTTTTTTCATTAGTTTTCTTTTTCTTCTTGAATTTTTAGTATTATTCTTCATTCTTTTATTGTTATATCCTTATTTATGAAGTTAAATGGTTTATTATTATTTATGTTTAAAGATGACGTAATATATATATATATATATATATATATATATATATATATATATATTTAATATTCCACTTATTTTACCATAAATTTTTAAAGTACTATTTTTTTAAAATCTTGATATTTTTTTCATTAGTTTTCTTTTTCTTCTTGAATTTCTAGTATTATTCTTCATTCTTTTTTTGTTATATCCTTATTTATGAAGTTTAATGGGTCAGAATTGCATATTAAGATATTTTTAACAATTTTAATATTTTTATTGTGGTCTTTGTGATTTGATAAAAGTAACGTTTCTTTTTCTTCAATTACATTAAATATCGTAGCCTTTTTTTTTAAAAAAAACCCTGATAATTTGGATGATTTTATGAAAAATATAATACTTTGGTTTTCATGAACCAATTAGTTTTAGGAGTAAAATAATTATCAAGTACTAAATCATAAAAAAAACTAATTTTGTTCTCATTTTCTACTTCATAAGTAAATTGATGTATTCAAGGGGAAATTTTTGAGATATTTTTTAAAATTTAAAATACAAAAAAATTCATCAACATATCTATGATGACGGATGTTCGAGCAGAAGAGCCGTAATGAAAGGAATAGTGAGGAAAGACAGCGAGCGTAAAGGCTATAAAAGAAAGTTATTGAGAATATGGAGGTAAGGACTTAGTGGGAGAGGGGAAATAAAAGGGTCGTTAGGAATAACCGCAACCGACAACATATCAACTGAAAAAAGAAGGTAAGAAAGAAGTAGTGGAGGTGCTGGACGAGTTTTACAAGATGACTGCGCTCTATTTAGTGAACGACGATCGCTGGATCCGCTCTCAGGACCCGCGCGGGGCAGTGACCAGCTCTGGCTGCGGATGTTGCGTCACGGGATCTTGCGGTCGGATGCTGGTGATGTGTGGCTTCCGTACGTCGTGAGATGAAGATGGCCTGGTCCGCGGTCCGGCTGTGTCAGCATGTGGTCGCCCCGCGCTACTGAGACCATCCGGAAACCAGACCACAGGCATCGTCTCTGCTTCCTGCAACGCTACGTTGCCTCTGGAACCAACGACGTTAAATTAAGCAGTCCTCATTGACCCCTCAACGAGCTACAAAATTCCAAAACGTTTATATTCCAATTAATTATAGAACTACCCGGAAGTGACATCAATAACACAAAAATGAAGAAGAAATATTTTATTTATTTTTTTAATATTTTTTTAGGGTAACAGGATGCTACATGAGGAAAATCCACATGGTGGCAACTCCTCTTTAATAGCATAGGAAGGTATTTGAAAGGGGGGATGCAGAAGGGTAGAGGAAGGTAGCCAAGGGTTAACTAGGGTCCCCGGGCTGTGGTTTAAGGATCCTACCCCGCAATTTCCCCTAAAAGTGATGCAGGGAAAACCCTAAAAAACCTTAATCAAGTCGGTCGGGCACTTGGTACTTGTCCCACGCCCTACCCTGGATGGCGGGATTACGAATTTGCTGTGGGATCGCAGATTTCCCCTCGCCGTGCCTTGACCAGTTTAGGAGGCAGCTGGCCGACTATTCAAATACGAATAGCGGACAACTCTTACCGTATGCCCAAGGTCTGCGACCCCGGAACATACACCTCTCAGAACAGGCCGAGGTGCCTCGGCATGTGGGAACCTTAGTTCAAAAAACCAGAGAGATGTGAAGGCATCCCCAAAGGTAGCCTCCTCCAGAGCTGTCAGGGAAGGTTCACCTGCGAGACAATCCTCTCACAGGCTTCCTTAAGCATAAAAAAATTTTTTTAGGGTAACAGGCTACATGAGGGTAATCCACATGTTGGCAACTCCCCTTTAGTAGCATAGGAAGGGATTTGAAAGGGGGGATGCGGAAGGGTGGAGGAAGGTAGCCAAGGATTAACTAGGGCCCTCGGGAAATATTTTAAGAATCCTACCCGGCATTCGCCTAACGAAATGCAGGACAAACCCTAGAAAAACCTGCATCAGGTAGGTCGGACATTGGGTAATTGTCCCACGCCCTTCCGATAGCGGGAGAGGAGTTTGCTGTGGGGACGCAGCATTCCGTTCTCCGTTCTTCGACCAGTTTAGGAGGCAGCTGTAAATTCTCAAATAGTTAAAACATTTAATTGTAATACAGGAATCACTACGGTCCAGGTTGCGCTATATATTCATCTGAAACCTCCACTTCCATCTCACTAAAGTATTCACTGCACGCTTTTCTTTTAGCCCTAAAATAAATACGTTTTACCACGTCAAGGAAACGTATAGTCCTCAGTGATTCGCTCTTCACCATCCAGAAATGATCCTAAATAGACGTCTTGAAACGAACTTGAAAAAAAAAACAACCAGAGACATTCCACTCAGTAACTGAAGTTGGAAAAATCCCGTTGAATCATTTGGCACCAAAACATCTTTGGAAACGTCATCGCAGACTCAGAAACCAAGGACATCGGCATAAACACCTCCAGTACAATTGCAAACCCAATAAATATCCTCCGAGGCAGCTGGAGACATTCCAGTGTCCAGATTACCGGCACTGGGAATCCAAATGGACCACCATGGTCTGATGAATCCGAGAAACTACTATCTACACCATAAAAAAATCTATCTTTAAGAAAATAGAAGAGACCAAATTAATCTCCACGGTCTGTACGAGTCAGTTCAAGATCACCCACGTCTACCTAATGAGTAAGGATCCCAACGCAACACCAACATTTCATCAACAACAGAACCTAATATCAGGAAGCCTTAACTTGAATGACTTTCCCCTCACCCTTGGCTCAACGGGCCCACTGAGGAACCTTTCTCTACCAGGACATCTGCCTTACATGACACATCGTGGAATTCTTAGAGTGACACGTGGTGATTCTCCCTCAGCCTTTAGTTGCGAAGACCATGACGAGCTCTAACATCCCATAGGCGTGCTTGGTCATGGTGACCGCCACACCAGAGCCTGTCAGCCAACGAGATTGACTCCTCCCGAAAATATATAAAAAATATATTAAAATTCTTTTGAAAAAGACAAACCTCTGTTGTGAATTCTAATGGAAACCAGCGTATAATTAAAATAAAAAAAGGTTGAGTAATTTATACTTTTTCTCCTACCCAGGAACGTAACTAAGACGACGGTGGTTCTGCCGGTAAAAGTTGGTCCTCAACGGCTGGGCGATTAAGAAGCATCGTCCCTACCCTGAGAGGTACGGACTAACCGCAACGTTTCTAACGAGTGTCACAGCGTCTCGCTTCAGGCAACTTCCTAATAATACACCATCACCCACTAAGGACGGAGTGACTTTCCTCAGAAGGGGGACGCTCCATCATGTCTTCATCTCTCTCTGACTGATATATAATATCCACTTTCCTCACGATATCCGTCTCCAAATTTGCACTCGAAATATGTAACTGAAAATGTGTGGCCAGAGATGATGATAAGCGCAGCAGCGATCCTCGGTCGCCATGACAACGGACTTTGATTACAGAGACGACACTTGAGCTTACAGTCGCTTGAGAAACAATTCTGTAACTGAGAATTGGCTGAAGAAGTGTTGAATTTTAAATAAGTAATTATTAAAGCCGTGATTTTGTTATTTAATTACAGTAATTGTTAGGTTTAATTACGAGTGAGCTCTCATGGCAATATTACGTCCATTTATGGCTGTACACAACGGAAGCCATAGATGTTATCCTCAACAGAGACTTCTTTGGACGACTCATTTTATCAATCGTTGAATTTTCGGAATTGGCAACAGCCAAACTAATCTATCAAGTAAAAATTTCTTCTGTGGCCTTGTCTTAAAAAATAATGTTGGGCCAGTAATCGTACCTCGTAATGTATTATATATTAACCACAGACGGTTCTTATATTCATTTTACTTGAACAACTGCAGTTATATATATATATATATATATATTTATATATATTGTAATACCAATTAAACAGGCTATTAAGTGTTTTTAATATAATTCAATTGTTGGCGGTACGGGTGCTTAAAGACGACAATCGCAGCGGGTCTTTCTTTGTTAACAATTGAGACTGCAGACCGCGCGCTTAGAGAACTCAGTCTGCGGCAAGACGCGAAACAAAAAAGTCTGCGTCGAGAACTGGGACACAGCACTTCGGTCCACGTACAGAAATAAAAACAGTAAAAGTCTTTTTTTTGGGGGGGGGGGTAATAGGCTACATGAGGGTAATCCACGTTGTGACAACTCCCCTTTAATAGCATAGGAAGGGACTTGAAAGGGGGGATGCGGTAAGGTAGAAGAAGGCAGCCAAGGGTTACTAGGGCCCCCGGGCTATGGTTTAAGGATCCTACCCGGCAATTCGCCTAAAAGTGATGCAGGGAAAAACCCTAGAAAACCTGCATCATGTAGGTCGGGCATTTGGTACTTGTCCCACGCCCTTCCGGTAGCGGGAGAGGAGTTTGCTGTGGGGTCGCAGCATTCCCTTCTCCGTGCCTCGACCAGTTTAGGAGGCAGCTGGCCGACTACTCCAATAGGAATAGCGGACAACTCTTACCGTATGCCCAACGTCTGCGACCCCGGAACATACACCTCTCAAAACAGGCCGAGGTGCCTCGGCATGTGGGAACCTTAGTTCAAAAACGGAGAGGAAAAGGCATACCCAAAGGTAGCCCCTTCGTATCTCTCGTAAAAGGTTCTGCCTGCGAGAGAAAATCCCTCGCAGGTTATATATCCGAACTCTCTGATGATGATCCAGTAAAAGTCTGCGGATCCAGAATTATTAATAGGGCTATCCAGGAGGGCCAACAGCGAGAAACTATTATAGTTTACATAAAACGCAAGTAAACAGTTTGACAGAGAGACTCAGAAAATCGCAATTTGGAAGCAGAAGTTTTGCTTCACAAACTGAACTTATTTTCGCATAGAGAGAGACTTTGAGGAGACCAACGTCCGAGGGCTGACTGAGGGTGAGATGATCCAGGTTCCAGGATAGCAGAGATCCAGAGCAACTACCGTGTGTTCAAAATCTAAAGTGTAGAATGAGTGAGTAATGAATGGCCTGTTTAGTAGGTGTTGACTTCAAGCTGCAAGAGTCCGAACTGGTACCAGAAGCACTGTCGTGAGTACACAACAATTATTAATGACTGTAAACAATAATTAAAGGGCACAGTCAGATTTCGTTCGCGGTTTTTCTTTTCACTCGTCTTCTTTTACTTTTGTATTTAATATTGTATTCCGTTAACTTCAATGAGTTTGGATTGTTAATGTTTTAGTTCATTGTATTTGTTCTTCCTGTCAAACCCAGTGGTGACCCTGAGATAAAGAGAAATTCAACGTAGTTGATTGTAAAAACATAAAGCTATATTTTCATAGAACGCCACGAAATAATGAAATAAAAATTGAAATATTTGTTTGTTAAATTGATGGAATTCGGCGGGGCTTATCATGTGTAATTATCAACAGTAAATTTTTAAATACATAATAATTTTGTTAATTATTCCTATTAATTAAGACCATCTTTTTAATCATTACATAAATGGCGCCCAACGTGGGGCTAACTACCATTAAAATTAAAAAAAAATTATTTACGAATTTCTTTTAATTAAAGACCTTTTTAATCATTACAATATAAGACATATATATATAGTAATTTCCGTCATGGAAAGGACGACGACGCTTCTTGACTTGGAAACGCGTTAGTCACCGGACGGACAACTTTTAAATTTTCCCACGGATTTACTGTGACCTTAGCCGAAGAACGAGATCTTGTTGGTTTTTTTTCCCCCCTTTTGCTCCATCACAGCATCCGGCGTGAAGCGAGTATCTGTGATGTCATAACGTGGAATGTTGCCAAGAATTGTCGCTACGCTTCCTTCTAGCAATAAAAATAATCAATATATATTATATATAATCTTAAAAATCTTAATTTTTTAAGGAAACCATAAATGAAATGCACCATAAAAATACAGGGGGTTCCCCAAAAGTAGAGCAACAGTTTCCGTGAAATTGAACACAGTTTAAAGAACCTCAAGTCATCGTATGAGTTACCGTCTACTGCAAGTGAACTATTTTTAACTGCATACAGGCTGTTACGATGTCACGTTACTCACAATAATATTGAGAAATCGAAGCATTAATCTTACTTTAATGGGACACAAGTCAGAAAAAAAAATTATAAAATTGTCGAGGAAATTAATGCCAAAAAAAATATTTTCTCGACGTTTCGCCCATAATTTGGCACATTATCAGGTGTGTATTAATTGTTAAAAAAATAAATATATGGGGACCTTAGTGATTAATTGAAGAACAAGAATTTCTTCAATGAAGTGGAGAGTTATGAATAATTTGTAAACAAAGTCGAGATCTTCCATCTTGCAGAAATTATAATTTATATAAATAAATATTGATTAAGTTTCAAAGGTAGCAGTAATGAATATATATATTTTTTAGGGTAACAGGCTACATGAGGGTAATCCACATGGTGGCAACTCCCCTTTAATAGCATAGGAAGGGATTTGAAAGGGGGGATGCGGAAGGGTAGAGGAAGGTAGCCAAGGGTTAACCTGGGCACCCGGGCTATGGTTTAGGGATCCTACCCGGCAATCCACCTTAAAGTGATGCAGGGAAAACCCTAGAAAAACCTGCATCAGGTAGGTCGGGCATTTGGTACTTGTCCCACGCCCTTCCCTGGATGGCGGGAGAGGAGTTTGCTGTGGGGTCGCAGTTTTACCCTCGCCGTGCCTTGACCGGTTTACGAGGCAGCTGGCCGATTATTCCAATGGGAACAGTGAACAACTCTTACCGTATGCCCAAGGACTGTGACCCCGGAACATACACCTCTCAAAACAGGCCGAGGTGCCTCGTCTTGTGGGAACCTTAGTTGAAAAAACCAGAGAGATGTGAAGGCATCCCCAAAGGTAGCCTCCTCCAGAGCTCTCTGTTTCAAGAAATGAATATATTTCAGTATATATATATATATATATATATATATATATATATATATATATATTTTTTTTTGGGTGTAGATAGGCTATGTATAGGGTAATCCACATAGTGGCAACTTCCCCTCTTATAGCATAGGAAAGGTATTTGAAAGGGGGGATGCGAAAGGGTGAAGGAAGGTAGCCAAGGTGTTAACTAGGGTCCCCCGGGCTATGGTTTAAGGATCCTACCCGGCATTCGCCTAAAAGAAATGCAGGACAAACCCTAGAAAAACCTGCATCAGGTAGGTCGGGCATTGGGTACTTGCCCCACGCCCTTCCGATAGCGGGAGAGGAGTTTGCTGTGGGGACGCAGAACTCCCTTCTCCGTGCCTCTACCCGTTTAGGAGGCAGCTGGCCGACTATTCCAATGGGAATAGAGGACAACTCTTACCGTATATATATATATATCTAGTCGTATAAAGTGTGGACTATTAGAAGGAATTATTTTATGAGATCCAATGCTTCAGGGTCTCACGGCAGTTGCAGGTCGTCATCTCCTGGCCAACAGGAAGCCTGCAAAGGGAATTAACATAGTTGATAATTTGGCTGTCCAGGATGTTGAGGTATGTAGAACAATTAATAAAAACGTTCCCAAACAACCGGATTAGTAATGTTATCATCAAACATCTTTTACACACTGCGGCGAGACTTGGATGGCCTCTTGTCTGGACAACGTAAGGCGACTAAGCGTACTTAATATAACGTTACGTAACGTCTCCCACGTATCGAATTATCTCAACCAACCACCGAATAAATTTTCTTTTAAATGCCTGTATCATATAATAATCATCCCTTGGTCCTCAGCGAAGTCAACCAAAGGACCGGAATCATGTGTACAAATCTTTTGGCTTCGTGAAAATTTTTTGTAAGGTTGCCAAACCTGTTTCGCGTCATGAGGCTTGAAACCGTATCACCTCTACGGTGGACAAGATGATCAAATGTCGAGGATCTGTAAAGGCAACAAATTGTTCATGTTTTAAAATTCCATATTTCATCAGTGCGTCCATGTGTCGAAATACTCATCAAATACTGTGTGATTATTGTTATTTTTTTTAAAAAGAAACAATTTCCTCTAGAAGATTCATTTTCCATGGGGCCCAAGTCTCCTGCAACACACACACACACGTGATGATGGACAGTTCTCTGTGTGTGTGTGTGTGAACGGTGCGAGGTCGACGTCTGCTGCATCTACACGAGAGGACCCCGTGTAGTAGGATGGCTCGTCTACAGAACTTTGCTTTTAGTGAACAGCGTTATGGTCGTTGCGCAAAGAGGGCGATGCTGGAGACAGAACCAGTCCAAGGAACTATGGCCGTTTCCCTCAAGTTCACTTTCAATTTTGCACAGTTTAATTTCTACCTTCAAGTTCCTTTGCTTTTACCAGTACTCAACTAATTAACCGATTTATTGTCCGTCTTTTTATTGAAAAATGTATATTACAATATATATATATTGTAATAAGTAAAATAATAGTAATTGAAATGATTTGACTGTCCACACGTTAAGGCATTAAAATGTGGTTACTCAATACTGAAGATAATTAATTAAATTGAACTAATAATTGAAAATTATCTAATGAAAAGAGCATGAAACAATAACATTTATTATTAATTTAATTAAACAATTAGTTTATTATACACGACTATTTTATCTTACAAAACAAATTACTTGCTGAGCTTTACAACAGGTTTTATACAAAAAAAATGTCCTTTTCTCTTACCTCAGGGTCTTTATTGGGCCTTAATTTTACAATTTTACAATTTCCTATTGACAAATATTTTTATAATAACAAACTATCGAAATGTAATCGAATAAAAAACGAAATGAATCGAAATCTGACGATATTCTGCCTTTACAATTTTAATTCTAATGTTTCCTTTGTTTACTCACTGTTTGTACCGGTACCAGGGCAATTGTAAAGATTTTGCAACGCCTCCCGCTATCGGAAGGGCGTGGGACAAGTACCCAATGTCCGACCTACCCGATGCAGGTTTTTCTAAGGTTTTCCCTGCATTTCTTTAGGCGAATGCCGGGTAGGATCCTTAAAATATAGCCCGGCGGCCCTAGTTAACCCTTGGCTACCTTCCTCTACCCTTCCGCATCACCTCTTTCAAATCCCTTCCTATGCTATTAAAGGGGAGTTGCCCAATGTGGATCACCCTCATGTAGCCTGTTGCCCTAAAATAAAAACTTTCACCTCAAACACTTATGAACAGGCCGTGTGACACTGAATTTATTTATTATTGTTTGAAAACACTTAAAACTGTTGATATCAGTCAATTATTGGGAACTTGCGACGGAAACTGGAGACTCTGCTTGCAGACTGCCAACACAACTCTCGCTTCTGATTTCCAACTCAATTTATTTCAGTTCCGTCCTCTACTGAAATCCTTCACCAACTACTAAATTTAATTATACTGTACACCACAGTGTCTCGTAGCTGAATCACAAATTTTAATTCCTTCCGCACTCAGCAAGGTCTCGTGGCTGACTGACTACTCCATCAACTTAGGCGCGCTATTGTCTTACAATGTCTTGGCGTATTCAATACTCTCGACCATTATTGTATATCTTTGTGTGTTCGCCGGCAACAATTCAGTTCAATAGTTTCTAATTATTAATTCTTTTAATTGCCCATTTATCATTACAATATATATATGAATTTTTAAATAAGCTTAGAGATAAAATTACAGAATTTAGAAACATTTTCAGGCGCAATCTACTCTGTAAATACCTATTTATACATAAACTTGGAATTTTAATACAACGGTGTAATTAGTCAGCATCGACTTTCATTAATTAAATATTTAACATTAAATAAAATTAAATATTTTTTTAAATTTTGCTTTTATACTTTAAAAATATTTTGTTAATCATTTGACACAGATAAAATACTTAATATTACATTATTATATTTAATTCTCTGGAGCGACACAACTGCACTATTGTCAGTTGGCGAAACTTCAAAAGCTTCCAACGTGATTATAAAAAAAGATATGTTTCGTTGTTGCACAACAAGATGATTATTTATTGATTTTATGACGTCATCACTGACGTACTGTAGTTTACCCATGGCCGGTCTTCAAATTTCGTATTTTCAACCCCTGCTTTATTAATCAATTAATTAATTAATAAATAAAGAGACAGAAACGTGGAAAAATTATTTATCCACAGCTGCCACGTTTAATTGGGGGGGGGGGGGGTTAAAGAAGACCATAAATCCTCCTCGTTTCGGCCATAATGGATGTCCTGATGGTAGTGTAAGGTCCAGGGTTCTACAAGGCCGTTGCACCCTGACCGCGTATGACTCTGGATGTGCACGTAAGATGCGTGGAGGTCCCGGTATAGCAGGACTCCAGGACGCCATAAGGTTCGCAGATCCTGTTGCGGCCCACCCAGGAGACAGGGATTCCTGAGGCCTCTCCTGTTTCCCCCGTAATCACATCCCACGCCTCATACATCATCATCACTCGTACGTTTGCCTCACATCCTTTCTCACCCTGAAAATGCCTGCCTGTTTACGTCGTCTCTTATCTCGGTCCAGGAGGGGCGCTCCTCAGGGCCCAAAATTTTTTTTGGTAAACACAGTACGTCCGTGATGACGTCATAAAATCAATAAATAATTATCTTTTGTACACAGCAACGAAACTTAATTTTTTTTTTTGACAATCACGTTGGAAGCTTTTGAAGTTTCGCCAACTGACAATAGTGCAGTTGTGTCGCTCCAGAGAATAACGTGTAATAATGTATATATATATATATATATTGTAATACCCCACTTATAAATAATTATGATTTCAGGAAAATATATTAAACACTTTATTAAATTTTATCAACAAAATAATTTTATTAATCTAGAATACATTTTAGTAAATCAGACTCTGTACCCCTGGGTTGATAAGGAAAAGGAACACAAAATTTACAATTAAACAATGCAGTTAAAATAAATGAAAAACGAATTGAAACGAAATCTGACTCATTACCCTTATTTAACAATTTACAACTATAGAATACAGAAAAAAATAAACTTACAATCTCTCTGGTCCATGCAATTTGCATCTCTCGCATACCAGGCTTAAAAAGCACCAGGTTGCGCTCACACTTTGCTATCAGAACCACCTATTTTCGATGCGACTTCCTCCAAACAACCAACCCTGCTGACAGACAGATTTCCACGACGAAACTCCTACCGACTGCTGATGACTGCTACCTGATGATTCCTCTCGGCCACCTGAATTGGCCTCCATCAACGCTTTCTCCTGAATGCAAACTCGCTGACTTATAAAATTGTTTCGGCCCCCTTAAGTTGGCCCTGCGTCCGCCCTGCGCACCTCCACCAACGCTCTCTCCCAACTCTCTGACTGCTCCTGTCCAACTGTCTTGAGGTCTCCTGTCCAACTGCCCTTTTCATCTGCTCTCCCCTCTCCAGAATATTCCCTTGTTTTCACTGTTTTTGAGTTTCCACGTTCGCCAAACCAACACCAGCTGTTGCCTTTCTCACGCTCCGAGAGCCACTCAATACAATTAAAATAAATATTTCCTTTTAATATAATTGTATGTCCATAAAACTTCTGTCATTTAGGGTTCTGACCAGATGTCTGTCAATACTATTAGCTCTAAGCCGCTAAACGTCCAATTATAGTCCTCCCCTTCTCTAAAAGCCACTTATCCATCATTTTATTATTATCTTTTTTTTCTACAAACCACTCAAGAATCCCCAGTCTGAGTTGGTAAAAAAATCGGATGAAATAAGAACAAAATTCATGTCCTTCTTAACTGGGTATTACAATATATATGTCAATGAAGACAAAAAATTGATAATATAAACACCACACAAAGTTTCTGGGATCCTTGTCCCCTTTCGTCAGGTGCGAAGCAGAGCCCAGAGCGACACAACTGCACTAGTCTGCTTGGGTTGAAAATACGAAATTACAAAAATTACAAACACAAAAAGAAAGAAGTCTGTGACCGCGATCAGGGTTCAACGGTCTTGGAGAACCCTGGACCTTATACTACCATTAGTCCGCCATCAGGACTGACGGGAAACATCCATTACGCCGAAACAACGAGGATTTGTGTTCTTCTTTAAATCGCCCCCCCCCCCAAAATAAATGTGGCAGCTGTGGATAATTTTTTTGGGGGTATTTCTGTCTCTTTATTTATTAATTAATTAATTGATTAATAAACCAGGGGTTGAAAAATACGAAATTAAGAAGACCAGCCAAAAAAATAAAATTCCCACCACCGGTAAACTACAGTACGTCCGTGATGACGTCATAAAATCAATAAATAATCATCTTGATGTGCAACAACGAAAAATTATATCTTTTTTTACAATCACATCTTTGAATCTCTTTTCTCCTATTTTCTTTTATTATTTTTTTCTATAAAGTCTGTGTTTGTCATTTTTAAGTTCTTTGATATTATTATCATCCGTGGTCATGATGGATCTAAGCAGAAAGACGGCTACGTTGTTGTGAAACGTTTCACCAAAGATTCAAGTGAAACATGCTAGTAACGCTACGGTGATATTCAGAACTAAGGGTGAAAAGAGTCTAGTAGAGAGTAACAGCTTTTCCTCTTGTAGTATCATCGTTGTTTATCTCTGGAAGAAGAATCAAATGGTGGATTCTTCTCTGGTTAGAGGAGCAAATTTTGTAATTAATTTCTCTGACAAACGAATAAAAAAAATGTGTACCCATCAAAAGAAACCAGCAAGTCCTTGCGTAGCATATTTCACTTTATAAGGTTGGTCCTCTAGTGCGTTTCAAAATGGAAGCCGATTTGACCTTGAAGCTCTTCCAGCGCCGACGAACCAAATTCGTGCGACCTAGCAGTAGTCACATTATTGTCCTCGCAGATGCTGTCTTTCATTATTGACGACGTGGCAACGTTCCTCTAGTTCCCCTGCTGACAAAATGCCTCTCATTTAAAACAGACGCAGGACAAGAGGACTAAAAATACACGAATCGATACACAGCAAGACATGTATCAGACTTTCATATACACCATGGCTCAGTTTCCAACGTCATAAACACAGTTATAAAGAATTAATTAAAAAAGAAACACTTTTGTTGAAGCCACCACCATCATCACCACCACCACCACCACCGCCCGAAAAAAAAAATACGAGTCTGGGGCGCCGTAAGATATTAACATGCAATTTGTGCTTTAAGCAAGAATAATGTCCATCAGACACGCGAACACGTGACACGAGCGCAACAAGTAGCGACCAAAATAACGCGTGAGAGAAAACGTAGTACATAACCCCTCCGTAGAAACAACGAAAAAGTAGAATAGAAATTAATTCAGGATAATTCAATTAGGCGTCTGCAGCAAGCGTCTATATAAATTTAACCGGGAATATTAGAAACTAAAATAAGACTCTGAGTGATAGGGAGAAAGAAACGAAAAAATATATAAAGGGACAGGGAAGTATTGATGATCTAAATATAATATTTTATAGAATATTTTTCCTTTTAGGTCTAATTTTTATACGAAGGAAAATCGTTACATAAATTTCTGATTTCAAATATTATATTGTTTATTCTTTGTCATGAAACATTTTTGGTTCTTCTCCTTGCTATATATTTTATTTGTAAACGTTTATATAATTCTGTGTTAATTGTTCCCTTCTCCGAAGCCTGCAAGAGAATTCTCTCGCAGGTGAACCTTCCCAGAGAGATCTGGTAGGAGGCTACCTTTGGGGATGCCTTCACATCTCTCTGGTTTTTTGACCTAAGGTTCCAACATGTCGAGGCCTGTTTTTAGAGGTGTATGTTCCGGGGTCGCAGACCTTTGGCGCATATGGTAAGAGTTGTTCCTATTGGAATAGTCAGCCAGCTGCCTCCTAAACTGGTCAAGCCACGGCGAGGGGAAAGCTGCGACCCACAAAGCAAACTCCTCTCCCGCCATCCAAGGAAGGGCTTGGGACAAGTACCAAATGATCGACCTACCTGATGCAGGTTTTTCTAGGGTTTTCCCTGCATCACTTTTAGGCGAATTGCCGGGTAGGATCCTTAAACCGTAGCCCGAGGGCCGTAGTTAACCCTTGGCTACCTTCCTCTACCCTTCCGCATCCCCCCTTTCAAATCCCTTCCTATGTTATTAAAGGGGAGTTGCCACCTTGTGGATTACCCTCATGTAGCCTGTTGCCCTAAAAAAATTAAAAAAGAGAACCTTGTAGGGGAAACGGAAGGGGCTACTTTTGGGGATACCTTCTCCTCTCTCCGATTTTTTAACTAAGGTTCCCACAAGCCGAGGCCTGTTTTTGAGAGGTGTATGTTCCGGTATACGGTAAGAGTTGTCAGCTCACCCTATTGGATTAGTCGGCCAGCTGTCTCCGAAACTGGTCAAGGCACGGCGAGAGGAATGCTGCGACCCCACAGAAAATCCCTCTCCCACCATCGGAAGGGCGTGGGACAAGTACCAAATGCCCGACCAACCTGATGCAGGTTTTTCTAGGATTTTCCCTGCATCACTTTTAGGTGAATTGCCGGGTAGGATCCTTAATCCGTAGCCCGAGGGCCGCTAGTTAACCCTTAGCTACCTTCCCTTACCCTTCCACATCCCCCCTTTCATATCCCTTCCTATACTATTAAAGGGGAGTTGCCACCATGTGGATTACCCTATACATAGCCTGTTGCCCTAAAAAAATTGTTCTCTTCAACTAATTGAATTTCAACATGGTTTTTCAGTTACCTGATTTATTATTCTAAATAAAATCATGATGTATATATATATATATATATATATATATATATATATATATATATATACAAGTTTCACTTGTCAGTTGACAAAACCTCAAAAGCCACCTCCGCACCTGAGGAAAGGGAACAAGGTCCCAGAAACGTTAGTGTGGTGTTTATGCTATCAGTTTTGTTTTTTGTCTGAATTGGGGCTGTCTTTCTTATTCATTATTAATTGTTTGACGGCAATGCCGTGGTGTTGATGGTTTACGTCTAATACGGGATCTCACGAGTGTTACGTGACAGCGACGGCCGGGGCTTAGTTAAATAACAGCGCGCAAACAAGCGTCGCGTCGGCTCGTTTGCCTGGTCGCGGACTTAGGCGACGTAATTATGTGTCGTGCATTAATATTGATGGTCCGTCAGCGATTCCCCAGGACACGGCGTGCATACGAGGAGCGGTGCGCAGCAGCTCCGCCACTCTGACTCACGGCCGAGTCACAACAGCGCCAAATTAGTATGCGAACGCTAACGCCGCTGTTAACATTATCCACGGCGGCGCCTTAACAGCTCCTCTTCCCTCAATGTTCTGTTTTCTTTTATGCTTTACCTCGCCCAGAGCTGCCGCCACTCACACCAGCGGGTTCGCCTCCTACATTCGTAAAACGCGTCTGTTTTTGGAAGGAGCTCGTTTGTTGAGTGGAAAGTGTCAGTCCATTCACTCACTGGAGGGGAGTGTCTTCGGACTGTTGCCGTGTTTGATAGACAACCGCAACGGAAATCCCACAGTGGACACCAACATTATAAAATTAGAAGACCCTTGACTGTTACTCCACGTCGTGACGTGGGACCTTTGAATCCACCACTCAGATTTTTTTTTTAAAAAAACTGAGACTGGGACAAGGAGCGTTGCCGAACAACCGCACAGTACTTTGATGTTTCCAGTGAGCTGAGTACCACGTCCAGACAGAGCCTCGCACTATAGTTATCTTCATATCGGTGTCGTCATGCGAACGCTGCAGAAACGTATTCAGCCATTTTGTACAGAACGTCCAAGGGGGTTGAAAATTTAATCAAGAATAAAATATAAGTGGAAAGAAAGATAGCGAAATTCAGATCAGAGATCACGGTGGTAATCATGATGGCATCGTTAAGATTCCGTGGAGTCTGTCAACGCTATAAGTAGAGAGAGAGAGAGAGAGAGAGAGGGGGGGGGGGAGAGAGGAGAGGGGGAGAGAGAGAGAATCATTTTGTTTCGATTGCGTCATAGTTACCATAGGGAGAGCCTCAACGAAATTATCTTGAGATCTTCGAGACTGTAATGATTGGAAGAAACTGCTGGTACTGTTTCTGATTGAGTGGAAGAGAAACCGTGGGGGAGGGGGGGATGGTGGAGGGCGATGTGTAGAGTTTTAGCTGATATGAGTGAGTGTGTGGATGTCCCATGTAACAGGAGAGTCCACCACTTGATCCCACTGAGATTAACAACAATCCAGAGTGCGTCCAGCTGCAGACACGACGACGCCAACCCTGCAGCGCTGGCTGTTTGTTACGCGATGCAAAAAAAAAAAACCAACAAAAAACAACACATTAATGTTTACAGTGGACAAATTCATATTTGGTTGACTCAGATAAGCCGTTTTCGATATTATTTATTTAATTTGAAATTATTAACTAACCATTTCCTTCAAGTGTTCCCTTTGCTTGATTTTATGTTCACACCCTGACACCAAACATTTTTTTTTATATGTTAGGAAAGTAAAAAAAAATTCTTCTTCTTCTTTTATTGGCACCAATGTGAGCTTTTACCTTATTAACAATTTTCTTCCGTTCCGCCCTCTCCTGGGTCAGTCTCCGGCCATCCTCTTACTTTCATGGTTTGGTTATGCTTCCCATCTTGTCCGGAGTCTCCCCCCTTTTTCCTCCTCCCGACTGGCTTCCAGTCCATAATCCGTCTAGGTTGTTCTACTTTCATCCATCCTAAGAACGTGTCCCATCCAGGCCAACCTTCTTCTCTTGATAAACCTAACAGTGTCATGAGCTGCTCTAGTTCTCTGTTTGTCCTAATTCGTCCATACAGCTCCGTGTATCCTTCTCAGTATCTTGCGTTCAAATATTCTGAGTAAGTGCTGATCAATATTATTCAAGGTCCACGTTTCACAACGAAAGTAAAAAAAAATTAAGTTATAGAATTATGTATGACCTAAATCCTGAAGAACAAAGCGGTACGTGGTGGCTCTACGCACTCGATGGATTTCCTGGTTTCCATCTCCTTAGAGTGGTTCGTAATTCAGGGAGACAGTCCACGGATGATCCGTCACTGGTGGTCATCAGAACCCCATTGGCACGTGTCGTTTTTCGAACGGATTAAATCCCTTCCAACCAGCTTCAAACACCACGGAGCCGATCACGGTGGTAATCATGATGGCGTCGTTAAGATTCCGTGGAGTCTGTCATCGCTATAAGTAGAGAGAGAGAGAGAGAGAGAGAGAGAGAGAGAGAGAGAGAGAGAGAGAGAGAGGGAGGGGGAGAGGGCAACCATTTTGTTTCGATTGCATCATAGTTACCATAGCTGTCAAGCTCAACAAGGACAACTCAGCTCGCGTCATCACATGTGAGACCACACGGGCTCCGGCGTGATATCACCGGCCATAAGTAACGAGGCGTCAAGAGCGGTCCTCGGAGGTCAAGGAGTCCTTCCTGATAAACCATTTGAGCAAGGCGCCGGTTCAGTAAGGCGGAAACACGTCATATTAAACTTCAGTCATTTTAGTTCCTCGTTAAAAAAAAAAAATTCGTGGTACGTTGAATCTGCTCACGTGTGACCAACAATCAAGGTACGTCTCGTAGTTCATGCCTAATTGTTAAGAGGCTTTTGGTCGTCCAGTGACGTTCCAAGTTTCAGCACCTTCTCTGTGGTTCTTCAGCACTTGCCACACCAACTCTAATCGTTTTGTGTTCCTAAGTCGGCGGTGTCCAGTAGATGTAAGACGCCTCCTGAAGACGGACGCTTCAGGTCTCTGTATATATCAAAGTTTCGTACGTACCACGGAAAATCATGGCCTTCATGATAATAAAAAAAATTGTATGTTGTATTTTCTCCGTAGAAAAGACCTGAAGAATGGACAAACACGTACCGGAACGTGTTTTCTTTTTTTAAAAAAAATGATATATAGTAAATAAATTGTCTGAAGTAAATGTAACTGTAACTGTAACTGTAACTGTAAATCTAGATTACAGTCACGACCCCCATGTTTGAAATCAGTTTCTGTCCATCTCTTATTGATTTCTTCTTCTAAAAAGAAAAGTTTTATTTCGTCACGTCTTCCAGCAGTGGTGGTCGGATTTTGTAGCAGGACGTGGAAAACTACCAGGGAAAACTGGAGGGTTCTACGTCGGGATGATCTTGACGTCGGTACAGCTCAAGTTTGGTGTGGAACACAAAAAAATATTTCTTCAGCATGCAAAAAGTAAATAAAAAAATAATTTCACTGATGAGAAACGGTAATTCCACCATTCACGGTATCTAGAAAGGTTCTGAGGCCCAAGTGACGTCACGGTCTGTGTCTTCATCGTGAACTCGTGTCGCCAAGGCCTCCAGAAGACATCTCGTCCAGTCCTTCCCTATCTAAAAGCCGTCAAGGGTCCATATAACCATTCTTCTTGCGACCTCATTAACCTCACCAGTCCACCAAGACCAGGGTCTAAACTTTTCTTCTGCATCCTTCCAGGTTTTTCCATTAAAATTTTTTTCCCGGGAAGACTCTGGAGTCGTCCATTTATTTCTTGCCGTACTCCATGTATACCCCATGTATACTCGGTATAATTCTTAATTGAACACTTTCTCCTTCAGTTTTCTCTGATTGGTCCGCTGCTTCTTCTTAGTTTCCTTTCTACTGCTACGAAAACCCACCACTGCTGAAATAAAACAACTTTTCTTTTTAGAAGAAGAAATCAATGAGAGATGGACAAAAACTGATTTCAAACATGGGGTCGAGACTCTAATCTATTTCGGACAATTTATTATATATATATATATATATTGTAGTGAATAACATCGGTAAGTGGCCGACCTTCGTCCGCGGGCCTGAGAACGAATAAATTAAACGGCCACGTGCGTCCAAAAGGCCTCAAGAACCCGATGGTACGCGTCCCTTTTATTTTTGCATCGTTGAGGGGGCGAAGTAAGAATATATACTCCGAACCCGGGTAAAAGTGGACAGACGCAGGCAGACAGACAGAGTGAGGACTGAAAGTGGAGTGAGAGAGATGAGAGGGTGGAAGATTTGGCGAGCGGTAAGCAACAAAAGTTTTGGAGTGTGGACGTCCATCGCGGGAAGGACGAAGAAGTCTAATCATTACAATATATATATATTGTAATGATTCGCTTTTATCACAAAATATTAAAAAAACCTTTATTACATGAAAATAGAAAAATACATTAAAAATATTATTGGGCGTCAGCAGCTATACATTGGTCTGCAAAAAAAATTATCACTAGCTCCGCCATGGTTATAAAATCCTCCTTCTCTACAGGGTAATGTGGGCGTCTCGGTTGCTATTCAAGAATTGAGCTTATTCCGTACAGTGTAAAAAAATTCAACTTTTGAAGGCACTTTACAGAAATGGTGATCCTTACTTTGACTTGTGGCGTCATCCGACTTGCAGTGGGTCACTGGTCTTGTAGTAAGCAGCACATCATCTTCGGCCTCCCCGCGATGGTCGTCTCCTGAAAAAACTTTTGTTGGCTACCGCTCGCCTGATTTTCCACCCTCTTGCCTCTCTCACTCCACTTTCCGTCCTCTATCTGTCGGTCTCCCTCTGTCTGTCCACTTTCATCCGGGTTCGGCATATATATTCGTACTCCGCCCCCCCAAAACGATGCAAAAAAAAGGGACGCGTACCCGCGATTTCTTTTGGCCTCTTGGGCAGGCACACGTGCACGTTTATTGTATTCCTTCTCAGGCCCGCGGACACAAGGGCGGCCACTTAAGGTTGTTATTCACTGCAATATATATATATATATATATTTAAAAAAAATAAACGTTCCGGTAAGTGTCTGTACGTCCTTCAGGTCTTTTCTACGGAGAAAATCAAATATACAATTTTTTTTATTATAATAAAAGCCATGATTTATCCAGATTGTGATTGAAAATTCCCTGAAGATGGCACAAAAACGTACTGAAACGTTGTTTTTTAATTTAGTTTAAAGCTTTGATAGTCTGAAATTGGTCATGAACCGCATTATGTATTTAATATAAAAATACGTAAATAAATAAATATATATATATATATATAACCTCTAAATTGATTTATTTTGTTAGTCCCATGTTGAGAAAAATTGGACAGGTAAAAAATTACCATGAAATACATTAATTGTGGAGGGGAGGGGGAGTAAAGATAATGAAAGCAATACAAAAATATTATTAAGTACACATACAGGAAAATAGATAAAAGACAAATCACATCAAATAAAAGCAAATATATATAATAAAACATGTATATAAAATAAAAATAAATTTTTGGTTAAATTGTTTTTAGTTTTTAACACTACACTTACGCTTACTCCAGAGGAATTGTGCTGGCTGTTGGTCTCAGCAGCGTAACTTTCAGACTGGACGTTTCTTCCGGTTTAAGGCGAGAGAGAGAAAGAAAGGAATAGTCAACTGAAATCCATACGTCATTGATTGGAGCTCAGTGGTTTTTTTTCTCCCTTGGGTTATTGATGTACTTTTTCACCTTGTGTTTGTAATTTCACTGGATCCTTGACGTACTCAGTTGCCCCCCTGAATGAGCAATTTCCTAAAAATGGGAATATGCGGGAGAGAAGAACGACACGCAGGTTCACGAGGTCTGACCGCAGGAGCACAGTGCTGACTCGCGTTGACTCAGCGGTTCATTGTCTCGCGTCCGCTCTGCATCGCAATACAACTCTGTATCAAGACCACAGAGATGTGGCAATCACCTCAACCACTCTGCAGACTCCCGTCGACAGTTAAATAACCCCTCAGTGTAATATACAAAAATATAAATGTTTTGGCATTGCAGAGCCTGTTACGTCGGTCAGACAAAACGAAGTCTTCAAACCAGGATTAAAGAACATGTACACATGTGTAGGTCATTAACAGAACAAAAAAAATGTTGTTTATAATTAGCAAAAAAAAAGTTATTTAATTCTGGTTTGAAGACTTCGTTTTGTCTGACAGATGTAACACGCTCTGCGATCCATACACTACAATATTTTTTTTTAAAAAGACTTGCAGTTATTCTATGATTTAATAGTCATTAATTTGCCGATGGGAGACTGGTCGAGACCCGGAGAAGGGAATGTTGCGTCCCCTCTCCCGCTATCGGAAGGGCGTGGGACAAGTACCCAATGCCCGACCTACCCTATGCAGGTTTTTCTAAGGTTTCCCCTGCATTTCTTTAGGCGAATGCCGGGTAGGATCCTTAAAATATAGGCAGGGGGCGTAGTTAACACTTGTGTACCTTCCTCTACCCTTCCGCATCCCCCCTTTCAAATCCCTTCCTATGCTATTAAAGGGGAGTTGCCCAACGTGGATTACCCTCATGTAGCTTGTTGCCCTCAAAAATAACCCCCCCAAAAAAGGTTTACTATTTACACGATGAGTACCTGCGAGGGATGTTCTCTCGCAGGCAGAACCTTGTAGGACAGACAGGAAGGGGCTACCTTTGGCGATGCCTTTCCCTCTCTCCGTTTTGGAACTAAGGTTCCCACAAGCCGAGGCACCTCGGCCTGTTTTCAAAGGTGTATGTTCCGAGAGCCACAGACTTTGGACATACGGTAAGAGTTGTCGGCTATTCGTATTGGAACAGTCGGCCAGCTGCCTCCTAAACTGGTTGAGGCATGGAGAAGGGATTGCTGCGTCCCCACAGCAAACTCCTCTCCTGCCATCCACGGAAGGGCGTGGGACAAGTACCAAATGCCCGAACTACCTGATGCAGGGTTTTCTAGGGTTTTCCCTGCAACACTTTTAGGCGAATAGCCGGGTACGATCCTTAAACCATAGCCCGGGGGCCCTAGTTAACCCTTGGCTACCTTCCTCTACCCTTCTGCAACCCCCCTTTCAAATCCCTTCCTATGCTATTAAAGGGGAGTTGCCACCATGTGGATTATCCTCATGTAGCCTGTTACCCTAAAAAAAACTATTTAACCAGCTGCTACTAATAATCGTACAGCACGCTACTAAGTCACAGATACTACCACCACTATTTATTTCTCTCGTTGCCGTAGTAACGGAACGTTCATCATCTCAGCCCAGTGTGCGTGCATTCTCTTAGCTCCTACACACTGATAACGACGCTGCTGCGGAAAAAAAAATTCTCTCTGAGGCCGCACCCCCACCCCCCACCCCCCAACTTAATAAAACCAACATTTAGAAGTCAATGAATGTGCTTTGACTGATCATCACATATGTAATGCACACACACACACACGTGCCAGTTCATTTAAGAATCACTTTCAGAGAGACTACATAAAGAGAATGTAACGATTAGAACGTTTCTCATTCTCTTGCCTTGTTTTTATCTATTCTTCCCCGTATTTTTCTCACCAACTGGCTTTATTGAACCTAATAATTATTTTTTTTAAAAAAATAAACTCGTACTAGCAAAAAAACAAATCCATGACTATGCAAGCCTAAGACGTCTAGACGTGCTTGCCTTCAAGGTGTTGTTGTTGTTGTTTTCCCCGTACGCTGTTCCCGCATAAACCAATTTTTATTACTCTGTTTGTCATCGTTAGTAACACTATAAACGGAAAATGGCGATTTTTCTCAGAATACATTTGTTTTGAGTATAATTGCCAACATGTGAGCTCACAATTCACGAAGATAACGATTCGTTTATGTTTGCCCATTTTATTCCGTTTCATTTAGTTTCAGCTTTTTTTTTCCCTGATAACAAAACGCCGCCGCCTTGTTCTTTGTTTCCCCCCAATTTTGCATTTTTGTTTTTGAATACATGATAATAGTTTTTGTAACCATTGTGCAGTTCATAATGTATTGTTTCCCCCCCCCCCACACAAATGCCGGAAATGCTTACGTGCACTATTTTACAACACTGCAGGCCATTCCGAAGTAGAAGTACATAAGTTGAGGGATTAATTGAAGGTTAAGGTGAACAGGAAAATAAATATATTTAAAGATGACCACAGGACTCTGTCAAGAGACGACTGTAAAATTTTTTTATTGTCCTTGACAAACTTTATTTATGAAAACAAAAATAATTAGAAGTAGCCAAATTCACAGCTTAAGAATTATTGAAATTTATTTGTCAAGCACAAAACAATTGCAGTGCGCGTGTCGGAATTAGTCTCAATAATGACGTCATAGCCTGTGAATGACGTCACGTAATATTTTTATTTTAAACGTTCTTACACTGGATTAAATAAGACAATGTAATTAAGGGATACGTAAATTTTTTTTTACTCATGCATCATTACCGTAATTCCATTTTCATGAAAGTGATGTTTATATTAGAAGAAATAAGAACAATTGCAGTAGAGTTTTAATAACACACACACACACACACACACACATATATATATATAGTCAGATTTTTAATTTAAATCTGTTTGTTTCCAAAACGTTGAGAAATTTTCTATTCTCATAATTTAATTACTAATAAAAATATTGATAAATTTAAATTAAATATTTGATGACTTCAAACACATTAAACTAACATAATTATTAAACCTTAAAAATCAAATAATATTTATAATTCATTAAAATATAATATTTTTAGAGTATATAATTGTAAATATTAACTTTAAAAAAACAATTAGGATAATAATTACTTTATAATTGGTAAAATTTATTTATTAAATTACAAAAAAAAATATGGTTCGATTTTAAACGCACTGTTTTACATTTTGAAGTAGAAGAAGAAGAAGAAGAAGTAAATTTGTGATTTGAAATATTGTTTGTTTGTCTTTTAAAAAATACATTATTTAATGACAAAAAAAATTTTTTTTTCACAGTAGAAACTTAACAAACCTGATGATGATGATGATGGTATAAAACGGTACCGAAACGTCGTTAGATGAATAAATTTTTTTTTTAAAAAAACAACAAATGTCTGTATAAAATAATTTGTTAATTTATTAAATAAAAAGAGAGACGTAAAGTAAAATAGTATAGGGATAATATTTAATGATAGGATTTTAATCAAATATTCAGTCAGATATTCGATTTTAATAATAATAATAATAATATTAATGACGCGTTGAATATTGATAAATTTAAATTAATATATTTAACAAGGTGGAACACATTAAATTCACATAATTAAACCTTTAAAAATTAATTAATATTTACAATGAATTAATTTTTGCAAATAAAAAAATTAATATTTTAAGTATATATTTGTAAATAATATCTTGAAATAATTAGGTTAATAATTACTTTATTATTGGTAAAATTTATTATTAAATTACATCAATTTTTGTAATTTATCGTTCGATTTTAAACTTACTGTTCTACAATAGAAAGCAGAAGAAGAAGAAGAAGTAAATTTGTGATTTTGAAATATTGTTTGTTTGTCTTTTAAAAAAATAAATTATTTTACGACAAAAAATAACTTTTTTTCCACAGTAGAAACGTAAACAACTCGATAATGATGCGGTATAAAAAGCGGTACCGAAACGTCGTTGTGTTGAATAAAATATTTTTTTTAAAAAAAATAAATGTCTGTAAAATATGGTTCGTTAATTTATGTAATTTTTATTTATTAATAAAAAGAGAGACGTTAAGTAAAATAGTGTAGGAATAATATTTAAGTTTTTAATAACTTATTAAGTCAGATATTCGATTTTAATAATAATAATAATTAGGCGAAGATACGAACAAGTGCTTTTAATGTTGGACTAAAAACTAACAAAAAAAATAATCAGACCTATATATAAATAATTAAAACACATCAATAAATTACTTACTTATATTAAACTACAGTTGAAATTAAAGAAAAATTTAATAAAGAGAGGGGAGGGGGAAAAAGTGTGTTGAAATGTTTGTCAGCCTGATTCACCTGTGGATAAATCAGAAATATTGTAATAATTATAATATTATCACTTCGTATTTAAAGTTAAATAATACAAACAGCAGCCTGATTGTCATAAAAAAAATTTTGATTATTAATTTTGATCCTTAACACATGTTAAACACGACGTTTCGTCCCTAATCGGAACCACTTCACATGTGACATTCTATTGTAATTTAATAAAAAAAAAATATTAACTTGACAAAAGTTTTCTCATGTTACATTTTAATTGAATGTCACATCTATACACCTGAAGAGGTCCCAATACGGGGACGAAACGTCGTATTATGATTCGAATTATATGATAATTTTTTTTTTCCACGCTGATAGTCTGTTATTCTTATTACTTAATTTAAATACTGTAAATCTACGAATTTTTTAAAAAATAAAACTCTTAACCAAAAGGACTATTTTTTTTTGTTTTGGAATAATTTATAACCGTTCTGAGAAGCATCACGTAAAGGTTTCCCACGGGCTGTTGGTTGCTGTTGCGGGGTGTGTCTGCAGCAGCATCTCGTCACCATCACACACTTACTTTATCTCCGAGTGATGCTGAAGCACTTCTCCACTCTGCTGACAGCTATGAACGTAAGAGGAACCTGCCGACGAGGCATGTCAGGAACTTTACGCCTCCCTGATGCAGCAGCATCTGTACCCGTGATACGCAGACGACCAGTCAATGGGAGGTCACCTTCCACATCACACACACACACACACTCACATGCTGGTTAACAAGGCGACAATGAGGGGAGAAATCACCGTTCATCTTGGGGGTTGTTGTTATTTAAAAGTTCTACTTTGATTCCTTGTATCGTTTAAATTCTTAGCTCTTGAATTGCCGAAACTGGACTCATTAATCACCCGAAGTTTCATGCGGCGAGGAATTTGCCAACATTTTTATATGCATTAATAACAACATCCAGAAAATCTCAACTATTTTTATTTTAATCCAACTTTAAAAATCCGTTCATTAGAACAGGATTTACAGTACGGCGAAGAAACGTTACAGAAAAGGGTTGACGTTCATCTGGATTTGAAATTTCTTCACAATGGTGAGGTAACATTATTTAGATTATTCTTGGAGGAGATAAGTGAGCACAAAAAAGTGAAAAAGGGGGGGTGGGGGAGGCAAAGAAACAGAAAGAAAGAGGCTGGTAGAAGAGATGACGACGAAGATCGTCTAGAAGATCAGAAAAAACATGTAGAGAGAGATATATATATACTCTTTCACGTCATCTCTTTAACCTAACTTGTTTAGTGGACACTGCCTCTATTTTCTTCGCTCTACATCTGTTTTCTGATCTTCTAGACGATCTTTCCCGTCATCTCTTCGACCAGCCTTTATTCTTTCTGTTTTTCTCTGCTTTTCTATTTTACATTTTTCTTTGCTTTCCCCCCCCCCCCCAACTTTTTCTTTCTCACTTATCTACTCCAAGACAATGGAATACCCAAATAATGTAAATAATAAGAGTTGATCCAAGTTTTCTATTTTATTTTACAACTACATTTATCCACAAAATTTTAATTATCTATTGATATCTCACGAATTGTTATATACTGTGGATATTTCTCAATCCTTATAGATATATACAGAACATTTTCAGAGTATCAAAATTTAGATTTCTTTTTTTGGGGGGGTTCTAGAAACTTGGCTGGTTGACTGACGATCATCCACGTTGATGCCTGTCAGTCCTGTGTTGCACAGGAAGGGTTGTATAAAAAATCGGGGATGCGAAAGTGAGAGCTGAAAAAAAAAGAGGTCCTTGGCAACGGGTAAAGGATCCGACCCCAGGCAGGGAAAACCCTGGTACGAGTCCGCATCATGCTACTTGTCCCACGCCCCTCCCGATGACTTGCTGCGTCAAGCACAGCCATGACCCACATTCCAGACGCTGAGATAACAGAAACCTAACTTCAAAACTGCCTTAAAAACTAGTATACTCGAGTATTAACTCTTAAACTGCAAAAGGGATAAATATAAGTGGATTATGGTACGTGTAAAGACCACATAAAAATTTTAATAACATGACAAAATAAAAGTTACTAAGACCCTTAATCGCGTTAATAAGACTTTTTATTTAATTTTGAATCCTTTAATTTTAGTACCTTTCCACTATCAACCCGCCATTTGCTTCTAAAATACACACATCGAATTGTGCGACGTTGCCAATCTACACGTGACGTCACTCTGCTT
Organism: Zhengitettix transpicula; assembly: GCA_037074705.1. Classification (NCBI taxonomy): domain Eukaryota; kingdom Metazoa; phylum Arthropoda; class Insecta; order Orthoptera; family Tetrigidae; genus Zhengitettix; species Zhengitettix transpicula. The sequence goes on along the minus strand of CM073593.1, from coordinate 91,064,983 downwards.
CTCCTGACTTCCCCCAACGTCCATAAACATAACATCTTACCCCCCCCCCCTCCAATGAATATTACTCGATTTGGTGCGTCCATTTAAATTAAGGGATACGTAAATAATTTTTTTTATTGATGCATCATTACCGTAATTCCATTTTCATGAAATTGAGAGTTTTAATAACATATATATAGTCAGATTTTTAATTTAAATCTCTATTTAAGGTTGATTTCCAAAACGATGAGTTTATCAGAAAGAGAAATTTTCTATTGGATTATTTAATTATTAATCAACATATTGATAAATTTAAATTAAATATTTAACAACCTTGAAACACATTAAATTAACATAATTAAACCTTAAAAATTAATTAGTATTTACAATTCATTATTTTCTTTTAAAAAATATATAAAAATAAAATATTTTCAGGATATATTTGTAAATTTTAACTTGAAAAAAAATAGGTTAATGGACCTAGTCAATTTTTAATTCATCGCAATTTTCCCAGGAAATAAAAAAAGGTCGATTTTATTTATCCAAAAAAAAATAGGACATTGAAATTTACGTTTGGTTTACAACTTAATTAAATTTTAATTTTCTACGATATTTTAGTCCTTATAATTGCACACTGATGTGGAGTGACTCCCACGGGGGCTGCAAGAGTCGTCTTCACATCCTCAGTGTGTTTGTTCCTGGATCGTGAGTGACGCGTGTACCAAGTCTCGTTGAAATTGTTTTTAATAACTTCATTTACAATAATAATCATGTATAAATATGTTAAACGTTCTATTAATATTATGCTTTATTTCCTATGAAAAAAAACCCGGATCTTACGGGACAATGACTCATCGGAATAATGGCCTGTAGGACAAACATTAACTGGGATAATGTCGTTGGGAAAACGTCCATCGGGACCCGAATAAAGCGGCCCAATTTTTAATTTAAAAAATTTATTGTTTATTCTCGCGTCAACATAAAAGTCATTGGTGACTTTCCGTACCTTAACATGACATTATTACATAATTAATTCATATTAACTACACTAAGAGAGGAATGGGAACCATCAAGCACTGTGCAGAGGAGGGACCGCGATGCTTAATTATCTACAAGACACTTTTCCGCGGGACAATATTCTCTCTCTGAGAATCATATATTTTTGGAGTTTAGTTCCAGTTTGCTGATGCGGCTCCAGATCCCTGGAAGGCAGCCTCCTCCTGAGGTGGGTGAATCAGCGGGCGCAGGTTGAGTGAGTGACTAGACGAGGTGGCGCTGCAAGGTGACGTGTTCATGCGGCGTGATTCACGCGGGTGAATAAGCGCAGCAGGTCCAGAGCTCTGGAATGCCGCAGGGACGCCATGCCCATAACAAACGTTGATAATTGATTCGGAAGCTTCCGTCGTGGCCCGGCCATTTACACGTCGCCGTGTCACGTAAGCAATTGGGATATTTGAAATTTGTTGACAATGATAAAGTATTATTATTATTTAGATAAATTCGGGTATTCCATTGTCTTGGAGTAGATAAGTGAGCTCGAATAAGTGAAAAAGGGCGATGAAAAGGTAAATAAAAGGCAATGAAATAAGAAAAAGGCAGGTCAAAGGGTTGACGAGAAAGGTCGTCTAGAAGATGTAGAGATATAAAATTAATAAAAAGAAAAGGCATAAGAAAAAGAGAAAAGAAAAGGCGGGTCAAAGAGACCACGAGAAAGGTAAGCGAGAAGATGTAGAGATATAAAAGTAAAAAAAACAAAGAAACAAGACAAAAATAAAGAAAAGGCATGTCAAAGAGACGACGAGAAAGATCATCGAGAAGATGTAGAGATATAAAAGTAAAAAAATCAAGGAAATAAGAAAAAAGAAAAGGCAGGTCAAAGCGATGACGAGAAAGATCATCGAGAAGATGTAGAGATATAAAAGTAAAAAAATCAAGGAAATAAGAAAAAAGAAAAGGCAGGTCAAAGCGATGACGAGAAAGATCATCGAGAAGATGTAGAGATATAAAAGTAAAAAAATCAAAGAAATAAGAAAAAAGAAAAGGCAGGTCAAAACGATGACGAGAAAGATCATGTAGAAGATATAGAGATATAAAAGTAAAAAAATAAGAAAACAGAAAAGAAAAGGCAGGTCAAAGGGACGATGAGGAAGATCATCTACAAGATGTAGAGATATAAAAGTAAAAAACAAAGTAAAGAAACAAGAAAAAGAGAAAGAAAAGGCAGGTCAAAGAGACGACGAGGAAGATCATATAAAAGATGTTGAGATATAAAAGTAAAAAAAAACGAAGAAAAAAAAAGAGGGAAAAGACTGGTCAAAGAGGCGACGAGAAAGATCATCTAGAAGATGTACAGATATAAAAGTAAAAAAAATAAAGAAATAAGAAAAAAGAAAAGGAAAGGTTCGTTAAAAAGACGACGAGAAAGATCATCGAGAAGATGTAGAGATATAAAAAAAACTAATGATACAATAAAAAAAGAAAGAAAAGGCAGGTCGAAAGGACGACGAGAAAGATCATCTAGAGGTATGAGTTCGATATTTGATAGAAAACAGTTGTTGGTTAGCTGCGTTGATTGAGAGCGCTGCCTCGTCACTCTCTAGATGAGTGATATTCAAAAATAAATCAGTTTTAAATTGATGACTTAATCCGGAGGAACAAAGAAGAAAGTAGGCCTGCCCCCTTGACCAGCGTCTACGGAGGAAACAGAGTTATTGGCTTAACTCCCCTTGGTCTGGGGGCCTCTGCAGCCAAGTGTGTTACGAAACCGTCCGTCTCATTTGCAACTCCGATAAGAGCGCTGGTATCTGCCACACAAAGGTCGTACACTTACTACCTGTCAACTGTGTCCATGTGGACGACGCTTGCAAACCATCTCATAAGTGCCGGGAAAATTGTTCAGCGGAATTGTAAATCATTTTCTTGTGCTAGGAAAAAATAATAATTATTTTTAGCGTAGGAAATCACTTCAAGTGACCCTTGATTTACTAAGCTGAAGTCGCCTGGTTCAACCTGGAATAATTTATTTGGTGACAACAGTTATTCATCACTTGATAGGAAAAGAGTCAATCACTTTCTCTGAGAATTTGTGTCCTGTAACTTTAAATAATATTGTGAATCATCTCCATTAATCGAAATCGGTCCAACCGTTTTTAATTGAGAAATCAAATTTATTCCATTTTGTTTCCTAAATTACTTTTCCAACCATCCCATGAATCACAAGGGGCTATCTATGGTTTATTATTGGGTTATACGGTAGCATACATATTTACAACTGTAATTTCCATTCTAAGAATTTTCTATCCTCGTTCTTTAACCAAATTCTATATTAATAACAGACTCCAGAAACCCCTTCTCGTCCATCTCAGGTGAAACCCTCCATGACCACAATAATCCTAAAAAAAATAAGAATGTCCTTCCATTATTCAAAGACTTTCACCTTCGAGTCTCTCCTCACTCAACTGTTACATTTACAAAACTTATAATTCCATACCTTGCTATATTAAGACTGGTAAAGAACCTCCAGATCCTGATGACACCAATGCATCTGAGTGTGTGATACGTAAAACAGCAATTCAGTTTACATTGGCCAAACTAAGCGAGGTCTAAAAAACCCAGGGGATCAAATAACACAGTTAATTACTAAAACATCACGCAGATAACCACGACATTAATTGGACTACGGTCAGAATTTTTTTTACGTCGAACACCCAAAACTTCTCGGAAATGATCAACGTTTGACTGGATACTCTTAATGTTCAAAGTGAATTTTTTCTGAATTATTAATTATGGTTTTTTTACGAATTATTATATATTAGAAGCGCAATTTTACATAATTTTGTAAGACTATTTTATTAAAATAAAATGGACGAATAAATAAACACGATCTCTAGAATTTACTCGCCATTATCCTTCAGTAAGATAATAAATTATATATATATATCAATAATTTATTACAGTATTATTTGTCAAGTAAAAATTAATTGACTCAATTTTTAAAGTTATTTTCATTCCCCCCCCCCTCTCAATACGATTGTCCATGTAATGGCCGCCAATCAAAATACAGATTATGTTTTGTTTCTGTGGTAACCATGGAAATAACTCGTTTATGTGTTCTCTCTGTGACACCACTCTGTGACTGTTACAGTGTGTAAATGAGAAATAAAAAATAATACAACTATCTTATATAATGAAATATTTTTGTCAGTGGTGGATCTTTACTGGTACTAATTTAATTTTTTATCGTGAAGTTCTTTACTAACGTCACGGAATTTTATTTTTTTCCTGTCTCAGAGAATAGCCGAAGATTTTATAAGATGGCGTGAATGACGTCACAGGTAACATGACAACTGTAAAACGCTGTATAAATGGTGTGAGGGATAAAGAGAAGGGGGGGGGGAAGTTGTTATCATCTGAGTGCCGTGGAATAATTCACCTCGTTAGAGCACTTCAAGGTATTCGAATGTGGAATTATCCATATAAATTATTATAGTATTATTTGTCGATAAAATATTAACTGACTCAATTTTAATTCTAACCTCCTAAATTCGAGATATATTTTCTTCGGTTTGTTTGACAGTTTGACACGTTCACTGAGAAACGTTGTACTAATTTTTTTCTGTTCAGTTGTCTGCCTGATTATGGCTGATTGGTTATATTGTTATATTTTTTTTATTAAAAAAGTTAGTTTCCAAGGTTATCATTCCACAATTTCTAGTAATTTCCGGTAATTTGCATGATATCTCTTCAACCGAGGACAAATGCAATTATTTAACATGACGACAAAACCTTCTCATAGCTCAGTACAACACAGAGATAAAGTTCCATGGAAAACGGTCCGTACGGTTCTCTTTCGAAAATTGAAAGATAAAAAAATATATATACACGAGTGTGACAGGGAGACTGAAGTGGGTGTAAAGACAGGGAATAATTGTGTACATGCGTACTGCGATCATACACACGGTAGAATACAGGATTGTACGACGTTAAAAATGATCGCCCAACGTGGGGCTCGAACCCACGACCCTGAGATTAAGAGTCTCATGCTCTACCGACTGAGCTAGCCGGGCGGACGGAAATTAACGTCATTTTCTCAAGTATAAAAGCTGCATTTCTCATTCTACTTTACATTTTTTTTATCTACAGCGCTTGAGCTAAATGATAAGAAAGAAAGGAAAAAATAAATAACTGACTCTCTTGGACGACTTCTTCGGATAATTCCAGATTCGAATACCTTGAAGTGCTCTAACGAGGTGAATTATTCCACGGCACTCAGATGATAATAACAACTTCCCCCCCCTCACTCTTTATCCCTCACACCATTTATACAACGTTTTACACTTGTCATGTTACCTAAGACGTCATTCACGTCATCTTATAAAATCTTCGGCTATTCTCTGAGACGCCATTAATACAATTCCGTGACGTTAGTAAAGAACTTCAAGATAAATAATTAAATTAGTACCAGTAAAGATCCACCACTGACAAAAATATTTCATTATATAAGATAGTTGTATTATTTTTTATTTCTCATTTACACACTGTAACAGCCACAGATTGGTGTCACAGAGAGAACACATAAACGTGTTATTTCCATGGTTACCACAGAAACAAAACATAATCTGTATTTTGATTGGCTGGCCATTACATGGACAATCGTATTGAGGGGGGGGGGGAAGAAAATAACTTTAAAAAATGAGTCAATTAATTTTTACCCGAGAAATAATTCTGTAATAAATGATTTATATATATAATTTATAATCTTACAGAAGGATAATGGCGAATAAAGTCGAGATATCGTGTTTATTTATTTGTCCATTTTATTTTAATAAAATAGTCTTACAAAATTATATAAAATTGCAATTCTAATATATTGTAATAATTAAATATAATATAATAAATGGATGAATTTAACAAATGAAAAAACACCAAATTTATTACTTACATTTATGTGGGAATCTATAATGGTGTCTAAATAAAAAGATTGTTAAGGGAAAAACTATTAAACAAATTTATTAACAATTTTAAATACACAATAATATTTGGGATCTCAGGGTTTTAAACTGGGTTTGATAAATGGGTGAATTTACACAATCAATTTACATTTACCTTTTATGGAAATCAATGCGTCTGAAACATAGACGAAATTTGTTGTAGAAGAAATAATACTACAGATTGAATTTAAACAGTTTTAAATTTAATCAGGAATTAACGATCTCATTTTATCGATAATTAAATAATTAAAATTAAAGAACGATCTGACTTTTATCTTTTAAAAGTGGTTTACAATATGATTTTAAAGTTTTTCTACTTACGGCCGCCCAGGTCTCATTTTAGGTTTTTCGTGCACAAAATTTGGGGATATCACTGATTCTAAGTTCTCACAGACTCTAAATGTCAACAAATTCTAATTGGCGTAGTTTTGTTAGTTGGTCTAAGACAAATTGGTAGATTCTCGATGCTTTGCTGCAACCTGGATTTGCAGATCTCGTGACTTTAGTTGGAAATGTACTTCATTGGTTTGTCTATGGCCAGCATGATGAATTTATGCTCGGCCACCGATTACAACATTAGTTGCACTCTCTCATTCCCGACTGCTTAACTTTTCAAATTTTGAAAACCTGTTATCAAACTGTTCTATTTGTGGTCCGCTGCCCGACTGCAAAACTTTTTATAATATGAATTTTCTGGTCTTTACACCTCGCTGTTCTATGCCCGACTGACTTCCTCGTCTCGTAAATTTTGAGCGCGTAAATTTCTCAGCCGATCGACAACAATACTTTCTTTGCATTGCCGCCTTGTTGCGGCGTCCACCCTATATCTACTAAGAATGAGTCCTCTACAATCCAACTTTCCAATTAGCACAATGTCTTAATTACCAATTACTACAATATATATATATATATATAGTAATTCGTAAATCAGAATATTATCTTAAAACATTATTAATAATTTAGAAACGTTTAAATTCAGTATCCAAAGCTATTAACATTGTCATTTTGGGAATTGTTGAAGCTCCATCACGCGGCCCCACAAAACACATGTGTCCTTCTAGAGATTTTCTACAAGGAACTCAATTTATCAATTTCAATCAATATCGTTATTAAACAACTTGAAAATAAATTTAAAATCTTTGGAGCAACGTTCACATTCCAGAGAAATGTTTTTTTTTATAATTGTGATAAATAAATAAACAAGCCAATCTGTCAGAAAAAAAACTTAATAATTAATTAAACCAAAAAAAATCATCAGTACAACTGTCATATGAACCGTAACTTCATATATTTTTCTAATTTAGCACATATATATATATATAGCATATACATTAAAAACTGCATACATCACCTTTTCATCCGAAAAAGTCACAAAATTGTGAACGAAACGTCGTATGATCTGCTTTTCTTTTAGTTTAATTAATAAATAAATTTTTCTTGACATATTGGCTCAATTGTTTATTTATTTATCATCAAAAGATAATTGTCAGATATATGAAATATTTTATAATTGTGGTTTTTTAAATGGTTCTGGCAATAATTTCATTTTATAAGATATAATTCTAAAAAGGAAATTATGTTGACTGATTCAATTTTCATGATAAATTTATTTGTGGTGTGTGGCCAAACATAGATACAAAAAAATTATTAATTAATTAAGTTCACGAACGATAAACGCAACATTTTAATAGATATTTGTGAATCAAATTTCCATTTTCTTTTAATAAAACCTAAAACTTTCAAACGCTACTTACTGTTGATAATAAAAAACATTAATGAGAATAACTTCAGTTGTTTTTTGGTTATGATGTATAAATAAAAAGCCACTTATAATAATGTTACTTCTTTTAAAATAAACGTCCAAAGTTAGTCATAAAAAATTAGTTACGTGTTTAAAACATAATAATAATAATTAACAAACACAACGCTTGATAACTGATTTGGACCTCTTCTTGGTTTCTAATAAACTTATTTCATTTACAAGTGGATGATAATAAGAAGAAGAAGTGGGGCGGGGGTCATATCTTTGGGTTAGTTTTCAGTTTAGTTTTATCTTTTTTTTTTGTTTAGTTGCTTCGGTGATGTATTGGCGTGAGTAATAAATTAATTAAGCATCTTAAGTTTATTCATTTAATACGCTTACCTCGCTATATATATATATATAATTAACTGCGCGTGCCAATTTGTAGTAATTCTAATTTTTTACAATTACAATGCAAAATCTGGCGTCCAATAAAATAATTACCAAAACAATTAAAATTTTGCTAAGAAAACCCACACGTTGACGACGCCAATTTTGTAGTAAAACAATTAAAATGATAGGATGTTTTAATTTAAATCAAGATTTTAATTTATACAAACAAATTAATTTAATTTTAGTCTTTAATTAAATACTACAAATTTGCACTCCAACGTGGCGCTTTAACTGTCATTTATCATAAATAATTACAATTTGGAACCTCAACGTGAGGCCTTGCTTTTTATTAAATTGTTTAATAGGTAATTACCACAATATATATATATATATATATATATATATATATATAATGAATTGAAGCCTGAAGTTAAAAGAATAATAATAATTAAAGAGTTTATCTCTTTCTCTCTCTCTCTCTCTCTCTCTCTCTCTCTCTCTATATATATATATATATATAGACATATATATATTTATATGACAAGTACCCAATGCCCGACCTACCTGATGCAGGTTTTTCTAGAGTTTTCCCTGCATTTCTTTAGGCGAATGCCAGGTAGGATCCTTAAAATATAACCCGGGGCCCATAGTTAACCCTTGGCTACTTTCCTGTACCCTTCCGCATCCCCCCTTTCAAATCCCTTCCTATGCTATTAAAGGGGAGTTGCCCAAAGTGGATTACCCTCATGTAGTCTGTTACCCTAAAAAAATATTTATATGTTCTAATAAATTGAACCCTGAAGTTTTAAAATAATAATAATAATTAAAGAGTTTTTATTTATATCTATATCTGTCTATCTATCTATCTATCTGTCTATCTATCTATCTATCTAGCTCTCTCTCTCTCTCTCTCTCTCTCTCTATATATATATATATATATATATATATAATCAGATATATATATATATAATGAATTCAAGCCTGAAGTTAAAAGAATAATAATAATTAAAGAGTTTTTATTTATATCTATATCTGTCTATCTGTCTATCTATCTATCTAGCTCTCTCTCTCTCTCTCTCTCTCTCTCTCTCTCTCTCTCTCTATATATATATATATATATATATATATATATATATATATATATAATGAATTCAAGCCTGAAGTTAAAAGAATAATAATAATTAAAGAGTTTATTATATATATTGGCGCCCGAACAGGGCCCTTTGTAAATGTAATAAATTTATTACAAGGTATATAGATACAATTAAATTCAGTTATCTAAAAAATTGAAGAAAACATATATAAAGGAAAAAGGGTTCTTTTTATTATTCTGATTATCGGGCTATATAAGGATGTAGTTCGTCGGCAAGTGAGAAATCGATAAATGCATTAAAAATGATAGAAGATGAATAATAATGATAAATAATTTCCTCTTGTCACAGTATTTCCCGCTGTCATCATGAAGGCGCGGAGAGAGCACACTATCAGTCCGTAGAAGAAACAATTAGCTACTGGTTAACCTTCGGAGTAACATTGAGCCCAAAGCAGAGAGGCTACCTTGATAGTTGCGTAAAGGCCTGCTCGCCTCAGATAAGGTTGCTGGTGTCGATAGTGTTTTCATCTACAGCACGGTGATGGATGTTTTGACGAATGCGCACGCATACCGACGGAGGCGGCCAGCTGGATGTGGCAGCCCTATGAGGAAGAGATGAGCTGCTCAGCAGAAGCCCCTGCACTGCGACCGTAATGGGATCACGCTGCAGAGATGAGAGAAGCCTTGCTAGGGCATCCGCGATCTCTGAGCTTCCTGCAGGAAGAGGCCGCGTTACGTAAGCCCGCCATGGATGCGCTCGCCAAAAAGGCTGCTCGCTTTCAACACTCAACATAACACTCGAATCTTCAGAAACAGCCAATCAGTACCTCTTCTTAAAGCGAACTTAATACGTCGACGCCCTTAAAGGAGACATCGGACTCGTTCTTCAGACCATCAGAGAATTGTATTTTTTTAACCCCTGTTCGAAACGTCGGCACATTTTCATCCTCGTAGTGACGCTGAAATCGTAGATCTTATCTTACCGACACGAGGATCACAGGCGCCATTTTCTCACTGCTACCTGCATCCCCCCCTCCTCCCCTTCCCGAGAAAAATCATTTGCCCGCATGGTCACAGGAATAATTTTCTGCAGCTGCAGTGTCAATTAAAGAAACGATAGTAGTGAACTTTTTTGTTGTTGTTGTTGCTCTCAACGGGGGTTCTAGTGCACGCTATCTATATATATGTATGTATGTGTTTTAAATGCCCAACCTACCTGATGCAGGTTTTTCTAGGGTTTTCCCTGCATCACTTTTAGGCGAATTGCTGGGTAGGATCCTTAAACCATAGCCCCGGGGGCCCTAGTTAACCCCTTCGCTACCTTCCTCTTTCCTTCCGCATCCCCCCTTTCAGATCCCTTCCTTTGCTATTAAAGTCGAGTTGCCACCATGTGGATTACCCTCATGTAGCCTCCTGTTACCCTAAAAAATAATAATAATAGTATCTACCTGAAACGGATTTATCTAGCAACCGTTTCAAGTACATAATAATAGATATTTAAGCACCAGTCCGGTTTTTTTTTAAAAATGTATATTTGAATTTCAGTTCTATGTTCAGGTATCAGCTTCTATTGGTTAGGGAAAGTATATAACAGTATATTGTATATTCTAAGATACAAAATATATCATTCTTGAATTTTTTTTAGAAAAAAAATAATCCTCCTTTTCTTTTATATTAAAATAAATTAGAGACAATAAATATTTCTGTAGCATTTTTGAACTCGCTGAAATATGTAGTAGCATCAGTGACGTCACACCCCCTCCGATATATATTTTTTTCATTTTTCTTTATAAATGTGCGACTAAAATGAGGGAAAACCCGATACTTAATTACAATTATCTGAATTAATAAATATGTAATATTTACAATTTGGTAAGGGGTGGAGTATGACGTCACTAAACTCGTCTGTACGCTTCTTCGAATTATGCCACAAAAATATTATCTTTTAAAAAGTATAGGCATAAAATTATTTAATATCTAATATTTGAAATAAAATAATTATTATTAATAAAGAAAGTAGCCAAATAACAGACAAAAAATAAATGCTTAATTTAAATACCGCACAACGTTCCTTGTCGCTTCCGTCAGGGTGACTGGCTTCACAGTTCGTCATCTTGTTTTGTGCCGACTGTTGTCGCACCTTCTTGCGGGCTCTCGCGTTTATTTTATATCAGTAATAACTTCGGCCGGATGTCGTGAGGAGTCTCATGGTGTAGAATCTTTGGACAAAAGGAGATCGTCGCTCATTGTCTGTTCCTTGACCAGAGTTAAATTTACGTTCTTCTTCGGTATTGTGCATGGCTTGTAACAGCAAACAGACGAATAAAATGTTACGTTGTCGTTAATGTTAGAGTTTAAGAGTTCAACGCTTGATTATTGAAGCGTGTAAAATCGAGAAGCGAATTACTTCTATACGATTCCTGGTTGGCAGACGTGAGTAACAATTCTTTTAACTCATAAAGTGGCTGAAATAATCCCATGTTGCAACATATATATATATATATATATATATATATATATATTACAATGCTAATTTATGAATACTTCAATTAATTAATACGAATAATGAAGGAGTGTATATGGCTGCAGGCGAGTTTAGTAGCACCCGTGACGTCATACTCCGCATTACATTAGTATTATATATATATATATATATATATATATATATATACAATGTTAATTTAAGAATATTTGAATTAATTAATACGAATAATGAAGGAGTGTATATGGCTATAGACGAGTTTAGTAGCACCTGTGATGTCATACTCCGCATTTCATTAGCATTATATTATATATATATATATATATATATATATATATATATATATATAATACAATGCTAATTTATGAATAATTTAATTAATTAATACAAATAATGAAGGAGTGTATATAGCTGCAGACGAGTTTAGTAGCACCCGTGACGTCATACTCCGCATTACATTAGCATTATATATATAATACAATGCTAATTTATGAATAATTTAATTAATTAATACAAATAATGAAGGAGTGTATATGGCTATAGACGAGTTTAGTAGCACCCGTGACGTCATACTCCGCATTTCATTAGCATTATATATATATATATAATACAATGCTAATTTATGAATAATTTTATTAATTAATACAAATAATGAAGGAGTGTATATGGCTATAGACGAGTTTAGTAGCACCCGTGACGTCATACTCCGCATTTCATTAGCATTATATATATATATATATATATAATACAATGCTAATTTATGAATAATTTAATTAATTAATACAAATAATGAAGGAGTGTATATGGCTACAGACGAGTTTAGTAGCACCCGTGACGTCATACTCCGCATTTCATTAGCATTATATATATATATATAATACAATGCTAATTTATGAATAATTGAATTAATTAATACAAATAATGAAGGAGTGTGTATAGCTGCAGACGAGTTTAGTAGCACCCGTGACGTCATACTCCGCATTACATTAGTATTGTATTATATACAAACATATATATATATATAATACGAATAATGAAGAATGTAGATGCGCATATGGTTACAGACGAGTTTAGTAGCACTCGTGACGTCATACTCCGCCCCCCTACAGAATTATAAATATTTCATATATATATTAATTCAGATAATTATAATTTAGTATCGGATTTTTCCCTCATTTTAGTCGCACATTTGAAAAGAAAAACGAAATATATTGTAATATAATTTCAATTATTTGATTTAATAAATTAATTTATTTGTATACTTTAAATTCTGATCTTTTAATTAAAACATCCGATTATTTAATTATTAATTTGATCATAATTTATATTTAAATGCAGGTTTAAATCTTTTTAATTGAAATACTACAATATATATATATATATATATATATATATATATATATATAGGAGCGGGGTATGACGTCACTGATGCTACTAAACGTGACTTGTTCCATTATGAATTATAGGACGGAAACATGTTAGGGTGCGCGTCTAGAGAGGGAGAGAGAGAGAGAGAGAGCGAGAGAGAGCGAGAGAGAGAGCATAATGTAATATAAATTACGATACGAAAGTTGCATGTGTAATTTATTAATTTTATTTTTTTCCCCCTTTACATTAAAGCGATTAGAGTAGGAATTATTATGAGTAAGTAGGAGGTTTGTCGCTGCCTGTTTACCTATTACATTAGAGCTCCGTTCCTTTCCCACGGTCTGTGCCGTTGCCCGTTTAGCGTCTATTAGTCGCCGAAAGCTGTGTGCGAATAACAGCGAGGACAGCCCGAGGGGTCCCTCCATTGTTCAAACTGAAGGGGGGGCGGCGACGACGACGCTGCTCGCCGACGTGCCGATCGCCACTCAATTAGCAGGACGACCTGGGGGGGCAAACACAAATATTAGTGACCGGACTCTTGGCGGGTGGCTCGAAGGCTCGTATCTACACAAACATGGCGACATGAGGAACCCCCCGCGGTCCCCCCCCAGGAAATGAATGGCCACTCAGACTCAACGACTGGAATCTCGCGGTGCCTCGGTAAATGAACAAGTAAATTAGTTTCAAGCCAAGTCTATAACGTCGAAACGGTATTGAGTAGGGATGAGAAATTTTAATGGCCAAAAAAAAGTCTGAATAAAAGGTTTAATAAATTAATTACAAATTTGTTAGAGTTTTGTCCTTACATTAGGACCTCTTCAGGAATTAAATTATTTAGGAGACTTCTCTGGGCTGCATGCCAATACGTTTATTATTATTTTTTACTCTAACTTCTTTGGCCGTTAACATTTAATTAAATTTTCAATTTAGTAACCGATGACATGCAGCCCAGAGATAATAATAATATTATTATTCATTAAAAAAAGGAACTTATTTACAATGTAGAGGGTGACTCTACGGTCATGGGGTCGTACAGCTTACTAAAACGTACATATTGTTTTTTTGTATAGGGTGAAACATAAAAAAACAAATAGACATGAAACTAAAAACTGTTTATTTAGCAAAGTTTACAATAAATGCTCGAAATTGCGACCACCAACAGTAATACACGCTCGGTAGGCGTCGAAGGAGTGATCGGCGAACAACTGGATCAGATTCACGGATGACAGTTCGACGAACAAACAAAAACGATGGCCATTTTTGTAAATTTTTTTTTCATAATAATTAAATGTTAACGTTGAGAAAATATAATTACAGATTGTAATGGCTGATAATGTAAATATTTTTGCGTAGATAACTACTTTTGTGTGTCACTGTGGTTGCTGATTAAAAAACCTGTTTGGGGATTTTATTACAAAAAGAGTAATGACAATTAAAAAATCATTATTTGTATTCAGTTTTTTTTCGCCACAGATATGTCACTGACTGAGACACAAATTATCCGAGGCAGGACGCAGTCATCATTACCCCGGTTTCTTCTTCTTTGGGAGAGTAAAGAAGCAACAGACTTTTGACTGAGGGAATCGCATATGTACCTTAATAAAGGTAATCGTTATATTGTGACTGAGACGTTTAAGAATGTGAATGCTTTTGTTTGAGTAAAGAATTATTGGAGCAGGAAAAGTATAGTGTGGGGAAATTATAATTGTTTACATTTTTTTTTAAAAAAAACTATATTTTCATTAGGTTAGAGACTTGAACGTTAAACTCGGATACGAGAGAAACCGTAATTAATCAGTGCTCTGGTCGTTGGAAAAATGGTTAGCGGTTGCGGCGTCACGACGAAAACATGTGAGCCGAGAAATTCCTATAATATTTATTCATAAATATTGAGAACGAAAGGCGTAGTAGGAAAGTGTCATCATCAACTATTATAGAGAAGAAGAAAAAAGAGTCTATATTGGAATACGGAACCAAGCTCTGTTTGGGTTTAAGGATGTGGGTTTTGAGTGAAATCCGTGCGGATTTTCCGCCCGTGACATTTTAACTTATCTACGTCTTTAAATCAGCAGACCTCCTACTTTACTTTGGTTAATTGAAGCGAAGGAACAGAAATGAGATATTCTTTTTCCAATTTTGAAATTGCTGTCCACGTGAGGTTTTTAAAATTTATTTGTTACCTTTCAACTGTTCCCCAAAATTCGAAACTTCCCGGCAGGTAAAAATTTCTTGGAAGCACGTACCTCTTTATTCAGCGGCCATTCCTTTCCCCCACCCTTCTACCTACAAACCTTGGACTATTCTGGACTACAGAAGAACATCCTCCACCTCTCAAACATCTCAGGAATTGTTCTTTAACTTTACCGGGGTAGGCGATTCCAAATGTTTCATGAATAATATTAACGTAGAGAATCATCAACCTTCATTGGGTTATTTTAATACCATTACAATGCTGTTAATTGTTACTGTAATTTATTATTTTCTACTAAATTTACTAGATTTCTATTTTATTATTTTGTAACCTAGTCCAAGTCTCCAGTGTGCGTGAAGAAGTTTCATTTGAAGATGCTTGTTCCAGGATTAACCCACGATTCTTGTCCATCGTGATCAGCAGAACAATTTTGATAAGCAGCCTTTGAACTGCCAAACATCCTCTTCCAGATTCCCCAATCTCTCGAGTGTGCGTTGCATCGGCAGCAAGGGAGAAAGTGACGCGAGTAAATCACGTCGGCTTTGTCAGGTGTGGGAGTTTCCTGGCCGCAGCGGGGAATACCGCCCATTGTTGTGACTGCGCCCTGACCTTGCGTGGTGAGCGAATCCCTACCCCCAGGTAGGCCCGAAAGTGAAGATTTACTGTCGATTTCACCTGACAAGTTGTCACAGTCCCCTCGCCACCAAACAATTCACTTTTACCTTTACCTGTTTTGACCGTAAGGGGGGGTCATTAGACACGGCGCGTGATAAACCTCATCCCAGAGTTTTCGGCACCTCGCCTCGTCACCACGACCTTCGGCTGCCAATCTGACGCCGGGTTACCTGTCGTAATGGGGACAAGAGTCAGCTCAGGGCTGCACAAACTCACCTGAAACCTTCCTGCCAGTGCGAATTTCTCAGAATACGGAGACTACAGTTAGCAAAGATGATGTTACAAACAAATGACGAGTCAGATAGGTTTCCTCTGGTGCCACCGACTGGATTATGGTCAGTCTTTGAGAGAGACGAGTTAAACATTACCCTAGTAACCAGGAAGAATACTTCATGGTGTGTCAAATGTACATCCAGTATCAGCTCAGAGTTGTTTGAATTTTTTTAACAGTATCCTGCGTCCACTTTTCATTTGAATTGAGTCAAGAACAAGATGTTCCACTTATCAACGATACAACCAATTAAATATCGTAAAAGATAATAATCGTCTCAAGTACTTTTGGTGCCACATTTTTCCGTCGTCACCGTACGATATTACCGTGACCTGGGAGAATGACGACTGTTGAAGTAAAAGGAGAAGCCAAAAAGCAGTTGGCAATTAGAATTCAAACCCACGTCAATGAAGTCCTCATTGACGACGGTAAACTTGGTTATTCCTTGAGATGAACGGGAAGAAGAACTCTAGTTGTAGAGGCCAGGGAAGGGATTAAGAGGATTCAGTCGGGGCACGCCGGCACACTTATTCAATTTACCCTCAAGAAGTCGAGGTGCCTCAGCTTGTGGGAACCTTAGTTCAAAAACGGAGAGAGGAAAAGGCATCCCCAATGATAGCCCCTTCGTATCTCTCCTACAGGGTTCTGCCTACGAGAGAACATCCCTCGCAGGTACTGCCGGCGAGAGAACAGCCCTCGCAGACATTTCACAGGATCGTATATTAAATTATGTAATATTTTATGTTTCTAAATAAATTTTTTTGACTGTTGGCTGTTAACCAGTATTTTTAATTTAATATATGTCATATGTAGTCGTAATTTGTAATTTTAATTGAAAGACTATTACCAACTATTTGTTAAAAAACTTGTTATGGCACTCAATAATCTTGAAGGCGTGGTAACAACAAAAAATGGCTTCTTTCTCCCTTACTATTATCATAGGGTATAATCTATTGGTCTAAATGCTGAAGTCGCGAGGAAAATAAATATCATCACAAATAAATGCACATATTTCACTATTTTTTTTAAAAAAATCCAAATTGTTAATTGTCCTAATTTTAGGATAGTTCAAATAATTAATTTTCATGTAGAACAGAAGAAACTTCAATCAGAGCTCAGCCACATGGACGCTTTAATAATAATTTATTACATAAAGAAATTTGCAATTATTATTTAAACTTTTCTCTGTCGTATATAAACTCCAATAATAATAATAATATGTATTAATAATTTCTCAATTTAGTTAAGTATAATTTTTTTACCAGTAAATTTATAATTTCAGATCCCCTGCTCTACAAATTTAATTATAACCTGCAACGTGGGTAGAAACCCTTTTTTTTACAGGATAATCTAAATTTTCTGATAATCAAATATAACTGAATTGAGTTGTAATTGTACACATGAAGACGTTTCAATAAGGGATGAAACGTTATGTCTGTTTGTTTTTAAATATAAGAAAAAAATTCTTCTGACTAATATTTATTGTGAAGGCATGTCAGATTATTATAATTGATAGTTGCCTTTTGTTGTTGTTGTGGGAGGGTGGGGGGGGGTAAGGGTAAATTAAAAAATCATTTATCTCGTAATGAAATGGAGGAAGATAATTAAGTTAGTTCACTGTTGATGCTGTAAAATATGTAAAAATTAAGTGCACTGTCCTACGGATCCTGTCAAATCAATAAATGTAATTTAAATGAATGAAAACAGTCAGGGATAATTTAATAACATAAACAAATTTATTATCAGCCAAATATTGTGTAGAATTTGCAATGCTCGTTGTAATTGAAAAAAAAGAAGTATGAAGTCAGAAGGCTGTTGAGTGTCCGGCCGGAGTTGTTTGACTTTGGTGGTCATCCCTCGGAGCTGCTGCGTCGGTCTTGTGTTCGTCTGAGATTACCTGCCCCCAAAGTTTACAAATATTTTCACCTTAAGGCAAAGGATCACTTTCTGCTTTTGTTGTGGAGGCCTTGGCCCGGATCTTACGTTGACGTTCGAATTTGCTCCGCTTTGGTGATCGCCTTCGCTTTTAACAACTTTCTTTCGATTGTCTCGTTTCGTCATCCTTAAGGATTCCCTGTACCATAAATCAACAATTTCTCAAGGTTTCAAAATAGGCGGTCTTTTGGGAGAGGAGAAGACAGAAGAAAGAAAGAGGCCTGTCTACTCCGGTAGTTCCCAGAAGTTGGAATGCGACGGACTAATAAACCCTATGCGCTCCCTTCACCTCTATATTTGATAAGCCTCATAGCTTTAAGGATTCATTTATTTTTAAAAGCGATAACAACCGAGACTGGTGTCGAATCCCGGGTTATGGATGTCGCTGAGTTTAATTATGACAACCCGGACACGCAGCTAGTATATTTATATGATTCAACACAAATGTTATCAAATGAATTGCACTAATTTAATTTTTATCAATTCATTATTTAAAGCACAACATAAAAATTATCTTAGACACTTTTAATTTATAACTGTTAACTATTTTTTTTATTTTCTACTCAGATAAGATAACTAATTAATTAGTGTATTTCGACAACGCTTGAGGAAATAAAAGTGTTTAATTTTAGACTTATTGAGTTAAACCTGGGGGTTTTCATTTCTATATTTTATCTTAAAACCGACTGACTGACTCTTTGACACTACGGTCCTTGATGAACCTTGGTCTCCGCAGCTATCTTCTTCCAAAGCTCTCTTTTGATTACCTTGGTTCTCCATCTCCTGACTCCTTCCTCCACCTCTTCATTCCAACGCTTTCTTGGTCTACCTCTGTATCTTCTGCCACCTCTTGTATTCTCCATCCGATGTACGTGTCCCTAGCCAACGCACTCGAGCAGTTTTTATCACAGATATTATCATATCCTGCTCGTTGTACAGGTCTCTGAGCTCCTGATTTGTTCTAATGCACCATCACAGTTCTGTTAACTTAAAACCAGACAATGGAATACTCGATCAACAACACTAACAAAGGTCTTTAAATTTCTTTAACGATGTGTTTCTAAACACGTATATATATTGTAATAATTAAAATTTATTATAATAGATGGGCGCTTTTAATGAAATACACTAATAACTTTTAAGAACAAACCAAATTTATTGTGCCAAATTTTAAAAAAAACATTATAAAATACACAAAATATTTGGGATCTCAGGGTCTTGAACTGGGTTTGATAAATGGCAGAATTTATATAATCAAAATTACATTTACTTTTTATGGAAATCAATGCGTCTGAACATAGACGAAATTTGTTGCTGAAGAAAATAATACTAAAGATTGAATTTAAACAATTTTAAATTTTATCAAGAATTAACGATCTCATTTTATCGATAATTAAATAATTAAAGAACGATCTGACTTTTATCTTTTAAACACGGTTTACAAATGATTTTAAAGTTTTTCTCTACTTACGGCTGCCCAGGTCTCATTTTAGCTTTTCGTGCACAATTTTGGGGACATCACTGATTCTAAGTTCTCACAGACTCTAAATGTTCACAGGCTCTAATTGGCGTTGTTTGTTAGTTGGTTTAACACAAATTGGTTGGTTCTCGATGCTTTACTGCAACCTGGATTTGTAGATCTCGTGGCTTTAGTTGAAAATGGACTTCATTGGTTTGTCTGAATATTGCTTTACTTTTTAATATTTGAAAGCATGTTTGTGACTGGGCCACAACCTTTCGTTCTGACTGCCGACTGTAAAACTTTCAATGAGTTCTTTTCGTCCGTTCTATTCGCTGTCTGCTGCCCGACTGTATCTGTTCAAACTTTCATGACTTGGAATTTTGGTCTTTTCTCCTCGCTGCCTACTGCCCGACTGCAAAGCTTCGTCTCGCAAGTTTTGAGCGCGTAGAACCTTCTCGAACGATCAACAATGCTTTCTTTGCCTTGCCGGTTTGTTGCGGCGTCCGCTCTATATCCACTAATAATGAGTCCGCTACAATTCAACTTTTCAATTAGCACAATGCCTTATTTACCAATTACTACAATATATATATATTCAATAATTAAATAGAATAAGACTTACTGAGGGCAATCAAAGGGACGTTAACACTCAAGAAATGTCGTAGAATAAAATTTAATATTCTCTGCCACGTGAGCACGTGAGGTAGTTGCTTTTTAATAAAAAATTAAATAATTTATTTACAGAATTTGTCAATCGATAATATAAAATTTAATTGACGTTCGGTGTAGCTGTAGCAAGTGAAGAGGTTTTATTTTATTTAGAACCATAGACATTAAGGAACGTAGGTTTTCCTGGTGTAGTTGCTGGATGAAGTTCTCTCGGGATTCCGACCGGGTAGCGTAGTTTTGTAAACACAACGTTTCGATGGCTTGCACCGCCATCATCTTCAGGTGAAGATGGCGGTGCAAGCCATCGAAACGTTGTATTTACAAAACTACGCTACCCGGTTGGAATCCCGAGAGAATTTCATCCACCATAGACATTGTTTGTAGAGGGAGGGGGGGGGATATCCACCTTGTTTCCGTTCTTCTATTTGAATTTTATTTATTTACGTACAGCACTGTTTGCGTCTGTTCATTTAATATAAATTCCAATGTTAACTTTGTTTTTTTTTTAGATAACACGTGTGATCGTCTTCTGCGATTTCCAGTTCCAGCAGCCATTGTTGTCTCACTTAATGACTAAATTAACGTCATTTGCGGAGAGAAAGGGGGGGGGGAGGGGCACAATTAGATCTTCTTAAAACATTAAGCTGATAAGGTTCTTCGTGCGTTTAGGCGTATTTGGAATCATTAGCCGCAGAAGGATTTGTGGACAAGATATTGCTGTATTACGTGGATGGTAATCGGCAAGAAAACATCAAAAAAATACTACCAACGTTGGCAAGTTAACATCGTGTCGGAAAATTATAACAACTTATAATTATATTTAAACAAGCTACTTCTAAGTACTAAACGGGAATTTTTGTATAATTTCCCCTGTACTAATGGTCGCTGTTGTTGTTTCGTTACGTCCACGAGTAACGCGGGTGGGCCACGGAGATTAGGCTCAAAGCGAAACAGAAATAAATACTCCCACTGTGGCCCAATTTCTACTAATTTAAATTTAATAAAAGCCAGATGAAGATGACTTTTTATCTATAATTACTTACTGCACGTTTTAATATTAAAAGAAGTGTCAGTAATATAAAGAATTTTTGTCGTTCACGTACAGAACGCGACGAAGTCACAGATACTACTAGTACTTCTATTTATATTTTCGTTGCCGTGGAAACGGAACTTTCACCTGCGACGTGTGTGTGTGTGTGTTCTCTTTGCTCCTACAAATTTATTGATTTAATAGTAACATATCTGGACAACGCGCGGGTATCGGCTGGGTTGGGATGAGTTGACCGGCTTTTTTTTGCGTCGATTAAATATATTTCGGGATGAATTAGATTAATAAAATTTCCCTACATGTTCTCTGTGTATAATTTCAACCCCTTTCGGACTCAGAAGGGTGCACCCTTAAGGGTTGGCGTGGAAGTAGCAATAGATAAAAATAAACCAGAAACTATCAGGATTGTCACTGAGTTTAATTATGACATTAAACTTGACCGTTTAAGTCCCCGAAGCGGGAGTGGTCGGGGGTGAAAAATTTCAAACATGTTAAACGGTCGATATTTGCGATAATTATTTCCTGGGGTTAATTACTTTGATAGTATGTATACCGATGTTGTTTGTGTATAATTTAACCCCTGTGAGGGGAGCAAGCTTAGGGGTGGGGTGGAGGTACGTTAAATAAAACCCCGCAAAAACAACCGAGAATCGAATCAATTCCGAGACTATGAATGTCGCTGAATCTAATTGTGACAACCCTGGGGGGGTAACGCGACGGGTTTGGGAGGTGTTGGGCGGGGGAATAAATTTTCAGACAATGTAATCGGCCGATTTTTGCGTGGAAATTCATTCTTTTCCATTATCGCATATTTGTGGGGGTGGTCATCTTCTAACATGTAAAAACGGCCGATATATTTAGTCAATGGCATCATCCCCTTTCGGCATGGGAGGTGAGCACATTTAGGGATAGGGTTCGAGGAGCTTTACATAAAAATAGCGCAAATTGGAGTCTTATGGATGGTTATAGATAAATGACATCTCGGGCAACGCCGGGCACCCAGCTAGTATATATATATATATATATATTTATAATAAATAAATGGAATATATTTATATTACTATTTACTATTTATATTTTAGTTGTCGTGGAAACGGAACGTTCATCTGCGACGTGTGTGTGTGTGTAATCTCTTTGCTCCTATAAATATATAGATTTAATAGTAATTTTGTATAATAAATAAATGGAATATCTTGATATTGTTTACATATTCTGTATAATCCTTCAACGTAAATTTGTTGAAGTTAAGGTCGAAACGTTGTGAAATAATTTTTTTTTCCTGACATACCGCCAGTATATTTATTGTAAAATTAAAAATAAAATAAGTTAAACAATTTGATTTCCTCCAAGTAATATATTAATATACGGAAACACGCGAGGGTATCTGTGTGTGTGTTGAGAAAGGGAAAAGAATTCAAATTGCCGCTGTCCCCAGGCTCCCAGTAGAGAAAAACCCGAGCCCGTTGGAAGAACGATTAAGGTCCATCGAGCACGTAGCAAAACCACTGCGGATGCTGCGGACGCGCTCCATTTGATCTCTTTTGTGGACTCAGGTGCCACCGCGGTTTCCACCCAAACTATTTTTCCTAAGGACAATTATTATCTGTATTCCAGATCCCTCCGCACGGGGATCGATTATATGGCGACCTCATTAAAAATGTTGGTTTTCCTGACGGTGCACTGTGGCTAGTCACGGGAGTTGAGCGTCCTCAGCCGCTCGGAATAACTGGTAAACTTTTCAAACAACCTGCCACGTTATGGATTAACCGGAGCCTTCTACGGTAGCTGGTGTTGGACTGCATATCACTTGATCGTTGAGGAATGAAGGAGAAGGTGTAGACAGGCTATGTATAGGGTAATCCACGTGGTGGCAACTTCCTTTTAATAGCATGGAAGGAAGGGTAGAGGAAGGTAGCCAAGGGTTAACTAGGGCCCCCGGGCTATGGTTTAAGGATCCTACCCGGAATTCGCCTAAAAGTAATGCAGGACGGACCCTAGAAAACCTTCATCACGTACTTCGGGCATTTGGTACTTGTCCCACTCCCTTCCAATAGCCCTGGGGACGCAGCATTCCCTTTTCCTGTGCCTTGACCAGTTTAGGAGGCAGCTGGCCGACTGTTCCAATGGGAACAGCAACAACTCTTACCGTATGTTCCAAGGACTGTGACCCCGGAACATACACATCTCAAAATAGACCGAGGTGCCTCGGCTTGTGGGAACCTTTGTTCAAAAACGGAGAGAGGAGGAGGTATCCCCCAAAGGTAGACCCTTCCGTCTCTCCTGCAAGGTTCTGCCTACGAGAGAATAGCCGTCGCAGACAGTTCTATCTTTCAGAACAAACCTTTTTTCTTAGGGTAACAGGCTACATGAGGGTGATCCACTTTTGGCAACTCTTCTTTAATAGCATGGAAAGGGATTTGAAAGGGGGGATGCGGAAGGGTAGAGGAAGGTAGCGAAGGGTTACTAGGGCCCCCGGTCTATATTTTAAGGATCCTACCCGGCATTCGCCTAAAGAAATGCAGGGAAAACCCCAAGAAAACCTGCATCGGGTAGGTCGGGCATTGGGTACTTGTCCCACGCCCTTCCGATAGCGGGAGAGGAGTTTGCTGTGGGGACGCAGCTTTCCGCTCTCCGTTCATCGACCAGTTGAGGAGGCAGCTGGCCGAATATTCCAATGGGAATAGCGGACAACTCTTACCGTATTCCCAAGGTCTGTGACCCCCAGAGAACATACACCTCTCAAAACAGGCCGAGGTGCCTTGGCTTGTGGGAACCTTAGTTCAAAATCGGAGAGGAAAAGGCATACCCAAAGGTGGCCCCTTCGTATCTCCTAAAAGGTTCTGCCTGCGAGAGAACATTTTAAAATCCACCGTTGCACACAGATCAGTTGTAAAAATATGACGCCTAAAATTCATACACTGGATGTTATTAACGTACACAATTCTCTGTGGTCAATTTTCGAGGCTGAAAAACGTTTTCCATTGCGTCACACGGCGCATTAGGAGCAAGGACGAAAAATCTTCTCCGTGGCGGGTTTAATTGTTCGAAAATCCTGAACATGTAGTAGAGGTAACGCAAAAAAGGAGACAGCCTCGCCGGAAGGCCAGATGCGAGATACGAAGGCTCTCACGACACTGGACCGCGGGCGTCATTTGTGGGAACGCCGCGCCATTGTGCGCGACTTTTTACTCTTCTTTTGCTGCGGCGACACCGTCCGTCAAGTCTCAGCACTCAAACCTGGGGATCAGTGTTATTACCTCAACAGAGGTTCTGGGATCTCTTTGGATCCATGGGAGGTCTGTTGGCGGTTTACGACCATTTTTATTTCCTGATTTAATACACTTATTTTTCTGTTCAGGACCGATATTATGCGTTTATGACCTTAACATAGTAACCCATTAATAGTCCGAGGAATAGAGACGCAGGTCAAATTTTTCCACCGTTATTTACTTGAGAAAGTTAATATATAGACAATGGAATTTTTGGGGATGCCTTATCCTCTCCGTTTTTGAACTACGGTTCCCACAAGCCGAGGCACCTCGGCCTGTTCTGAGAGGTGTATGTTCCGGGGTCACAGACCTTGGGCATACGGTAAGAGTTGTCCGCTATTCCCATTGGAATAGTCGGCCAGCTGCCTCCTCAACTGGTCGAGGCACGGAGAAGGGAATGCTGCGTCCCCACAGCAAACCCAACAAGTACCCAATGCCCGACCTACGTGATGCAGGTTTTCCTAGGGTTTTCTCTGCATTTCTTTAGCCGAATGCCGGGTAGGATCCTTAAAATATAGCCGTGGGGCCCCTAGTTAACCCATGGCTACCTTGCTCTACCCTTCCACATCCCAAAACAATTAAACCAATTTATTAACAATTTTAAATACACAATAATATTTGGGATCTCAGGGTCTTAAACTGGGTTTGATAAATGGGTGAATTTATACAATCAAATTACATTTACCTTTTTATGGAAGTTAATGCGTCTGAAACATAGACGAAATTTGTTGTGGAAGAAATAATACTACAGATTGAATTTAAACAGTTTTAAATTTATCAGGAATTAACGATCTCATTTTATCGATAATTAAATAATTAAAATTAAAGAACGATCTGACTTTTATCTTTTAAAAACGGTTTACAATATGATTTTAAAGTTTTTCTACTTAAGGCCGCCCAGGTCTCATTTTAGGTTTTTCGTGCACAAAATTTGGGGATATCACTGATTCTAAGTTCTCACAGACTCTAAATGTCAACAAATTCTAATTGGCGTAGTTTTGTTAGTTGGTCTAACACAAATTGGTAGATTCTCGATGCTTTACTGCAACCTGGATTTGCAGATCTCGTGACTTTAGTTGGAAATGTACTTCCTTGGTTTGTCTATGGCCAGCAGGTTGAATTTATGCTCGGCCACCGAATACAACATTAGTTTCACTCTCTCCTTCCC
Source organism: Zhengitettix transpicula (assembly GCA_037074705.1). Classification (NCBI taxonomy): domain Eukaryota; kingdom Metazoa; phylum Arthropoda; class Insecta; order Orthoptera; family Tetrigidae; genus Zhengitettix; species Zhengitettix transpicula. The sequence continues at coordinate 91,039,249 of CM073593.1, read as the reverse complement.
GACTGCTTAACTTTTCAAATTTTGAAAACCTGTTATCAAACTGTTCTATTTGCGGTCCGCTGCCCGACTGCAAAACTTTTTATAATATGAATTTTCTGGTCTTTACGCCTCGCTGTTCTATGCCCGACTCTAAAACTTTCGAACTGTTCGCTGTCCGCTGCCCAACTGACTCTTCGTCTCGTAGATTTTGAGCGCGTAAACTCTCTCAACTGCCCAACAATGTTTTCTTTGCGTTGCCGCCTTGTTGCGGCGTCCGCTCTATATCCTCTAATAATGAGTCCTCTACAATCCAACTTTCCAATTAGCACAATGTCTTAATTACCAATTACTACAATATATATATATATATATGAAGTTTATTTATTGATTTGCTGTGGTGTTAATTTTGCCGCTCATAAGCAGTTGGCGTGTTTGAGATGAACTCTGCCTTTGTTTCTCGTTCGTTTGTTAAAGGATGCCTTCAAGCTGCAGGATATATATTTTTTTTTGGGAGGGTGGTGGAGGGTTCCTAATGTTTAATTTGAGGGTTGATGGGTCTTCTTCGCAACACCTTTTTTCCCCTCACGCGATGCGGATCGGAAGACGACATTTACATAAATAATTGAGGATCTCGGAAGTCGGGATGATTTGAATGTGAGTCACAGACTCCTCCTGCGTGATTTCTTGCGGTTTCCAGCCTCCATGCGGCGATGAATGGCGCGGGACCTGCCTTTTGTGATGTAAACGCTCTGCCTCGAGGAAGATGTCTACAAAACAAGAACGTCACTTCCTGTAAGGTGAATACTACGGCGGAGTCCTGCAGCCGCGGCGTCTCTTTAGCTTTGCCGCTACTTTGTAATCGTTGTTCGTGTGGCTTCGGGCCAGAGAGATCTTGTATTGCGGGGTCCAGTATTGAAGACACTGTGCTTAATGTGCGGATTGCACGGAGATTATTTGAATTCCCAGGCGACAAGGAAATCAAATTGCCAAAGATTACATGCCACACACGTCGCAGAGAAGTTACTTGCTCAGTGTCGCCACGACACTTAAAAAAAAACAAGAAAGTGTCAATTTTATAGATTCTCTGTGATTTTATGCAATCTGTTTGATTCAATTGTTGCTCGAGTTGTTTAACGAAACAGTCTAGTGAGTCACAGCTACAACGGCGCATGGATACTTGTGGAGTTTGGAGAACGCAACGTTACATAAACTATCTGTGGTATTATATATTGTTAAAAATAATATTTTTTATTTATTAATTACCACTTAATATAAAATTACACATCCAAATATGATATGATTAGGGTATATTTTTATTTGTTTATGTATGTCAATATATATTAAAGTATATCTCAGCGTGGTCAATTGAATTTCGATTTTATAAGAGTTGAAACGAAAAATAAAAATCATCGGGTTCGTGTTCTGCCTCTGACGGGCGTCATCCGTTTTAACCCTATTTTTCTCTGAAAAGTTAGGGGAGCTGTAAACTGTTATCCCCGATTTTCTGCTCCTCTACGATGTGTTACGTTACGGTATTATAAATGCACGGGCAAAATCCACCACGAGATTATTTTCTCCCGTTTTGATATCGCGTTCACCCTCCACAACCCGGAAAAAAAATACCGTCATACTTCATTTTCTCCGATCTATCTCGGCGCAAAAAAATTCTTTTCCCTTACCACGTGGTCTTGAACTGTAAATTGTTTTCTTCCTTAACTCTGACACGTCCTAGTTCGGTCAGACCACCTTTGTTACTCGGGCAAACCCCTTTTGTTTTTAATTTCTCGAGGGATTTTACTGCTTTCAATTCCATTGTCTACTTTATTCGGCGAAGCTATAAAATTTGTACTCAATCGTACCACATATCGTTCTTATTGAAATAAATTCCTCATGCTCCTCGTTTCTTCTATAGCACGCAGGACTTGCTATATATATATATTGTAACGGGAATTCCAATATATATAATGTAATAATTAACAATGACGTTAATTAAATGAAATTTGCCCCACGTTTTGGAAGCCAATATGTAATTAATGTTAATTAAATGAAATTTTCACCAAGAATTTAAAACATATAATTATTTATTTCCACTTTGTTGCTTTAACTCACAAACAATTACAATTTACAATTTTAGATCTCAGGGTCTCTACTGGGTTTGATAATGGACACAACAAGTTGTTTTAAAAAAACTAATTAACACACAGTTTATAATTCAGCCAGACAGTATGTCGATAGGAAGAAATTAAAAGAAAAGAAATTAACTCTGATTGACAATTAAAATAGAACGAAATCTGACTTATATCCTTTAATTACGTTTACATAAATCATTATTTTGTATTTTGTTACTTACATCTGTCCAGCTGGTTCCAGCATTCCTTTTTGTTCTCGGGAGTACACTATTGCGAAATTATTACACTGCTTCTAATATCGGCTTACAGATTTTTCACTCTTGAAGTCCACCTTGATAGGCTCCCAGGAACTCGGATGATCCTCCTTTTTGTCAGCTATCTGGTGATCGCTTGCCTTATATGAATCCTGTGATTCATAGATTTGCTAGTCTCTTTACCGCTTGGGACTTAAACTGCAACTTTACTATTCCTGGATGGCTACAGACGTAAACTGCTGACTTCCTTTCCTGGCTGCTGATAGACGTAAAAACTGCTAACTTAGCGATATTTACGGTGTAATGCTTCCGTCAATGTTTTTACTTTGTCTTAAATTCACAACTTTAATGATACATTAAACAACGGCTAGTCTCTGCTCTAGAATAATTTGTTCCGTCCTCCGAAATGTCCCGTCACCAACTGAACTATCGTAGGCTCGAGTATTCGCGCGCATACGCCATTTTTGACTTTCCCACAAAGTAACAGAGCTCGGCTCCATTGTCGCTTTGGAAGCTCCTGCCGCTACAATTAAATTTTATGTCCAAACAATTAATGTCCTAATTAATTGGCAGTACAATGTAAATATATATATTGTGGTAATTAAAACGGCGTTTAATATTAAATACTTAAGAGAACTGTTGAACTCGAATTGTTACCGGCGAACAGACATATTAAATACAAGAATGGTCAATAATCGAGGCGTAAGGTATTGTAGATGTGGCGCGCTGAGACGGAGGTACAAGTTGTTACTTGGCGATGGAATTCAGTCTAGGACGGAACGAAGGTTAAAACTCGAGCAGAGACTATATACTCAGTTAATGCATTATTAAAAGTATTGGAGAACGTAGAGCAGCAGCAAAGTCAAATATTCATGAAAGGTTTGCATAAGTCAATATTTCAAAGCAGTAGCCGTTTTCGTCCGGATTGAACTTTACCAAAATCAGCGTGGAGGAGTGACGCTTCAACGTGGAGCTAATTATTGTTTATTCATTCCTAATTACTACAAAAAATTGGCTTCACCAACGTGGGAAAATTTTCATTTAATTAATTTAGTAGTTGATTACTACAATATATATTGTAAATTACAAGAAGGAACGTAGGTTTTCCCGGTGTAGTTGCTGGATGAAGTTCTCTCGGGATTCCAACCGGGTAGCGTAGTTTTGTAAACACAACGTTTCGATGGCTTGCACCGCCATCTTCTTCACCTGTTTACAAAACTACGCTACCCGGTTCGAATCCCGAGAGAACTTCATCCCGTAAATTACAATGTTTGTTTTTTAAACTTTGTAATTGTAATAATTTATTATTTTCTTCTAATACTATATTGATGTTTCCTATTTCCTCGACCGAGGACTAATTGAATGAATAATGAATATAAATCAAATCGCGGTCATGTGAAAAAAATTCAGGTAATTTTATAGAATATGTAAGACATAACTTTATTCAAATATTATATTACTGATTATTTTCCCCACAATTGTTTATTCATTGGCTTTCTCCAGCTGCCACCGGTGACCAATCCCACTCGATGAATATTATATACATGATAATAATAGGATAACTTAAACCGAGCGACGGTGGCTGCTGCAGCTGCAGTCTTGGTGAACTCTCCGAAGAGAGTGAGAGAGAGAGACATCTGTTGCCAGCCGTAGGGTAATTTAGAGATCTCCATCGTGTTTCCCTTTGTAACAGTGGTAATGATGGCTGGGCTAATTGTCGCCCTGGAGACCAGTTCCCCTTTTCCCCCGGCTGAGAAAGACCATGAAACTCTTGACAAAAAGAACAAGACATGTCATCCGCCTGCTTCCACGAAAGCAAAACGCATCTCTTCCTTTTCATGACCGTGGTCGCAAAACACGTCAATGACATGCCAAGCACAACTACGAGCCCTGTTCGTTGCTCAAGTATCGCTTTGATTATTTTTTAAATTATAATATTAAATGGATGACTACAAATCTGATGTGTCGCAAAAATAATCCAAACATTGAAAAAAAAGAAAAATTAACGACGTTGGTTATGAGAACCGTCTATACATTAAAACTAAGCACGTAAACCTTAACACGTGATGACTTCTGCGTGCGGCGTCAGCTGCAAGTGTCGCCCAGTATCTCCCTCGTCGATCTTCAACTGATTATCTGATAAACTAATTCAGACACATTCCGAATGCCGAAACTTCACAGATCGTTTGACGATTAGATATTTGCTCAATTAACTGCACCTAATTTTCTAACGTTCAGGAATTTATTTATAATGGCGTCTTCCTATGTCTGAAAACAACCTTGTTTATAAAAAAATTGTTGTGTGTTCCGTCAGAATTGTTAGTGATGACTATTATTCATTGAATTAAAACAACGTTTCGGTACGCGTTTGTACCTTCATCAAGGTCTTTCCTAAATATGCTAAATGTAAAAAAAAAAAAAAAAATTCACATCATATTACAAAAAAACACAAAATGTAGAAGTTCTTCCGAGGCACTTACACACACTTCAGTGCGGCCACAGACCAACTGAACCCTCAATTATTATTTTTTAACATTTAGCATATTTAGGAAATACCCTGATGAAGGTACAAACAAGTACCGAAACGTTGTTTTAATTCACTAAACAAATCTTCGTCTATCAATCCAGGATTAGGCCTGTTCCGGCCTCTTCCACGTTCCTTCTCACATTCCTTCTTCCTATTGGGTTATATTTCCCCTTATTTGTTTTGAAAATCCTTTGTGGCGCCACACGATGTACATGTTCTTTTTCATTTTCTCTTTTAAGCTGGATCAAGGTGATCTGTTATTGTTTCATTTCTAATTCTTTCTTCTTTTAACTGATCTCACAAAACTTAATTTTTTCTAGGGCTTTCCCTGCATCACTATCACGCGAATTGCCGGGTAGGATACTTAAACCATAGCCCGGGGGCCCTAGTTAACCCTTGGCTGCCTTTCCCCACCCTTCTGCATCCCCCCTTTGAAATCCCTTCCTATGCTATTAAAGGGGAGTTGCCACCATGTGGATTACCCTCATGTAGCCTCCTGTTACCCTAAAAAAAATTTACACAACAGTAAATTAATATTATTTCTGTGATTTGGGATAAATAATAGTCATGTTTTAATTCTATAAACAAATATTGTCTGTATTTGGTCAGAAAGCTGCAGTGTCAATTTTATATAAACAGACTTAAAAATATAACCCTAAATTATTATTATTATTATATTGTTTTCGTTAAAATTCAATATTTTTTTTTGTTATTTTAGTTTTTGCTCCGTGGAATGTGTTACAGTAATAATAATCTTCTTTGCATCTACAACACAACTGTTATAATCCTAAGAATAATGAAATTTGTTCTTGGGAAATTTTATAATGTTTAAGTCACTGAGACATCTTCAGTTTAAAATTACATTTTTTTGCCAATTAATTTGTCATCCAGTATCGTAATATTCTGCTTCTGGATCGCTCACTTTTATATTTGGGTGAACTAATTTTTTTTTAACGCTCCGTTCCTTAGCAGCGGTGCTGGAGAGTTGTCTGTTACCCTCCCTTTTGTCCGATCCTCTCTCCCTCGACGCACAACAGTCGGCCAGAAGAAGGATCACCTGTTTCCTCTTTTATTTCTTTAGCACCTGACCGTTTTTTTTTACTCTCTCTCTCTCGCTTTTATCTGCTCTGCCACGTGCCGTTGCTCTCCGCCTGCTGCTGCCTAGGAGCTATCTTGTGCTGGATCCCTCTCATATATCCTTGCCTCACCACGTGCCTCGAATGAAGAGGTTGCACGATTTGCTCTAACGAGGTCATATTTATTTTAAATGCCCCTTTACAGCTATTCTTTACGTTCATCTCATTCATACACTTTCTCCGTGTATTTCTCTTTCTCTCTCTCTCTCTCTCTCTCTCTCTCTCTCTCTCGACGATGTCAATTATTTACAAGTCACAGCACCTGCACCACGTGGAGTATTTATTGTAATTACTCTGAATAAAAGATCAGCTCTTCATTTAATCGAATAATGAGGCTCGTCGTAAAGCTCTCAATTACATTTTTTAAATGATACTTAAAAAAAAAAGACTGCCACGGTTTCCCCGATTATAAGTACTTTATACCTTCACGGCCATTACGAAGACTTAATTTGTTTTATTTCTCTTCTTCTTCTTCGGCTTCCCCCCCCCCCCCGTTTTATAGGTTTGCCGTCTTCAATTTTCCATTTCTGTCTGTCGTTCCAGTCTCTCTCTTCCAAATTCCTATACTCCATTATGGTTTCCCACTTTAATCTTGGTCTGCCTCGTTTATTATTTTTCCCAGGAGGTGACCATTGGTATATTTCTTTTGGCGATCTTCTATTCTTTGTACGTGAACATATTAAATCTAATAAATAATCCAAATTTGTCATTATCCTTAAGGAGATTCTTTAAAGAATATTTTGGTCTATAATGCTTTACCTTCTTCTTCTATTTCCTCCCCCCCCCCTTTACAGGTTTGCCGCCTTCAATTTCCATTCCTGGTCTGTCGTTCACAATCTCCGTCTTCCAGATTCCTATCCTCCATTATGGTTTCCACATGGGTTTCCCACTTTAATCTGGGTCTGTCCCGTTTATTTTTTTTTCGAGGAGGTGACCATTGGTATATTTATTTTGGTCATCTTCCATTTTCCATACCACTTAAGGGTTTAATTTTCATTCCCTTTAAACGACAGACGTGGTTCCGTTCATTTCTTTACCAAAGGAGCTCGTTTCCAATTTTATCCTGTCTTGTTTTCTTGAAGACTTCTCCTCAGATAATCGAATTCTACTGTTCTAATTTTGTTCTTTATGTCAGGGGCCAAGTTTCACTTACGTAACATAGACGGTTCTGTATTTATGCTCCTCTTATAAATTTTGATTTTTGTTTCGTTTCTTAATTTTTTATTCCAAATTATTCCGTGTAAAATCTTTGGTAGCATTCTTAGTTTGTGTATCTCTATATTAACATGTTCCTCTTTATTACCTTTCTTTCTAGGTTATTTTTTTCTGGACTAATTTATTTTACTTAGCTCAATAAATCCAGTCCCTCTGGTTTATCTTTCTGCTCCTTTAACTTCCAGTATTTTCTCGCTTAAGTTCTCTCTTACCATTTTCCTTTTGATCTTCCCCGAGCGTGTTTCTCTGTGTTCCTCTTCAATTTTTTTAAACATATAATATTATAAATAATGAAACGCTTTTTTTAATTCAGTCACATATAAAATTTTTATATCAACTTAAATGTCAGGATTTTAAAATAGAATATTTCAGTTATTCTAACCCTTATTCATCTGTAAAATTATTACGTACGTAATTGGGAATTAACTTGTGATATTAGAGATTTAATTATATTTTACATACGCTGATAATTTAATTAAAATATTTCCATAGACCAAACCTGCTGTTTACAATAGGATCTGTAGAATGAATGGAATTGAATTGGCCATTAACCATTAAACAAGGTAACCCCATTGTAAACAATAGGATGTCGTATAAAAAAACATGTCAGAAATCTGGCATAAGGAAAATATTTTAATTAAATTATCAGGCATGTAAAATACAATTAAATGTCTATTATAGGTTTACACGTGGTTCAATTACAGTGATGCAGTTAATAATTTTACAGACGAATAACCGAAAGCTTTCTTGAAATTTGAATGAAATTAACATTGAAATAAAAGACATGAAATGTGATTGTATTGAAAACTGGTTTAATCATTTAATAATATTATTTTTAATATAAGAAAATTAAACTCTTTATTACTCGGTTCTTCTTCTGGACGATTTATTTTTTACTTAGCTCAATAAAGCCCAGTCCTGTCTGGTTTATATTTTTTATCCTTTTCACCTTCCTGTATTTCCTTGCCGATGTCCTGTGCTTTTTCCTTTGATCTTCCCAAGCGTTTCTGTGTTCCTCTTCAATATTTTTTTCTTGTTTTCACTCAGGACAATAGAATCCTCGACGGATACTTGTAATAATGATGATGATGATGAAGGAAACGTTATTACGCTCAGCACTTTACCAGATAGTGAAGAGATAAAGTTTCGCTCTATTCTCAGTCTGTCGTTTCGCGGCGGATGTTGGGAGGCGCGGGCGGAGTTTCTTGCGATTCGCCTTTGTTCTCGGCCGCGGGAAGAAGAAGAAGAAGTCCGTAAAGCTCAAATAAGAGTAAAAATACTCGTTGTCTTTTACGGAAAGCGGGACGAGGAAGGAACCGCATCCAAAACTCACGAGAAGGCCGAGAGTCTACAAATAGTTGACACTAATGTTTCAGAAAATATAGAACAACTATGGCGCTCTTGCGGGTTGTCCAAAATGGCGTCCTGAGTGTTCCGTCGTCCTATATTTCTCATGTAACTAGAAAATTCAAATACGGAAATTAATTTTGCGTATGAGCTTCTGCGATACTCAAAACGTTTCTAAAGTATTTATTTTCTTCCTGCTGAAGAGGAGGAAATGGCACCAGTGGTACGTCCGATTCAGGAATATGGACCAATCACTCTGGCATCTGTACTTAAAATCACTCATAGACGTGCTTGCAAAAAAAAAAAAATTCAGCAGAAGAAATAGCAGCATAATTTTGTTAAAAAACGCGGGTCTGGGACATGGTGAGGAAAAGGTAACGACAGCATTGGTGGGAGTCGTTGAAGACTACATTTAAGGTATTTTCAGGTGATAGTTCAATTAGAGAAAGTCCTGCAAAGGTTATCACCGCTTAAAAAAATATATTCCAGGGCGCAGGACACAGACCTAGAGAAATCCTTCTCAACTGACAACAGAGACTGGCTGACTCACTCTAGGACTACAATTTTTTTAAAAAAACAAAATATATAACTTCGTGGAAAATATTCTTTTTTTGATTTCTGGAAGTAAAGACTAAATTTTAATTTAGAATCTATTTCTTATATAATTACCAAGAAGTGTATAATCTCGTTCATTCATTCAACATGTGATGGAATATACACTTTTTCTGTTTTTTTAGGTAACAGGCTACATGAGGGTAATCCACAAGGTGGCATCTCCCCATTAATAGCATAGGAAGGGATCTGAAAGGGGGGATGCGGAAGGGTAGAGGAAGGTAGCCAAGGGTTAACTAGGGCCCCCGGCATTCGGCTAAAGAAATGCAGGGAAAACTCTAGAAAAACCTGCATCGGGTAGGTCGGGCATTGGGTACTTGTCCCACGCCCTTCCGATAGCGGGAGAGGAGTTTGCTGTGGGGTCGCAGCGTTCCCTTCTCCGTGCCTCGACCAGTTTAGGAGGCAGCTGGCCGACTATTCCAATGGGAATAGCGAACAACTCTTACCGTATGCCCAAGGTCTGTGACCCCGGAACGTACACCACTCAGAACAGGCCGAGGTGCCTCGGCTTGTGGGAACCTTAGTTCAAAAACGGAGAGGAAAAGGCATACCCAAAGGTAGCCCTTTCGTGTCTCCCCTACAAGGTTCTGCCTGCGAGAGAACATCCCTCGCAGGTAATAGCCCTCGCACACCTATCATCGTTCCCGTTTATCATCTTTCCCTTTAACTTCATTGAAGATTTTAAGAAATCCACCTGAGTGTTTTAACTGACTTATGTAAAACAGTTTCCGGACTTTCTCCGCCAGTTTTTAAAGCCCCCCAATCGTTTATCCTCTTAATAGTACCAGCAGCCGGTGGGACGATGGTTATCGCGTATGCCAGGTAGTCATATTAATAACGTCCACCACAACTCAGGAGCTGACGCGGTACAGTTCATCGTACGAGCGGACTTCCTCTGGAAGCCTCAGACCGGACACCATAATCTTTGGAATAAATACCACCACTCGCTTGAGGCTCATAAACGGACCAGACATTGTCCTCCTATCCGGGGGATGATTTTATTATCAAGGTAGTTGTGAAAACATGTACATTTCTCTAGGTCAGTGTCCTGCGCTCTGGAATATATTTTTTATGTACAGGACTTTCGCTAATTGAATTATCACCTGAAAATGCCTTAAATGTAGTCTCTAACGACTCCCACCAACGTTGTCGTTACCTTTTCCTCACCATGTCCCAGGCCCGGATGTAACAAAATTTTTCTGCTTTTTCTTCTCCTGAATATTTTTTTTCAAGCACGTCTTTGAGTGATTTTATGTACTGATGTCAGAGTGATTGGTGCATATATATATATATATATATATATATATATTGTAATGATTAATGATGACACCAAATTTTAAATGGACCAATATTAAATTTCGCACGCCAAAAAATGTAATAAACAACTTGAAATTAAGTAATTAACAGTGCCCCAGGTGTTGAGGTCGCCAAAATGTAATAATCTGAATGAAAACTATTTAAAATGAAATTAATAATATAATGGGAAAATTATATAATGAAGGACCATGAATAAGAACAATTAATTTATTATTATTCAAAAATAATTCAAAATTATCAAATAAATTACTCGCCGACCTTTTACATTTATTTCATACAAACAAATAATTTTTCTCTTGATCTCAGGGTCCTTTCTGGGTCTTTAAATAAATAATATTTTATTCCCTTTTTTAAAAACAATTACAAATTAATATATTACAAATTTTTTTTACCAAAAAAAATCGAAGTCTCACGATATTATCTTCAATGTAACTTTTACATAATTATTTTAATGATTTACAACTCACAGTTTTTCTTTGATACCTGGGCAATTGGATCCTTTAATCGACACACACTCTCAATTTTTTTAAAAAAAATAATAAAACAGGCCATTCTTACAGTGAACTTACACTTCACTTTTGATTTTCAATACTGGCGGCACCTCTTAGACGAACTTTACCTGCAATTACTCCAGTTTAACTCCTCGTAGAACTTTAGGATTGTTTGTCGGATCTTGTAACACTCAGAAATATTTCCTGAGTCACCAACTCCGTGAATATCTTTACTTTTTCAAAATGTCTCGCTTTGTTAGGTTACGACCACTCTCTGTCGTTTCTGACCGCCGACTGTCTACTTCACCAACTCACGCCCGCCATGTCTAAACAATACATCAGCCTGCTTCACTATCGTCCATTATTGTGTCTTTGTGTGTCTGCCGGTAACAATTCCAGTTCAACAGTTTATAATTATTAAATATTAATTGCCCTTTAATTATTACAATATATAAAAATAATAACTTTCTCCTACAAGGCTTCTCACAAGAAAAATTTGGCTCCATCAAACGTTTTTTATTGTTATTATGCATATATATATATATATATATATATATATATATATATATTGGTATTAAAAGGACATAGAGATAGATTGTGGCTTACCTGAAAGTGAAGTGCGGTGTCGCCATGAGGAACTGAAGGTTGTTCTTCAAATTTTCGGAGGCTCTCAGCCTCCTTCCTGAGAGGATGAGAGCCTCCGAAAATTTGAAGAACAACCTTCAGTTCCTCATGGCGACACCGCACTTCACTTTCAGGTAAGCCACAACCTATCTCTATGTCCTTTCCATACCAATATTTTTGACAATGTCACATTCTTACTATTACAATATATATATATATATATATATATATATATATATATGTATATATATATATATAATTTAAACAATCTAAAACTGTCATACGCCATCTTGCAATTAAACCTTGATGTCTAACTACGTGCGGAGGAGGTATTTAACATATAAACGGTCTTCTGCTGAAGCGGTTAATATCCTCCTCGAAGCTAACTTAAATTTTCATCCACCGTTTTAAGACTTAAAATATTCAAGATGGAGGCTAGAAATATATTAATATCCCCCATTTTTTTTTTGGCTAAATGTAGGTATTTGATAATGAAATGTAAGCCAGTATTTTCAAGTAAATAAGGATTTCATTGACATTCCGGTTTATGTAGCCGCATCCTGTTTACAATGTTCTTAATCCTATCCCTTACACAGTGTCTGTAAATGAGGTACACATCTCACAAAATACACACGCCCCCCATCTGTATCGCACAGCTACATGCCACCCACTGTAACCAGTTTAAGGCGACGGTTGGAGTCTCATCGTCTTACAGTTGCGACCGGTAACGAGGTTTCGACTTATATATAAGTGTCGCGAGCTCCGTATAATGTAGTAATCGTGAGGAGACTTGGCTGTTCCGTGTATGGAGTGTTTTAAGAGTTTGAGCGCCGGGGTGGTGAGATGGGAGGCACGCGCTGGGGAGCAGGTGCGCCAACCCAGATGACTTCTGTTACATCCGCCACCTGTCCTCCTCCGCAGCCTTACAGGATGTCTGCCCCAACGTACTTCCACACATAACCGTCGTGAGACTGTCAATCAAGTCCATCCCCCCCCCCCGCACCCCCCTCTCAAATTTTAAATAACCACACCTGTTATTAAACACTCTCAATAAATATAATTTATTTGGTTTTCTTCGAAACTACTGTTTCGGTCTTAAGCCATCTTCAACTTGTAGTCAGCTTTTTTTTTAAAAAATATATCTTTTAAATTTCTTGCGTTTTTTATTCATTTTTCAATCTCTTGCTCCTTCATCTTCTTCTCTTCATTGGAAGAAAGACAATATATTCTTTACAAAAAGCGGAAAACGATCTTCCATCTAACATAAACAAGCTCGCCTCCTCGTCCAGATTTTCACCATAAATCCCACTTGTTTGTATTACCAACTGTGAAGCTTGGTCCAATGAAACAAACCCTTGGACCTTGGTCCAGTAAGATTAAACGTGTCAGAAACTGCCGTTGGTAATTTATTCTGATCTGATATCGTTACGCTTAGGTAAGAAATTTAATTTCATATCTATGATCTTCCCCGTGGAGGTTCCTCATATCTCCTAGACCACCTAAATGGTGATCTATCTGAGTTCTTTGTTCCTAATATGCTTTGACCCAGCTTTCCCCGTGTCTCCTTTGTAATGATGGTTCCCTTTCTACTTCTCTATCTCTTCCATGACCACGTCTGTCTGAATGTTTTACAGCATTTTTTTTAATGGAGACCTCAAGGACGTTTCTGTTTTTGATTCCCACAATACGGAACCGTATTCAAGTATAGGACGTATAAGGGATTATACTGCAATTTTTGAAAAAAAGTTCGCTTTAAAAAAATTCCTAAAATAAAGGATTAATTGTTTTTCCTAGCTCGCAATACTGGTCAAATGCATTTGTAGGTATTTTATATATATATATATATATATATATATATATAAACCGCCTGGGTCAAATATTTTCAGTCTTTCCTTCTTCTTCCATCCTTATCTCTGCTTTGAACATATGCTTTTCTATGTGCGTAATTCTTCGTCCGAGCATATGAATTCACATAAAGCGATATCCTCCTATTTCTCCTATTTATTTCTATCCTTCCTCACTATCCAAGTTTTAATGTGAATTAGTTCCTTAATGGATTCTCCTAATATTGTATATATATATTGTGGTAATTACGAATATGTAATTATTGAATAAATACAATTTTACTATGTTAATTATCGGCTGCGTAAATATGAGACCGTTGCATTATAGCTTAAGGATTGTCGACAAGAATTTGGAGCCTACAATGCTTGCTAGCTAGAGTTGCATTGTTGCCTCAGGCAGCACTGAGAGATTCAGAGTTGCTCGGAGCAGGATGGCGGAAGGTGTGGTGTGTTTTGAGACGAGTCCCCGGGACCACGACTGAACAAGTGTGACTTGGAAGCAGAGACATTGTCCTCAAACAAATGCTACAGGTAAATTGTTTCCGAGAGAATTTTTTTTTAGTGGTATAAGTTGGTATTTGAAGCTTACATAATATTTTTCCACATTTATTCCCCCCACCCATTTTGTTTGCCAACAATTCCCCGCCATGAATGCCTCTACACTTTACCTGCTGTCCTCTGGACTTTCCCATCCCCTCTATGCGAGTGTTTTCCTGTAAGGATCGCAACCACCTACGGTTTATAAGCGATTTATACCTTAAGAAGAAGGATATTTTTGGTTCTTCCGGGTGGTTTATAACAGTTTCTGACTCTAAAGGCCTTGTTAAAATAGGCAAGTTTGTTGATCAGTCTGTCGCATCACCAACCACGTTCATCCGATTCACTTGAGAGAGAAATGTGGATCTACCTTTTGAAACAAACTACTTAAGGCGTGACCCTCACACTTCAGGGCTCTCACCTTCATCTTATCACCATCCTTGTAGCTCACACGTGTGGACTTCGTGTCCAGGTAATCTTACAGTTCTCTTATAATTATGTATGGTCTTGAAAAAGAAGAACAATTATTCTCTCACCTTAATGATGTAGGGTGAACAACTATGTATTCGGGTTCTCAGGTACCACCGCTTTTGTTGCAGAAGAATTTTTTTTTAATCGCTTGGTATTTTACTGAGGAACGAAACGTACGCGTCATTACGAAGATTCGGTTGTTTTTTTTAAAAAAAAGATATTTAACTGAAGAATATACAAAAATTCCCGGTGAATGAACAACAGACTTCCTGTCGCTTCTCATACACATAGTAATAGTACAATAAAGGTTCACTAACGTGCCAATATTGTCTGCGAGCGCTATTCTCTGGCAGGTAGAACCTTGCAGGAGACACAGGAAGGGCAGCTACCTTTGGGGATGCCTTTTCCTCTCTCCGTTTTTTGAACTAAGGTTCCCACAAGCCGAGACACCTCGGTCTGTTCTGAGAGGTGTATGTTCCCGGGTCACAGACCTCGGGCATACGGTAAGAGTTGTTCGCTGTTCCCATTGGAACAGTCGACCCAGCTGCCTCCTAAACTGGTCGAGGCACGGAGAAGGGAATGCTGCGTCCCCACAGCAAACTCCTCTCCCGCTATCGGGAGGGCGTGGGACAAGTACCCAAAGCCCGACCTACCTGATGCAGGTTTTCCTAGGGTTTGTCCTGCATTTCTTTAGGCGAATGCCGGGTAGGATCCTTAAAATATTGCCCGGAGGCTCTAGTTAACACTTGGCTACCTTCCTTCCGCATCCCCCCTTTTCAAATCCCTTCCCATGCAATAAGAGGAGAGTTGCCACAATGTACATTACCCTCACGTAGCCTGTTACCTAAAAATAAATAAAAATACAACGCAACATTTCTGAAATCCTTGTTTTGCTTTCGTCAGGTGTTTCAAAAATCGATAGAGCTTGTAAGAAGACGCTTTATTTTACAGTATTTATAATTTATTTATAGTGGTCAGAAATGTTTACGACATTTATAGTATTTATTACAGGTATATAATTTCTTTCAGAGTTAAAGGTGGACACTGAACCGTACATCACTGGTTACTGTTGCAGTTTCATAAACTGTCATTGTGTTTTTACGACCGTAGGTACTTTATTACTTACGGCAAAATTGGTAATAGTGTGACGTCATGAGATCGGATGTTTTATTTGTCGTGGGACGTCACTGATGAACATCTGCTTCCTCCTGGCGGCTCTGGAGTTCCTCTGTGGTCACACTACGAACCCAGCGAGTTCCTAATCACGTGTTTTGCAGATTTGAATATTTTATTAATGTCATTTATTTAAACTATTTCGTATCCCACTACAGATCTGTCATCTGATTGGCCCGCGGATCCAGTGATTTTGGAGACGCATAATAAAGTTTTCCTAATTTTTTTCCGACGATTTTGGGTGTATTTTCCGATTGTTTCATCACCTAATGGTTGAGTTTTTATCCTAAATTACACTAGTTACGTTTTCAATCACGTGCCGAGACGATTTTGGGTCGTGAACGGTCGGGCAGATGAAAAGGAGAAAAGGAAAAAAAAAAACCTTCAAGTTCCAAACCGACAGATAAAAAATGGGTTAACGTACTCACTCAGTCTTCGTAAAAGAGGCTAAATAGCTCATCGTCGGAGATAAGAAGTCAACCAAGGATGTCGACAAAGGAAGCTACTATCTGTATTTGGCACGATAATTAGCAGAGTGTATTTTAGGAGCGGGTAGAAACCAAAAAATAAAAATTAACACCTGGGGAATTACTTTACGAGGGAGAGAGGAAGAGAGAGGTAGTGAGAGGAAGAGAAAGAGAGAGGAAGAGGAAGAGGAAGAGAAAGAGAGAGGAAGAGAAAGAGAGAGGAAGAGAAAGAGAGAGGAAGAGAGAGAAAGAATGAGAGAGAGAAAAAGAGAGAGAGAAAAAAGAGAGAGAAAAAAAGAGAGAAAAAGAGAGGGGAAGAGAAAGAGAGGAAGAGAAAGAGAGCGGAAGAGAAAGAGAGAGGAAGAGAAAGAGAAAGGAAGAGAGAGAAATAATGAGAGAGAGAAAGTGAGAAAAAAAAGAGAGAGAAAAAAAAGAGAGAGAAAAAAAGAGAGAAAAGAGAGGGGAAGAGAAAGAGAGAGGAAGAGAAAGAGAGAGAAAAAGAGAGAGAAAAAAAAGAGAGAAAAAAAGAGAGAAAAAAAGGGAGAGAAAAAAGAGAGAGAAAAAAAGAGAGAGAAAAAAAGAGAGGAAAAAGAGAGAGAAAGAGAGAGAGAGAGGGAGAAAGAGAGAGATATAGTTTACTGTGTTAATTTCCTAAGTACATTAGCTTGCCTTTGTTCACTTTGTACAATGATACTATAAATTTAATCACTTGTAAATACCTCCTCTGTAGGAAAAAATACCTGAAGAAGATACAAAATAAAGGTATCGAAACGTCGTCATTATAAAAATTCAAAAACACAAGTGTGTCTGTATAACGTCATCAATTGTATTATTAATTGTTATTAAATGCCTCCTCTGTAGGAAAAATACCTGCAGAAGATAGAAAAAAAAGGAACGAAACGTCGTCATTATAAAAATTAAAAAATAAAATGTGTCTGTATAATTTTATCAGTTGTATAATTAAATACCTCCTCTGTAGGGAAAATACCTGAAGAAGATACTAAGAAAGGAATCGAAACGTCGTCATTATAAAAATTAAAAAACATTGTGTGTCTGTATAACGTTATTATTTGTATTATTAATTGTTATTTGTATATATTGTTTTTTTTAAAAAAAAATTCATTATTTCTGGTATGCGAGGAGGAGTCTTTTCAATTTGAGGTCAACAAGAGTTTCCAGAGGATGACCCACGAGGATTGCTTCAAACAATATTTTTCTGCATCAGTTTAAAATCGTATTTTACTAAATAAATGCATTGACAGCCACATATAATTGATTCCGTTTGCATTGCTTAACCCTCGGTTGAATTTTCTGGCAAAGGTTATTTTTCCTGTTTGATTTTGCGCCGTGCTGCGGCCCCGAACAAAGACGGCCGCGTCGCGCGTTGGAATGCAGGGCTGCGACAGGCACGCGACTTGGTACGCGTCATCGCGACGCGACGTCATTATGGAAGCTGCGTCCGCGGGTGCGGCATTGCATTTATCTTACATTCCTGCAGGTAGCGGTCGTCGCAGCCTATCACGCCGAAATATTAAAGGGAGGGAGGGTTTACTAGGAGCTGCGAGAGGACTTGCCATCCCCTACTGCCTACGAAGGATGGTCCCAGGCGCGTGCTACGGTGGTCTATCCTCTAAAGTAAAGCAGGAAGTGACGTGTTTGCCGCTGGTAATTAATTAAATTCTTAATCCTATTTAAAGTGAAGTGTTCAACCATGTTTATTCCAGGCAGTGTTTCTCTTTTTCTTTTCTTCCCTTTCTTCCTTCTCTTTCCTTTCTTTCTTCTTCCTTTCTTTTTTCCAGGTTTCTGACATTTCAAGGACAATGCTTCGTTAACCTAGATAATAAGTAATGCTATCATGTATCTGCCACCGGGCTGTTCATCCAATTCTAGATTAGTAAAATACATCCATGGAAAATTATCAGTCGAACCAGTAGAACATTTTTTTCAGTCTGTTTTGGAGAGAATTTTTTTTTTGTGGTCTCGTTTTGATTTCAAATTTATTTATTCTTTGCCAAAATAAGTTGGTATTTGAAGCTTACATAATCCTATCCCCCCCTCCCCCTTGTACGACTTAAATTAAGTGGAAAGCTTCTCTTTCTTCCTTTTTGTTTGCCAAAATTTCCCCACCATGAATGCCTCTACACTTTACCACACTTTTCCTGCTGTCCTCTGTGAAGTTTTTCTATCCCCTCTATGTGAATGTTTTCCTGTAAGGATCGCAACCACCTACGTTATACTCGAGTGTGATGTTTATAAGCGTTTGATACATTAAGAAATGTTTTTTCGGCGACTTGTGCCAAGTTTCGCATGAGAACATTAATCACCCTCAAAGCTTTGTCAAGAGTTTCGAGCGCGTGTCGGTTTATATAGGCAGCTGGGCGTCCAAGGTCACCTCTCAGTAACTGAGTCGGCGCTGATGCAGCAAAACCAAATTATCAGACATCTCTCCGTAATGAGTGCATAAAGCGGGGGTCCTGGAAAAACCTGGAACATCCGCCGTAACGAATGCAACGATATTGAATTAATGGTGGAATAATAAAAGCCATGATAAACAAAGTCGAAAATCTGCAATGTTAACCTGAAACATATCAAATCCTTATACAAAAAAAACAACAGAAAAAGGCACTGATACTCTTTGCGTTGGTGACGAGTTACAAATCAAGACTCAGTCGCAGTGGGTTAGCACTAACCCTGTCTCTTTTAACATTACGGCGGAAAATGTTACGAATATTCGTAAGGACATCAATCTTAATCAGGATTATCGTCAAAAATCAAACGTCGGCTTGATGGAGAGCCCGGTACAATTTTTTTTCTTAAAAAAAAGGTGTTATGATGAGATGGCGACATTCACGCACGATTCAGTATGGTCACATTTTTGTCGGAGAGAGAAGATTTAAAAAGGACTGCGTATAATTAGAATTTGGTCTAAATAGTGGATATAAAAGAGGACAATTAATTTTTATAATATATAAATTGATAATAATAATAGTAACAAATCAGAACCATCTAAAATAATTGTTCGAAAACGCAGGGACGAAATACTGAAATAACTCCATATCGTGATTAATTATTATAAAAGGAGACAAATTACTTAACCGCTCAGTAATATGTATTAAAAAAAATTAAAATAATGGTAATTCCGAGGACGAGATATCTACGAAATAATTTGGTTATCAAAAAAAAAAGAAAGGAAGATAAAAACTCGGAACTGTTTCGTAATTGGCTGAAAAATACTCAGGAAATCACACGCTTAAAGATAAAAAGAACTTCATTTCCCCTGTCAAGGAAACAAGGGAAAACACGGGGGACAATTAATTACCTTCAATATAAATGCCAATTTGCTGTGTGGTGTGAGATACATGCACCCCCCCCCCCCCCGGATGTAGAAAGAAAATTACCGCAGGTAATTATCCTTGTGTGTGCAATGCTTAAAACGAGAACCGGGATGATGAAGCCTTTCATCAACACTCCCCAAGAATGCTTGAGAGGATTTGCAAGTGAATGCGGACGAGACACTTCTTCCATGGAACGCAAGGTCAACAACATTTGTTATCTAACAGCAACTGCGAAATTGGAAACTAAAATGTGCTGCCTCTTTCACTGCTCTAATAACTTATTATAGCCACAACATCCAAAAAATAATATTTAAAATTAAAATATAAAAAAACATTAGTTTTTATGAGAAATGTTTTAAAAATAATTTTAAATTATATTTACCTTTATATTTACCTTATTAATTAATTCTTTTAATATTATGGTTTCCTTTGGTCAGGACAATGGATTATGATGACTCAATATTATATAAAATTTATATTATAACAATATCTCTGGTTTAATGCTGATGCATTTGATAGAAAATCCCGAAGGATTAATTAAAAATCTTTAATAATCCTCAACATATTTTATTTTCTCGGGAATTATTATTTTAATGACGGTTATTATCCCGTAATAACTTTAAATTATATTTACCTTTATAATTTTCTGTGAGAGAAACTAATTTTAATTAATTATTTTAATATTATCGTTTACTTCAGTCAGGACAATGGATTATTGTGGCACAATATTTTATAAAAATTAAAAATAAAGTTTATATTAAAACAATATCTCTGGTTTCATGCGGAATTATTTGATAGAAAAACCCAAAGGATTCATTACAAATCTTTAATAAATTAAATTATTTTAATATTATCGTTTACTTTAATCAGGACAATGGATTATGATGACACAATGATACATAAAATTAAAAATTAAATTTATATTAAAAGAATATCTCTGGTTTCATGAGTTTGCATTTGATAGAAAAACCCAAAGGATTCATTACAAATGTTTAATCAATTAAATTGTTTTAATATTATCGTTTACTTTAATCAGGACAATGGATTATGATGACACAATGATACATAAAATTAAAATTAAATTTATATTATAAAAATATCTGTGGTTTCATGCGGATGCATTTGATAGAAAATCCCAAAGGATTCAGTACAAATCTTTAATAATCCGCAACATATTTTATTTTCTCAGGAATTATTATTTTAATGACGGTTAATGTCCCGTAATAAATTTAAATTATATTTACCTTTATAATTTTCTGTGAAAGAAACTAATTTTAATTAATTATTTTAATATTATCGTTTACTTTACTCAGGACAATGGATTATTGTGGCACAATATAATATAAAATTATAAATAAAAATTATAACAAAACAATATCTCTGGTTTCATGCGGATGTATTTGATTAGAAAAATCCCCAAAAATATTTATTCAAAATCTTTAATAATCCACAACGTATTTTCTTGGGAATGATTATTTTTGATGACGGTTAATGTTCCTTATTTTCTTGGATTATTATTTTTCTGCATTTGTGGTGCTTGATTTTGGTATTTCTGAAGTGCTTTACACCCTTCTGAAAAACCCAGTGTTTTGTTTCCTTCTGTTTCTAAGCTGAACTGCTGGGTTTGCATGTGTGTGAATAAGTTTCCAAGAACTCGAAGAATATTAAGAGTATTGGCAGTTTTTCACTGTATTCTAAGGACAAATGAGGTCTTCGTTTTTTTCTTCTTCTGAGATGTGCAGTTAATTAATTAAAAAAAATTCTCCATGAGTGATGAAAGCAGACCTTGATGGGTTCATCTCTCAGAGTCTGCATGGTCTTTTGGAATAATCGTGTATGAGATATTTTTTTAAAAAATCAGGTTTGTTTATTATTATAATACAGTAGTCAAGAGGAAGTGGGACCATACCGTCAACTTCCGTTTATTTTCCATCAGGGTTCTGAAGACTGACTGCCGTGATAAAGACGGTCCCTGACCCAGGAGGCCTCCGCAGATCAAGGGTGGTAGTTGCGTAACGCCGATTGAATCTTCCCAGAAGTGTGCTAAAGTTGACGTCACCGTGCGAGGTATTTGGAGTCCGCTAAGTGTGTGAGTTAGTGGTCTCTCGTCACGCGTGCTGAGCAGCGAGGCTGCACGGCCTTGAGTGCTGCTGGCTGTCAGGAGGAGGCGAACGACAACAATCGCCGCTCTATGCTAATAGGCTGATTCAGACAACGTCCTCTCTCTCTCACCATCGAGCTTTTTCCACGAGGCTGATTCGTCTCGTTTCCCCATCAACAAGAAACGATCAAACAAAGAAAGGCGACGGGTCCGAAATAGAATCTGTGACGCCGCGGTGGACCACGATCACCAGTTGTGTTGTCATCCACATGACTTGCTTGGTTCTTTAAGTCTCCATATTTCTTTCTCATCAAATCTCCCAATATATAATTCAGTGGTCACTATCAACACATCACCCAACTTCTGTGGAATCATTCAGAAATCCTTCTCCTCGATTGCCAATGAAGTCACAGTTACGTTTCCCATGAACGTTTCTGAGGTTCTTTGTACCTCCAAGGCGTTTAAGTATTTTTTATTTTACCCAACTGAAGCTCATTCGATGCCTTGAGATTATCCTTAACTTGATTTTTTTTCTCTTTTATTTATTTGGAGTTTGCAGATTCCTCGTCGCCCTGTTTCGTGAAGTGACTTGTCCCTCGTTTGTGTTCCCCCCGCCCCCTCCCCATTGTGCGTGAGTCATGTTTTGTGTTTATTCCTGTGTGATATTTTCTGATATCTAATTCTCTAATCATTAATTTTTTTTACTAGAGCGTAATGAATCTCCCTTTATTTATCACTGTAAATATGATATTACACCCTTACTATTATTATTACTATATAGTTATCTTACTTGTGTTGGACAGGGAAATTTGTGTTCCCGATTTTTAGTAATTCTATGTTTACTTCTAGTTGTAGCATCCTCTAATTATATTGTAATTTTATGTAATGACGTATCCTCCTCATACGAGGAGTAGTGGAATAAAATAAATCAAATTAAATTCATTAATATTTTTTGGCAGGTTTTTATCACTTTTTTTTAGGGCAACAGGATACATGAGGGTAATCCACATGGTGGCAACTCCCCTTTAATAGCATAGGAAGGGGATTTTAAAGGGGGGGGGGATGCGGAAGGGTAGAGGAAGGTAGCCAAGGGGTTAACTAGGGGCCCCGGGCTATAGTTTAAGGATCCTACCCGGTAATTCGCCTAAAATTAATGCAGGGAAAACCCTAGAAAAATCTGCATCAGGTAGGTCGGGCATTGGGTACTTGTCCCACGCCCTTCCCTGGATAGCGGGAGAAGGGTTTGCTGTGGGGACGCAGCATTCCCTTCTCCGTGTCTTACCCAGTTTAGGAGGCAGCTGACCGACTGTTCCAGTGGGAGCATGAACAACTCTTACCGTATGTTACATACACCTCGAAAAACAGGCTGATACAATTATATATATATATATATATATATATATATATATATTATTCCCATTTACCACTTTGAGAAACTGAGATAAACGACGAAATAGAATTTAAAACCAGTATCAATTTCGAAACTGAATTATGTATTATAAAGACTACAAAGAAATTATAATTTAACAAATTCCAATCAAAGAATAAATTGTATTTTTTTAAAAAATTAAGACTTTTATATTTTTAAAAACTGTATCGCCTGAAGATGTCCAAATATAAGAAATGAAACGTAAGGGTTTTTTTTCAAGCACGAAAAAAATAAATAACTAATTAATATGAAAATATTTTGTAGTGTTTTACTACTTCCAGTTTTTTTTACTTTTAACAGTTTGTACTACTGGCATTAAATTTTTAATATGTTTGGATTCAATACGATAACATTCTCTTTTTTTTTACTGATATTGAACGTTAATCGTGAGATGGTGGTGTTTAGTAATTGTCTCATTCCACGAATGTCAATAATAATATTAATTTGACGTATATATATGTATGTATATGTATGTAGTGGAATTCTCATGTTTAGATAACGCGCCACAGAGGTTACACGCGGCAGCGAGTAAATGACATCGCTGAAACAGTTTAGTATCGTTCCTTAGTTTAACGTACTTGAGAGGAGGTTTTATTAATGTATATAGCGCAGAAGCTGTGTATATGGCCATTTATGAGGCTGAAGCACGAGCAGCTGAGGCAATGCTGAATGACCACTATTTCCAATTTAGTGTGGTAATCGCCCGTGATGCGAACCTCGCCTCGTAACAAGGAGAGCCTGTGTCAGCGGTCCTTGAACGCGGCAGGTGATCTGGTTCGCAAAGACAATGGCCACTTCACGTCCCGCACAATTACCACATCGCCGCGTTCAGCAACGTGTTAGCGGCCTTTGTTCGCAAACACCGCAATCATCGAAACTGAAGCGTGTTTCTTGTTCTGTCACCTGCAACGTTCAGTCCTCTTACTTTGTCGACGAGGAGGTGCAGACAGCTTCTAGGAGTTGGCGTGAGAAAGGTGAAAGTGGCTTTCCTTCGCACTTAACCAAAAATACTGACTGGACTTTCTCTCAAATCAATCATTCTTAACTTCCTAGGTTTAGACCGACTGCTAACATTACTCCTTGCGCGAGGAAATACAACAACTAATACGTACACAGATAAAAAATAATTAAAAAATAAAAAGGTTCACTGCTACGATAATACGTCATTAATAAAGGAGAAATTCACAAAAAAAAATTAAAAATATAGTAATACAACATAATATGTACATAAAAAAATAAGAATTATAAACGTACAAATGAGGATCAGGCAATTTTTTAAAGGGGGGAAAAATGAAATATATAGATGGAAAAGTTAAATTAGAAAGATATTTTTTAAGAAACAGGCTTGATTTCTCTTCTCCTCTTTCTCTTCCTTCTAATTCATCTGTTTCATTTTCCTTCTCCTTTTCTTCTTGATTATTTCCTACCTCTTGTTTTTCCTGTTTTTATTCTGCTGCTGCTGTTTTTTCTACTTCTCCTACTTATTTTCTTTTAGTTTTTTCTTTGTCTTCTTCTTCTTTCTCTTCTTCTTCTTTCTCTTCTTTTTTCTCTTCTTCTTCTTCTTTTTTCTCTTCTTCTTCTTCTTTTTTCTCTTCTTCTTCTTCGTTCTCTTCTTCTTCTTCTTTCTCTTCTTCTTCTTCGTTCTCTGTTTCTTCTTCGTTCTCTTCTACTTCTTCGTTCTCTGTTTCTTCTTCGTTCTCTGTTTCTTCTTCGTTCTCTTCTTCTCCGTTCCCTTCTTCTTCGTTTTCTTCTTCTCCGTTCCCTTCTTCTTCGTTCTCTTCTTCTCCGTTCCCTTCTTCTTCTTCCTCTTCTTCTTCGTTCTCTTCTTCTTCTTCCTCTTCTTCTATTTCTTTCTCTTCTTCTTCTTCCTCTTCTTCTATTTCTTTCTCTTCTTCTTCTTCTTCCTCTTCATTTTCTTATCTTCTTCTTTTTTCTCTTCTTCTATTTCTTTCTCTTCTTCATTATATGTCTTATGTCTAGCCTTGGCCTACATTAGTATTCATCTCCATCCAAAGCAGCTGTCCTCCAGTTTCTCAGACCCAGCAACTCTCTCCTTTGTGTCCTTATCCGCTACGTCCTCGGCTTTTACGCAGTTATTGTGCTACAAAATATCGTTAATATACTGTATTCTAAATGGAGTGGGCCACCATGGAGGATGCCTTCTGCTCTTTCAGTTGTTGTTTTTTTAACCAAGGTTCCCACAAGCCTAGGCACCTCGGGTCAGGTGGACATACGATAAGAGTTGTCCGCTAATCCTTTCGGAACAGTCAGCCAGCTGCCTCCTGAACTAGTCGAGGGAATCCTGCGTCTGTACACCAAGCCCCCTTGTCGGATGGGCGTCGGACCTGATGCAGGTTTTCTAGGGATTTTTCCCTGCATCACTTTTAGGAGAATGCCGGGTAGGATCCTTAGACCATAGCCAGGGAGCCCTAGTTAACCCTTGGCTACCTTCCTCTACCCTTCCGCACCCCCCCCTTTCAAATCACTTCCTATGCTATTAAAGGATGGTTGTAACCACGTGGCTTACCCTCTGTAGCCTGTTACCCTAAAAAAAAGGTGTACGACCTTTTACCCTCCTGTTGGACATGCCCTATCCTGTGTAATCTTTTTAATATTGCAGATATTCGTGGCACTTCGAACAATTTATTTATTTATTTGTGTCTATCTGAATCTCCTAAATTCCTTTATAAATGATTGGAGCGAGGTGACAATTTTCTCCTTTTTTTATTAAGTGTCCAGCTCTCAGATCAACATTATAGTAATTGATTCGTCATTGTTTGATATTTCTTCATTGAAGTGATTCGTTGCACTTACTTTGATTTACATTCCGGGAACCCAGAAAAATATGATTTATTACTCACGTACCTGGGGGGGGGGGGGGTTGAAACCCAAGAATTCTCCCTACATCTGGTAGCCCCCTGAGTTGTGTCGTTTGTAATGACTTTATCTTAAAGTGTCGTCGTCGTGTATCTCGTTGGTTGCACGGAGAACGTTGTGTACGTAATGCGCGAGGCTAAATCATAAGGCGAGGTTTTGAGAGAAAGAAGCTGAAAGAATGATTCACCATAGAAACTCTGTTATCAGGGAGAAAGTCGGCCTCAGGACACACACACACACACACAGTCAGTCATCCACTTTCTCGGTCCTGAAGAACGGATGAGTGGATTTAATGCTGCAGATACGAGGAAAATTGCAATTTTTTAAAGTGAATTAAAATCAAAATACACCCCCAAAAAATAAAGAGGGGTTTCCTTTAAATATAATACTGTATCCCTGGAACATAAACATGGTCGACTCGTCAGGAATTTTAATTAAATTAAATGAAATAAAATACAGCACTTCAATTTCCGTTGTTTTAAGTTACTTTGACAAGGGTAAATTTTACCCCCTACCGTTCCTTTAAGTTTATTTCGACTTGAGGTGGATGACTATACTTCACTTGAAATAATTTCTACGTTGGTCCAATTTTCTAGGAATATCAACCAGGATTCTCATCTGATAATATATTTTAATTCCACAGTTTCTGCCTGAATCTTCTAATAAATAAAGTAGTGTGTTTGTTTGTATGTATGTATGTATATTTGTATGTTCCTTATACAAATCCACACCGGTGGAGCAAATTTCACCAAATTTCGTACACGTGTACTTTGCGACCAGGTAACAAACACTGTCAGGGTAAGACGCGCCTACAACCCCCAGAAGCGGGGGTGGACGGGGGGTTGAAACATTTATAAATAAATATCAGCCAATTTTAAGTCAGAAAAAAAATTAATTTATATAATTAGCAACGTTTCATCGCTTAATTTTCGACGTTATCAGGTGCAAGTTTTTTTAAAAAAATATTTGATTGACACTGCCTTGGCAGAAATACATATTTATATATATATAATTCTAACTGAATAGTTTTTTTCCCCTTACTTTCAGGTTAATTTAAATAACAGATTAGAGTAGTTGAAGGAGTTGGACATTTTGGAATAGGATGAAGATCCTATAATATATATATATATATATCCTATTATATATCAAGTAAAATAAATTATATATCAAATAATAAGATGAGCTGTTATGTCGGACAGACTAGTGGAAACAGGAAGGAAATATGTGGACACGGAGATAAAAAGAGAAAAGTGCAATGCGATGAAAATATCAAGAGAAACCAGAATCATTTACATATATATATTTATTAAAAAAATTGACGATCAGTTCAAGTTCCTTGGAAAACTTTTGACGTATTGAGGCCACAGAACGGAAGGAAAAAAGGCGACGTAACACTTCAACGACCAAGAAATTAGCCCTACTAACAAAAGAAAAAATTATTAAATATATAATTTATGGGGAAACTTGAAAAGAGCAGGGGTTGTGCATAAATCAGAAGAATGGACGTAAAGAAAGATGGAGACGAAATATATGGTAGAGGAGAAGAGTTGATAAAGTGGTAAAACTTGGAGAGGTTCTGAGAACAGTAAATGAGAAGAGACATGTTGATTAGAGTATTTTTTTAAGAGAGAAAGTCAAACTGTATGGGACACATCCTAACGAGAAATTGTTCCTCGAAGGGACACGTGGATGGAGTTCCAAGATCATGCAACGAGAAGAGAGGGGCTGGTCGGACTCTTGAAGGGAGAAAGAAGATCAGGACAGGGCAACACGGAGAAGGGAATTTACAAGGACCTTCTGGTAAGCGCAACACTTCATATTGGAAGAAATATTGAATTTTGTCTGATGCCTTCTGGACGGATGCAATGGCATTACAGGAGAACCTCTGGAAGGCACCATCGTCTTCTCCTCCTCCTCCTCCTTCGGTAAGATGAAGAGATTGAAGACGTGGCACCTGTGGTGCTGGTGACTGTGGACCGAGTCTTTTAATCGACGTCGCTTCCGCCGTCGCTTAATTCGGCGCCGTCCTGACGGACGCGTGTAGCTCGTGCGTGGGCGCGGTTGCGTATTAGTATGCGGAGGCAGGTGCTTCTGCAGAAGATGTCGCGGAGTCCCCGCAGCCTCGGCTACATGGAATCGAGGAGCCGCACCCTTTCCGGCGCCTCGCACTGAATTTCGCATGCGGACTGCGCGGGCCACTTAACCTGCGACTGCGGTTTCCTCAAGAACGCAAGTCACCGTCACAGTCATCACCAGCGGTGATCAACACCACCGTCGAGCCCTTACAGGTCCCCCTTTCTTCTCAAAAATAATATTATTCTGCATTTTCATACACCAATACTTGATTTTACCATCATCCGGTCCTCCAGGTTGGGGGGGTTGATCATGGGGCTAACAACCCCATATCGGAAAAAACTCTATCGTTACGAAACTCAAAGATAATAGCCGTATTGATGATGCCGAGGAACGAACCGTGCAAGGGAAAAGGTAAATCCAAACGAAAAACGAAAGATGGGTGTTAGAAGATGGTGGAAACGAGCAGAGGCCCGTAGGGTTGGGCTGCCATGATCGTTAGAGAGGCCAAGGTCCTCATGGGCTGTAACGCCGAGGAGTAGGAGTAAGAGTAGTTCTATGTATCCTCCAGTACATAAAGAAAAGGGTAAAATCATGTCACGTGCCATATTTACGCCATGTCAGTAATTTATAAGGCAAGTTATTTAAAACAAAATTAGTTCCATCGTATTGATTTTTTAAAATGATCATTCTATGGAGTATTGTTGGATAAAATTATACTTTTTCTTCAGTCAAAATATTTCTGATTCATTTCTGTACGAAGAAAGGAACTGTTCCCTTTCTTGTGCAGCAACGTCGCGTAGTAACGTCTCTCTCTCGCGCGCGTGTGCTGTGACGTCACGGTCTCTCTGCGCGCAGTAACTTAACACAAGATTATCACATTTTTTTTAAAAAAATAATTATAATTCTTTCCACCTTTATGCTAGATACAAAAAAAATATTATACTATTAACGCAATGAAACTAAGGAAAACACTTAGAAAACTAGGAAAACAGTTTCATTGAGTTAATAGTATAATATTTATTTGGTTCAACCACTTTTATAAAAATTCATTTGCTTCTTGACATTACAAATTTATTTTGTACATGTTCTCCGCAGGAAAGACCTGAGGAAGGTACAAACACGTACCCGAAACGTTGTCGTAAAGAAATAAAAGTAATGTCTGATATTGGTCGAAAAACGGCATTATATATGAATGAAAATGTGGTGGTGAGGAATAAACTATTTTTAGGGAAACCAGAGGATAATTAAAACTTCTTGTGGCTTATTTTTCCGACACAACCGTCTTTTGACTTAAGATATTCATAATTAATTTTTATATCGAATAAGGCTATGAGGAAAGAAAAATGGAAATAGAAGCTGTTTCTTACAGATTTGTTTAATTAAAAAATATAATTAATTATTTAATTCCAGCCAAAAAAAATTCTATGTTTATTTGGTATCTTTTTCCGAAAATTTTTAATTTTGAAGTTATTAGTTTTTAATTATATTTTTCGTCAAAACTGTGGCAAATATATTAATGTATTGTGATACCAATTAAACAGGCTATTAATTGTTTTAAATATAATTTAATTGTTGGCGGACCGGGTGTTTAAAGACGACAATCAAGGCGGGTTTATCTTTGTTAACAATGGGAGACTGTAGACCGCGCGCTTAGAGAACTCAGTCAGCGGCAAGACGCGAAAGGAAAAAGTCTATGTCGGGAACTGGGACATAGCAGTTCAGTCCACATAGAGAAATAGAAACAGTAAAAGTCTGCGGATCCAAAATTATGAATAGGGCTATCTACGAAGTCCAACAGCGAGATATAATAGTTTAAATAAAACGGAAGTAAACAGTTTTGACGGAGAGACTTATATAAAATCGCAGTTCGGAAGCAGAAGTTTTGCTTCACAAACTGAACTAGTTGTCGCATTCTGACTTTGAGGAGACCTACGTCCGGCAACTGGCTGAGGGTGAGATGATCCAGGTTCCAGGATAGCAGAGATCCAGAGCAACTACCGTGTGTGTTCAAAATCTAAAGTGTAGAATCAGTGTATAATGGCCTGTTTAGTGGGTGTTGACTTCAAGCTGCAAGAGTCCGAACTGGTACCAGTAGCACTGTCGTGAGTACACAACAGTTATTAATAACTGTAAACGATAATTAAAGGGTATGGTCAGATTTTGTTTGCGGTTTTCCTTTTCATTTAGTTTCTTTCATTTCGTTTATTTTCATATAAATAATTTTAAATAATTTTTTTTTGTTTAAGAATTTATTTTACTTAAATCATATTTGTAATAATTACAATATATATATATATATATATATGTATTATCAGGTAAATAACTTTTTCAGTCGTAATTATTTATTATTAATCACCAGCGACCGGCTTGACTGTTTCCAAGTTAAAAGAATAATAATAATAATAATTTACACGTGTTTCTACAAATTTAAGAATAGTTGTGTCCTTTTTGTTCTTCCAAGGTCCCCGCCGACAGTGACAGTGATTTAATGATTCCCACAGGTTCTCACAATCTAGATGGTTTGTCACCCGATAAAAGGATTACGCACGCACACATCCTGCAGGCTCGCTCCTTGTCGAAACATCAACGAGAGAAACCGCCCGTAACGCTGTAACAAACACGTGTGTGTGTTACATTCTCCTGCCAACTCTTGTGCTCAGGGAAACCTTCCTGCCCCTTTCAAATATAAAGTGTATTCACAACTGCAGAGATTTTATTCCCTGTCCCTCCCCCACTCACTGTTGACGTAAATAATAAATTATTCCGTCATGTGACAAGATCATGGGATCAAGAGAGACACACACACACACGCTCCAGCAGTGCAACTGTAACGTCAGTAGTACGTCATATTTTCTACAAGGACGAATTATGCTCATAAGAACTGGTACCCTAAAAAATTTTTTTAATCGAGTTTCGATTTAAAATAACATAATTGATTTGATTTATTTTATTTCACTAGTCCTCGTGTGCGGAATTATCATACGTCAATACATAAAATCTATATAATAAAATGCCCGACCTACCTGATGCAGGTTTTCTAGGGGTTTCCCTGCATCACTTTGAGGCGAATTGCTGGGTAGGATCCTTAAACCATAGCCCGGGGGCCCTAGTTAACCCTTGGCTACCTTGTTCTACCCTTCCGCATTCCCCCTTTCATATCCGTTCCTATGCTATTAAAGGGGAGTTGCCACCACGTGGAATACATTCATGAAGCCTGTTACAATAAAAAAAATGCATTTCTGCAGAGAGTCTGCGAGGGCTATCCTCTCGCATACAGTACCTGCGAGGGATGTTCTCTCACAGGCAGAACCTTGTAGGGGAGACAGGAAGTTGCTACCTTTGGGGATGCCTTCTCCTCTCTCCGTTTTCAGGTGTTCCATTGTCTAAGAGATTATAAGACTGTGGAAGAAGGAGGTTTTTCTAGGGTTTTCCCTGCATCATTTTAAGACGAATGCCGGGTAGGATTCTTAAACCATAGCCCGATGGCCTTAGTTAACCCTTGGCTACCTTGCTCTACCTTTCCGCATCCCCCCTTTCAGATCCCATTCCTATGCTATTAAAGGGGAGTTTCCACCATGTGGATTACTCTCATGTAGCCTGTTACCCTAAAAAAAAGGATGTATATTTGTTTGTATGTATGTACTTACGTTAATCTTTATAAAAAAATTTAACGCGTGGACTGATTGAGACGAATCTTGATACACGTATTCTTCAAAACAAGGAAAACGGTGCTGTGTGTGTGGGGGGTGGGGGTGGGTGGGTGGGTGGTGGGGTTGAGAAACCCTTAGCATAAATGTGAAAATAATTATTATTGAAAAAATGTGATAATTTTGTTTTAAATTACTGCGCGCCAAGAGACTGTGACGTCACGGGACACAGAGAGCGAGAGAGACGTTACTACGCGACGAACAAAGGAAATAGTTCCTTTACCCGTAATGAAATGAAGCAGAAATATCTTCATTGAGTAATTTTATCCAGTAATGCTCCATCAAATGATAATAATAATAAAAACAATACATAATACTTTACGATCCTTGCGGGGAAATGTAAGTTAATTTTCGTCGCCATTATAGTGACTCCAATATGGCGACCATTTGTTTACATTGTGAATCTAGCTAAGGGTCCCATCAATTTAATCTTTCGTAATGTCTGAAGACTGAGGGACAATTATATCTCTGCAATACTCAAGGAGTGTATTTAAGGATTCTATTCGTAAAGAAATTCGGAGGTTATGTTTGTTGGGACTGATGCAATAAAATTCAATGTATTTTACAGCTGTTCAATTAATGCACTGTCAGGTCGAAAGTGTGTACGGAACTAGGAACAGTTAGATGTAGGTTAAGTCACTTCTTGACTGAAGATTAATATAGAATGAAATACTTATTCGGGTTTATATAAATAAGTACACGTGGCAACCCAGGGCACTCAGCTAGTATTTCATAAAAAAAAAGGTTCTGCACCAACTTCTCATTATTAAGAAGCATGGAAGTTGTCCTGGCTTTGCGTCTTCGTCTACTAGGAAAGTCTGACCGTCGTAACTGCAGTATTAAGCAGGAAGAGAACATATTTGAACGTGACTATTATTAATGATTTAAATTAGAGTAAATGTAGGAACATGAAGAAACGTTGCCATTGAATTCGGTCATAACACTTCATATTACATCTTCCACGGACCGTAAAGGAAGGCAGATCAAGTTCCACGACGCGTGACCTCGTTAGCGGCTGTAATTAACGTCGACTTGATCTCTCGGATGCTGCGCAAGAGACTCGTGGAATGTGGATCTTCCAACCTTGTGCCAAACGCTTGCGAAATATATATATATACTCCAGTTGTACGACACAGGTGTTCATGAATGAGAATCTTCCCTGAGACGGGTTTGATCTCGTGGACAAAGTTGCTCCGGAACCAGCTGCTGGCTCAACCAGACATTAAACGCGACGGAAGAGGTTGATGACGTGTGGATGGTAACTAAGGAGACCTGTGGGAGTGTCTCTGCAAGAAATGGAATGTCAGTCTGAGATCTTCGTCAAGTAATCTGATTTTGAAACTGTCTTGGGGGGGCATGTGAGTAATGAAATAACTTGAACAAAATTCTCAACAAGCATTCCGGCCAACGGAATTTCGGATTCCAGCTTCAGTCTGCGTCAGATGTCGACGTCCGCCAGGGTTGTCGAGCGTAATCCGAATGGCGGCGGTGTTTTCCGTGTGGTAGACTGACGCCATGCGGATAGCGGTGCCGAGGCGCCGTATGCTTAAATTCCTATCAATTTGGGCTCAGTGGCGTGGCGGACGAAGGGATGCTGTAAAAACAGGGCTGCCGGCTGCTGCGGCAGGTGAGCGGGCAGATGTTGGGCCGGCACGCGCCGCCTCTGATTGATAACAAACCTGTTAGGCGAGGCAAGGCCAGCAGGGCCGCCTCGTGCCATGGACCACATCAGCTGACTACCTACAAGCGGTTTACTCCCTTTTTTTTTTCGCATAGCGCGATTAAATAAAAAGTTGCAAAGAATTTCAATAATGGTAACCACCATCACCTAACTGGAGGTCCACCATCATACGGAAAAATAACAGAAAATCGAAAGAACTCGACGCTGGCATATGATAAAGGATCCCCCATTAATCGTCTTCCCGATCATGGAATTTGTAGAAAGGTTTAAATCCACCAGTTTTCGTGGAAGTGAAGGATGGAGACTCTCTGATCAAAGGACTCGGATGACGGAATAACATTGTTGCAAATTTTTTTTCCCCCAGTCCTGTCGGAGGCTGGAAGAAGTTAGTCCCCCCGTCTGAAGTGAGAGAGGAGAGCAGTCCAGAAGGGTAGCGGATGGAGACAGATGTCCAGGGGCGGCTTAATTTCGGCTATCGGAAAGAAAGGTTGCGTGGGTGGGCTGGAGAACCTTCCTGTGCAGCCCTTGACAAACAAAGGAAGCGTTTCAGTTCAGCGGAGCACACAAATAATTATTATTTTATTTAATTAAGAGTAACGAGTGAGAAGAAGTTTTTTTAAACAACCATAAAACCTAAGACTATTCCTTTTAGTAAAAAAAAATCATCCATTGCACGCAATTAGAATGATTTATGGGACGTAATGTTAAACATTAATGGATATAAATGATTGGAAATCGTGAAGGTTTCCTTGGTCCTTGGTATTGTCATCGAGGCTCGGAATCTCACAGAATTCTATTTGAGTCCAGGCTTCTTCTCGTTTGCATGAAGACAATGCTGCTTATACGTTCAGGATCTGGACAATGCTCTAGTCAGCATTAATTTATTATCCGCTTATAAGCAGGTCAGACCTATAAATATATAGGCTAAGGATGATTAAGGCTCGTCTAAAAGCTAACACACTCTCTCTTCATTTTTCAAATCCTCTCCTTCAACAATTTTAATAATGGTTCTACTTCAGCTTTGATGAGGATGCAGACTTTTAAATTCTTTTTAATAAGTACTTTATTTAATTTCAATGACAATTTTAAGCCGAAAAAATATTTTTAAATTCTTTTTTCTGTTTCGCCCATGTTGTAACACACATTAAAAATTATTAAACATGTAAATGCCCAAGGAGACTGTGAAAAATAGGAGTCGTATCGTTAATATATGTGCAAGCTACGTATGAGGGTAGTCCACATAGTGGAAACTCCCCTCTTATGTATAGCATAGGAAAGGGAGTGGAAAAAAATTGTAAATAAAATCGAGCTCAATAAATAATTTTGTAATAATTCTAAAAAATACAATTTCATAATATTATTAATTTATAAATAGTAGAATAAACCTGAAGATGTTTTTTTCTTAAAGAAAAGGACGAAACGTCGGTATGTTTAATTTTTTGCTTGAAAAAAAAATATTTGACCTTAATAATAATATAATTAAATAATCTGCCATTGAGCCGAAAATTTGTTTATTGATTAAAAAAATATATACTGACGTTTCGTCATTTTAAAGAACCTCTTCAGTTTAGAAATTAATTTTTGTAAATAAAATGGAGGTCATTAAATTATTTTGTAATTATTCTAAAAAATACTATTTCAAGATATTATTAATTTATAAATTGTAGATTAAGCCTGAAGATGTTTTCTTAAAAAAAGGACAAAACGTCGTTATATTTAATTTTTTGTTTGAAAAAAAATTTAATGTTAATAATAATATATTTAAATAATTTTCCATTGAGCCGAAAAATTGTTTATTGATTTAAAAAAATTTAAATATACTGACGTTTCGTCTATTTAAAGAACCTCTTCAGTTAAGAAATTAATCTTTGTAAATAAAATCGAGTTCATTGAAATATTTTGTAATTATTCTAAAAAAATATTTTATAATATTATTAATTTATAAATTGTAGAATAAGCCTGAAGATGTTTTTTCTGAAAGAAAAGGACAAAACGTCGGTACATTTAATTTTTTGTTTGAATGAAATATTTGACATTAATAATAATAATAATATAATTAAATAATTTGTCATTGAGCCGAAAAATTATTTATTGATTTCAAAAAAAAAATTAAATATACTGACGTTTCGTCCTTTTAAAGAAACTCTTCAGTTTAGAAAATAATCTTTGTAAATAAAATCGATCTCATTAAATTATTTTGTAATTATTATAAAAAAATACTGTTTTATAATATTAATTAATTTATAAATTGTAGTATAAACCTGACGATGTTTTCTTAAAAAATGGACGAAACTTCGGTACATTTAATTTTTTGTTTGAAAAAAATATTTGACCTTAATAATAATATAATTAAATAATCTGCCATTGAGCCGAAAAGTTCTTTTTGATTAAAAAAAATTAAATATACTGATGTTTCGTCCTTTTAAAGAACCTCCTCAGTTTAGAAATTAATCTTTGTAAATAAAATGGAGGTCATTAAAATATTTTGTAATTATTATAAAAAATACTATTTCATAATATTATTAATTTATAAATTGTAGATTAAGCCTGAAGGTGTTTTCTTAAAATGGACGAAACGTCGTTATATTTAAATTTTTGCTTAAAAAAATATTTGACATCATTGATAATAATAATATAATTAAGCAAACTGCCATTCAGCCGAAAAATTGTTTATTGATTAAAAAAAATATATACTGACGTTTCGTCCTTTTAAAGAACATCTTCAGTTAAGAAATTAGTTTTTGTAAATAAAATGGAGGTCATTAAAATATTTTGTTATTATTCTAAAAAAATACTATTTTATAATATCATTAATTTATAAATTGTATAATAAACCTGAAGATGTTTTTTCTTAAAAAAAATGACGAAACGTCGCTATATTTAATTTTTTGTTTAAAAAAATAATTGACATTAATAATAATAATAATAATAATAATAATAATATAATTATATAATCTGTCATTAAGCCGAAAAATTGTTTATTGATTTTAAATTTTTTTATATACAGACGTTTCGTCCTTTTAAAGAAATTATCTTTGCGAATAAAATGGAGCTCATTAAATTATTTTGTAATTATTATAAAAAAATTGTTGTATAAATTTTAGAATAAACCTGAAGATGTTTTTCTTTTAAAAAAGGACGAAACGTCAGTATTTTTTAAATTTCTTTTTGTTAATTAACAATTTTCTGGCCCGAAGCTGTTTGTTTTAATGATAATTTGATGTTGTTGATGACTGCAGTGGTGATTTCTGGTTCCGACTGAACGACGACGACTGATATCGTGTATTAAAATAGCATTGCGTGGACTGACGGCGACCCTGGGATTTATTGCTTGTTGGCAACACACACGCGCGATTAAAAGCAGCCTTTTGCTGACCAAATAAATTGACCTACCTCTTAGGCCTGCTTAATAACCTGTAATTCTTGTTCCAGTGAAAATATCCGGGCACGCGCCATTCTCCTCCTTGAACGCCGGCTAATATACGACTTCCTGCCCAATATCTAACGTCAGAGGAGCTAAAACTGAGAGATTATTGTCCAATTATCGGAGCTCGCGGTACCGTTACTCGTGTAAACTGGTTCCAGAGAGAGAGACACGGGCACAATTTTTGTGTACCCTCTTTTCCTTTTGGCGGTAACGAGATGAAGCATTAGGTTCAATATCCTGTCCATCAGCCCCAACAGCTGTCGCCGACGAAGTTAATCCGGCGTACTTCTCTTTCCTCCAAGACACACCTGCCTCTGGCGCGTGCCGATGTCGGCTACCACAAGCTCTGCACATCCTCTGGAGGCTGCTGGCCTCTCACTTCACACACAACTTCCCAATATGCTAGACGAGGCACACGTTGCCTCGCGCCATTGTCCCTACCTCAGAGACGGTCTCTTCGATCGTTATCATCCACCGAAAAAAATACCCGGACGTAGTCCAGATTGTTATCTGTGACCTTCACTCCGCCGCCATGTTAAGTTTACTCAGAACCTCAAATAAATATAATTTCTAAAACTGTTATCATAAAGAATAATAAAAAAGGACGTATGTTTGTATGTATGTATTTACGTTACTTTCTATACGCGTGGATAACAGTCATTGGTTCACATATCCTTAAAAAACCACGAGAAACGGTACTGTGGAGGTACGAAACCCCTGTTATAAAGGTGGAAAGAATTATAATTTTAAAAAATGTGATAGGTATGTGTTAAATTACTGCGCGCCAAGAGACACTGACGTCACGCGCCCGAGAGAGACGTTACTACGCGACGAACAAAGGAAATAGTTCCTATTTACGTAAACAAATACAGCGGAAATATTTTCATTGAATATAAAGTACAATTTTATCCAGCAAGACTCCATCGAATGATAATAGAAACACAATACTAAATACGATTCGCTTCTTGCGGGGAAAAATGTAAGTTAATTATCGTCGCCGTATTAAGTGACTCCAATATGGCGACTATTTGTTTACATTGTGAATCTAGCGAACAATTTCATCGATTTAATCTTTGCAGTAACGTCTGAAGACTGGGACAATTACATCCTGCACTTTTCGAGGACTATATTTAAGAAGAAATTCTGAGTAATGTTTTTTTTTGGGGGTGGTGAGAAACCCCTGGCATAAAGTTAGAAAGAATTATGGTTACAAAATGGGATTATTTTGTGTTAAATTACTGCGCGCCAAGAGACCGTGGCGTAACGCGAGAGAGAGAGAGGGAGAGACGTTACTACACGACGATACTGCACAAAAAAGGAAATAGTTCCTTTTCCCGTAATGAAATACGGCAGAAATATTTTCATTGAATAAAAATTATTATTTTATCCATTAATACTCCATCGAATGATAATAAAAACACTTTCATTGTGAATCTAGCTAACAATTTAACCATTTTAATCTTTCGTAATGTCTGAAGACTGAGGGACAATTATATCCTGCAATACTCAAGGAGTATATTTAAGAAGAAATTCTGAGGATATGTTTTTTGGGACTGACGCAATAAAATTAAATGTATGTTACAGCTGTTGAATTAATGCACTATCAGGGTGGAAAGCGTGTACGGAACTAGGAACAGTTAGATTTAGGTTCTCGACTAAGGAATAAAATAGAATTAAATACTATTTCGGGTTTATATAAAGAAGTACACGTGGCAACGCCGCGGCACACAGGTAGTTTTTAAATAATCGAATTATTTAAAACGTTCAAATTTCATAAATATACAGATCAACAAGTACTTTATAATTTATCATAAAAAAACTGCAAAGATTATATAAAAAAAATTAGGTCTGAATGCGACGTTTGTTACACAGGACAAACGAAACGTGCATTAAAAATGGCGTTAATGATCAAATAAATGTTATGCGAGATTAAAGTCTGAAATGTTGCACATTAAATACACTACATAATGAAGGAGCCAATAGCGAGGGGAAAAAATCGATAATTTAAAGACCACACAACGTTTCTGCAACCAATATTCCCATCGTCAGGTAATACAAAATCACAAGATCGTCCAATTTTTTTTTAAAAAAAAGAATACCAAAAACCAATCTACTAATACAGTTTCATACTCGATAAGAAAAAAAACCCGCAGAAAGACTCGGTTAACACCTACAGTAAACGTTGAGTAGTCTTGCTAGATAGGGCGAGCTAAGGGGGGGGGGGGGGATCAGGAAATTCCCGTGTCGAAGAACAACGTTTTGAACTACCCTTTTTATGTGATTTCTTCAAACTGCATTGTTTCATATGAACAAACGTAAAAGTAAAAGCTCTAAAACTTAATTATTAAATTGCGAAACGTTTCAGTTGCTCCGTGGACCCTCTTCAGACAAAGTTTGACATAGTAGAAGTTGTGGTATATCGCTAAACAAAAATTATAAATTATTTTTTCCTACTATAATATGCATATCCCTGTATTTACTTTTTACGATGTCTTCTCTGCCTGAAGATGTCGTACGTGAGGACCGAAACGTGTCGCAATTTAATAATTAATGAATAAAAGACTTTTTTTTTCTTTCATTTGTCTGTCGCTATCTGTTTTGTCATCAGATTCCGTTTCCCCCGCGTTATTGACATCTACAGACGACGTCGTTGTTCCGTGCCGACATCTGCGGAGACAACAGACGGAGATGAGCCCCGCACCTGGCTCCGGGCTGCTGTGCCATATGGCAGAACGAGTAACCGCAGGCGAAAAATCCTCCTCCAACGTGCACACACAATATCCTCCACCATCTTTCACACAGCTTTCCCTCCCTTCCGCAATGGCTGCGTGTCACCGACAAAACCCGCCACGAGGAAAACACAAGTCAACGATCGTCCTTTTATCGGGAGAGATCGTGAGATATC
Organism: Zhengitettix transpicula; assembly: GCA_037074705.1. Classification (NCBI taxonomy): domain Eukaryota; kingdom Metazoa; phylum Arthropoda; class Insecta; order Orthoptera; family Tetrigidae; genus Zhengitettix; species Zhengitettix transpicula. Next base: position 90,999,588 of record CM073593.1, on the reverse strand, counting down.
GTTCACAAGATCTCTGGTCACATATCAGCTTCTGATACGGCCTGGTCTTTTTAATAGATAAATCTGTTCTCTCATCTTCAATGCACGAGTCCACTAGCACCATTTTGAAGACAAAAGAAAATGGTGGTCAAAAAAAAAAAGGAAATAAATTGTCAAAAAGTTCCTACTTTCATTCCCTTTGAAAACTGCGTTCAATTAAGCCGTGTTTCATCGCCATTAGCAAATAATTTTTGCTGAATTTCTCATAGCTTCCTTTTCTTCCCACCCTACGATTTTAAATCAGTTGTCATTTGTTACAATTACAGATATATTTGGCAACGTGCATTACATATTTTTTTAAAAATTAATTTACATTTATTTCGACTTTACGCCTGCTTTATAATTGACAAATCAGTTATTGACCTTATACAGACACTTTATTTTTAATTTGTAGAATGACGTTTCGATACATGTTCGCAACCTTCTTCAGGTTATTATATTTATTAAAAGAAGATTGTTTTGGAATTAATAAAAACCAATCATTGACCTTAAAGAGACACTTTATTTTTTATTTATATCGTCACGACGTTTCGATACATGTTCGCAACCCTCTTCAGGTATTATCCTATATTACTATAAGAAGATTGTTTTTGAATTAATAAACCAATCATTGACGTTAAACAGAGACACTATTTTTTATTTACAGCGTAACGACGTTTCGATGCATGTTCGTAACCTTCTTCAGGTTATTATATTTATTATAAGAAGATTGTTTTTGAATTAAAAAAACAATCATTGTCTTTAAAACGACACTTTATTTTTTATTTATATCGTCACGACGTTTCGATACACGTTCGTAACCGTCTTCAGCTAATATCCTATATTATTATAAGAAGATTGTTTTTGAATTGATAAACCAATGATTGATCTTAAACACACACTTTATTTTTTAAAAACAGCGTAACGACGTTTCGATGCATGTTCGCAACCTTCTTCAGGTATTATCCAAAATTATTATAAGAAATTGGTTTTAAATTAATAAACCAATCATTGACCTTATACAGACACTTTATTTTTAATTTGTAGAATGACGTTTCGATACATGTTCGCAACCTTCTTCAGGTTATTATATTTATTAAAAGAAGATTGTTTTGGAATTAATAAAAACCAATCATTGACCTTAAAGAGACACTTTATTTTTTATTTATATCGTCACGACGTTTCGATACATGTTCGCAACCCTCTTCAGGTATTATCCTATATTACTATAAGAAGATTGTTTTTGAATTGATAAACCAATGATTGATCTTAAACACACACTTTATTTTTTAAAAACAGCGTAACGACGTTTCGATGCATGTTCGCAACCTTCTTCAGGTATTATCCAAAATTATTATAAGAAATTGGTTTTAAATTAATAAACCAATTATTGACCTTATACAGACACTTTATTTTTAATTTGTAGAATGACGTTTCGATACATGTTCGTAACCTTCTTCAGGTTATTATATTTATTATAAGAAGATTGTTTTTGAATTAATGAAAACCAATCATTGACCTTAAAGAGACACTTTATTTTTTATTTATATCGTCAAGACGTTTCGATACACGTTCGTAACCGTCTTCACGTAATATCCTATATTATTATAAGAAGATTGTTTTTGAATTGATGAACCAATCATTTTCCTTAAACAGACACTTTATTTTTTAAAAACAGCGTAACGACGTTTCGATGCATGTTTGCAACCTTCTTCAGGTATTATCCAAAATTCTTATAAGAAGATACGAGCATGTATCGAAACGTCGTTACACTATTAAAAAAAAAGTGTCTGTATAAGGTCAATAAATGATTTGTTTTTATTTTGTGCCTGTATTTTTCAATTAATAATTCATTTTTTTCCTCTTATACAGACACTTTATTTTATTAATCGCGTAACAACGTTTCGGTTTTCTTCAGGTGGTTTTTCCACCAAATTATTATAAAGAAAAACTATATGTTTTTAAGTTCACATAAAATTTAGCAAAGTTGTCCGAAGGAGCCAACGAGGGTCAGACTGAATTCATGTTTTTTTTTCATGGGTGCTCGTAATAATATCAGCCACTGAACCACTTTTACCCTGAACGAGAAGAGAGCTGGTTTACTGTTCGAAACGATTATTTACTTATTTTTCAGGTTATATTTAGTCTTTGGCCTATTTGTTTCTCTTCCAAGCTTCCCTCTCTCGTGTTAAGAATTGCTTTTAAACTTCATTAACCCAGTCTAGATAATGGAGAAACCGTCGTCATCAGTTGCCTGCGGGGGCTATTCTCTCGCAGGCAGAACCTTGTAGGAGAGACAGGAAGGGGCTACCTATGGGGATGCCTTTTCCTCTCTCCGTTTTTGAACTAAGGTTCCCACACAAACCGAGGCACCTTGGCCTGTTTTGAGAGATGTATGTTCCGGGGGGTCACAGACCTTGGGGCAAACGGTAAGAGTTGTTAGCCGTTCCTATTGGAACAGTCGGCCAGCTGCCTCCTAAACTGATCGAGGAACGGAGACGGGAATGCTGCGTCCCCACAGAAAACTCCTCTCGCGCCATCCAGGGAAGGGCGTGGGACAAGTACCTAATTCCCGACCTACCTGATGCATGTTTTTCTAGGGTTTTCCCTGCATTAATTTTAGGCGAAAGCCGGGTAGGATCCTTAAACTATAGCCCGGGGGCCCCAAGTTAACCCTTGGATACCTTCCTCTACCCTTCCGCATCCCCCCTATCAGATCCCTTTCTATGCTATTAAAGGGGAGTTGCCACCATGTGGATTACCCTCATGTAGCCTGTTACCCTAAAAAAAAAAGGAGAACCGGGCAATAATATCTACTAATGATTCCAACACGCCTTTATTCACCTGCTGTATGGTCCAAGTGAAGGTGGATCAACATTACCCGGCGCGTTGAAGTGGTGATGGCGGGGAAAAAAAGAAAATCTGAAATACCCATGTTTTAAGGGCGGAAGACGAGACGAGGGAGGAGAGGCAGAGGAAGCTGCAGGTGATTGCACTTGTCTGGCCTTGGGACTTTTGGCGGAGGAACGGTATCTTTGACAAGGTTTATTGTGTCGCGCCGAAGTGGTGGAGAAAGCTACGGCCGGATGTTATAAGGGGGGGGGGGGCGGGGGAGTGTTTATTGCACTCAGGTAGATGGTCCAGGCAGCGAGGGTAGATGTCTTCGTCCTCTGGAATGCCTCAACATCAAGCTCCCGCAGAATCCAGTGCTTCAACATACTTCCCGAACTTTACCTCGCGACGTCTATCAACTGTACTTTTTTTTCATTTTCTGTGTCAGTTCCCCCCCCCTCCCCACCCCCATCCTGTAACAATCTGTAACTTTTGGAGTTCCCCGTTTCTGTAGTTTCAAGCTCAACGTTTACGAACAATCTATTTCTTTCAAAAATACCCGTTGTCCGTCCCACAAAGACGTTTAGAATTCTGGAAGTCACATAATGCGTTCATAACAACCAACTAAAAGCATTTTAACCCGGAGGAAATGTTTCCTCGGAGGCAATAAGGAAACTCAAAAAAAAAAAAATAATGGCCACCGCCGCCGCTATGAATACTCGTGTCTTAACTTTAATATATGACGCAATTAGTGGCTTGCGGACAGAATGACGTAAAACACTAGAAGGGGAAAAAAAACCACTTAAAAAGCCTGTTGTTAAAGAACTCCTGAAATTCCAATTTAAATATAAAAAAAGCATTTAACTAAAAACAAAATGGTATAATTAACTAATAACGTAATTAGAATTTTATTAAAATTGACGCGTTATTCTTGAGTGCGTTGAATCAACTTTGCCGCGGCAACAATCGATCGATCGATCGATCGATCTGACCGTCAAAAAGATTTGTTCTGTACTCACTATACACGCACTAAATAATAGCACAGTCTTTATTGTACAGTAATAATATATTTCTATATTTTATTATTCATTTAAAAATTATAAAAGAGACTATTTTTGTAGTTGCAAAAATTCCAAAGATGCGTCTCAATCATTTCTTTTCTTCTCTGTGAATCTCTGGCCGATAACAGACACGTTGGCTAACTATATTTATTATTATATTGTTATTAAATACTCGTCAGAAGGAGAACAATATTCCTGTATTCTCTTTACGTAACGTCTCTGGGCAGAGATGATGAGTGCGAGCGATTATTTTTAATCCACTCTATAAAATTTTATTGATTCGCTCCTGACCAAAAAAACACGTGTTGAAACATTGACGCCAGGTTAAGGGCTTATTGAATATTTAAATGACGTCACGACCATCTTAAGAACCCGCACAGTGCGCGCGTCCCTCTTTATTTGCATCTTTCCCTCTCCCACTCACTCAGTCATTGCCAATAAGAACAGCAACACAACGACGACATTAAACGACATGGACACTGGTCCTATTTGAGGGATTCGTGTTTCTCGTGTAATGAGATTAAATAGAGATTATAATCCCCCGTCAAGGATCTACCTTACAAACGTCCTGCACATGCTAAGGGTAATTAATCGTCCAAATTAAACGAATTCCTAAAATACGTTTACAAGTAGCCGGTCACGTTTTATCATCCAGCAATTATATGTTGATTTTTTAAAATATTATTTTTCTTTAATTTAACGAAGCTAAATTAAGTGGCGAGGCAGAAGAAACAAGTATATAATTTTTTTTTTACAAGACTTAGAAATCTTAATTTATAACTGTTGAAACCCTAAAAAGATAGTCTATTACGAGGAGGTAAATCAAAAGGGCAGCCAAAACAAGGTCTGCGAGGGCTATTCTCTCGCAGGGAGCACCTCCGAGGCAGAACCTAGTAGGAGACACTGCAAGGGCCTACCTTTGGCGATGCCTTTTCCACCAGCGGGAGATATTCTCTCGCAGGTAGAACCTTGTAGGAGAGATACGAAGGATCTACCTTAGGGGATGCCTTTTCCTCCTAGTTTTTGAACTAAGGTTCCCACCACCTCGGCCTGTTTTGAGAGGTGTATGTTCCGGGGTCACAGATCTTGGGCATACGGTAAGAGTTGTTCGCTATTCCCATTGGAATAGTCGGCCAGCTGCCTCCTAAACTGTTCGAGGCACGGAGAAGGGAATGCTGCGTCCCCACAGCTAACATCTCTCCGGCTATCGGAAGGGCGTGGGACAAGTACCCAATGCTCGACCTACCCGATGCAGGTTTTTCTAGGGTTTTCCCTGCATTTCTTTAGGCGAATGCTGGGTAGGATCCTTAAAATATAGTCCGGGGCCCCTAGTTAACCCTTGGCTACCTTCCTCTACCCTTCCGCATCCCCCAGTTCAAATCCCTTCTTATGCTATTAAAGGGGAGTTGCCCAACGTGGATCACCCTCGTGTAGCCTGTTGCCCTAAAAAAAAGAAGAAGAAGAAAGCCTGGGAGGGCCTACGAAGCCTATTCTCTCGCAGGCAGGACCTTTTAGGAGAGATACGAAGGGGCTACTTTTGGGTATGCCTTTTCCTCTACGATTTTTTACTAAGGTTCCCAAAATCCGAGGCACCTCGGCCTGTTCTGAGAGGTGTATGTTCCGGGGTCGCAGTCCTTGGGCATACGGTAAGAGTTGTCCGCTATTCCTATTGGAACAGTCGGCCAGCTGCCTCCTAAACTGGCCAAGGCATGGTGAGGGGAAAGCTGCGGCCCCACAGCAAACCCCTCTCCCACCATCGGAAGGGCGTGGGACTAGTACCAAATGCCCGACCTACCGTTGCAAGTTTTTCTAGGGCTTTCCCTGCATTTCTTTAGGCGAATGCCTGGTAGGATCCTTAAAATATAGCCCGGGGGCCTCTAGTTAACCCTTGGCTGCCTTCCTCTACCCTTCCGCATCCCCCCTTTCAAATCCCTTCCTATGCTATTAAAGGGGAGTTGCCCAACGTGGATTACCCTCGTGTAACCTGTTGTCCTAAAAAAAAGGCAGCCATTTGCAAATCTGCTAGTGGTCTTTAATAATAATACGACATATAATTGCCTCCTAAACTCCTGGAGGCATACCAAGCGCCCGACCTACGTGATGCAACTTTTCTAGGTGAATGTCGTGTAGGACCTTTAAAACCAAAGCCAGGGGCCTCTACTTAACCTGCCTGCCTCAAATCCCTCCACGTCCGCCCGAACAAATCCCTTTCTGTGCTACTACCTTCGCCTTTAGCCTGTTACTCTAAAAGAAAATAATTATTTTTCATCGCTATTTATCTTCATTTCATTTGCTTCAGCCCAGATATTTAGAGCACCTAAGCTCCTTAGATCGTTCCATGGACGATACCAATCGTCAGCATCAGGACTAATTTTAGCCAGTGTCCAAGATATTCAGTTGGAGGTCACAGATTTCTAAATATACGTAGTATATGGAATAATGAGTGTTGCCGAGGAGGAGGAGATGGGAGATGATGCGAGCTTGGGAATGCTGCAAGTTGACAGGCAGACCCGCATGGCCGGAGCAGGTGCGGTCTCTGCTCACCTGCCTCAACACCTTGCGCACCAGCATGCGGCTCCACCAAGAGTTGTTACCTTTAATTAATCTATCATGATTTCATACAGCTGATAGCTCCATTGACACGCTCCACATCTCTCACAAAACAGGAGACTCTCTCACATCAGCACGCTCATTGTCCTCTAGAGGTCTCCAGCAACTACACGTTGAGAAGGTCAACCGAAGATATTTAAGATATATTCAGCTAGCCATTTCTACAAAGTTTTCTTTTATAATTGACAAATATTTTATTAATCATAAGTTTTTCCTTACTTAATACCGCTACGTTTCGGTACTTATTTGTACCCTCTTCAGGCTGGGGGTCCGACTGCAGCCCTTGTCTCTCTTCACCCTGCCTATGAGGCTACTTGTTAGGTTTCCATGGTAACGGAACATTAAATGTTTTATTATTCAGACTATACGCGTATGTGAACAAGAAAGACAAAAAAGGCAAAGAAAAAATAAATAAAAGCAAAGAAACATAGGAAAAACATTAAATTTATTATTATATATATTATTATTATTATATACTATACGCGTATGTGAGCAACATACAGACAAAAAATTGAAAAAAAGGCAAATAAAAGAAAAATAAAAGCAAATAAACAAAGAAAAACATTAAATTTATTATTATTTAGACTATACGCGTATTTGAGCAAGACGGAGACAAAAAATGATAAAAAAGGGCAAAGAAATGAAAATAAAAGCAAATAAACAAAGAAAAAGATTAAATTTATTATTATTTAGACTATACGCGTATGTGAGCAAGAAAGAGACAAAAAAGTGAAGAAAGAGGCAAATAAAAAGAAAATAAAAGCAAATAATCAAAGAAAAACAAAAAGAACGAGGCAGGTTAAAGAGATGACGTCTAAGATCGTCTAGAAGTTCAGAAAAAAAGATGTAACGATCTACTTCAACGTTTCGAACACTCACTGAGGGGGCGGGAGGGCACACTGACTAAATTCGGTCTGGTCCTAGAGAGTGACAGCTGTTAAAAATTTAAATTCCAGATACTGAACTATTTTATTTAGCCCAATAAGACATATAACTAAAAATAAATGTATGATAGAATACAAAATTTCAAACTACAAATTTAAATAAAAATTTGAAAACAAAAATAATTTCAAAAGAAAAACCGACAGTATTTTTTTAAAAAATAATAAAAACAGCTGCCTTTCAATCAGAAAGAATTTTATTATTAAATTTAAAACTTAATAAATATCAAACACGACGTTTCTTCTCCTCTTCAGGTGTACAAATGCTACGTCATTAAATTATAACTTACAAAAAAAATAAGTTGATAAATCATAAAGAAAAACAGTATTTTAACGTGTCAGAAATATTTTTTTATAGGAACTATACTTTACGTCGCCATTTCCGACCATATTCAGGTAAGAAGAAACGTTGTCTAAATCTTATTAAAAATACTTTAATGACGTTAAAAGGCTGTTGTTTATTTATAATTTATTTGAAACAGTCAGAAAATAAATATCATTCAGTTATTTAATTTATATATAAAGTGAGATTCATATAATTGACAGTAAACAATTTTTCTAAAAAAATCTAACATAAAAGAAAAACAAAACCGTATTTTTCTCATTAAAAATATAATTAAAGATATGGTAGGATTTAAAAATTATATTCTTATAATTTTGATCGATGTATAAATAGCGTAAATCTGAAGAATTATTTTTCTATACAAAATTTAATAATTTCAACTTTATAATAGTGAATTTTAAAACATTTACGTGAATCGGCAGCAACAAGTAGTTTTAATTTTGAAAATTTTTCAATGGGAAGTTTGTCACCCTTAATTTTAATACTGTATTTCAAAGTAGTTACTAAATATCACTTTAGTGTTAGAAATCTTTTTTTTTAAAAAAATACTGTGAATTTATAATTTAAGTTTTTAACCTAAACATTTTTAATATTGATGATGATGCGATTTCGTCTTGAACCAAGGCTCTTTTGCTTTAATTAATTTGGTATAAATACTTGCGGAAAATTTATTTAATTTTCGGTTGATACCGCGGAGGTATTTTTAGTAATATAAATAAAAAAATAAAATTATCAGTCGTATATTATTAATTCAAAGTTACTAAGAGTAATTTGTTATTATCAGCCGTATCCAGGGAATTAAACGCAACCCGCGTTGTGCTTTCCGAAGCTGCCCGATGTTTTCCGAAAGTGACCGAGGTTCTAATTTGTGACTTAATCACAAGCTACTTGTTTGAAGGGAAAAGTTTAGTGACACACAATAGCAATGGCAATAATTCTGATGCAAAATTATCTGTTAAAACAAAAATTATTTTCGTTTTTCCCTGAACATGAACACTATGTAACTGAAACAAGCATTCATATTTTTGTAATATCAGATTTTATTCTGTTTGTATACGATGCATAGAGAACATACGGATTTTATATGATATACAATGTTTATATAATACGCATCAACTAGCGTCCTGAAGTAAATGAGTGGTACTACAGTGACAATCGACGTTTTTCTTTTTTTTTAACCGATTCCTTGAGTTGCTCACACAACTGTGTTACCACAGACAGCAAGTTAAAATTTGTGAGCCACCTGTTGCTTTCACGTTCCAGTAACTACGACTCGATAACACTCTGAAAATAAACAAAAGTAAACATGCACATCTATAATTGACATCGTGAAAAATATTTCAGTCACGCCTGCCACGTGGAAAATAAATAACGCGGCGGCTGTTAGTAATCAGCTACTTCCACTCACTTCTGGGAATATTTGTCCTTAGCCTATATTCCCCGGCAAACTCGCCCCCCACCCCCTCCCCACAACACTCGTCTCAGCTTTCATCGAGTTTCTTCCCGCAGTCAAATAAATTTTTTCCAAACTCTTCTCCCGCTATCGGAAGAACGTGGGTGAAGTACCCAAAACCCGACCTACCTGATGCAGGTTTTTCTAGGGTTTTCCCTGCATTGCTTTTAGGCGAATTGCCGGTTACGATCCTTAAAACTATAGCCCGGGGGCCCTAGTAACCCTTGGCTACCTTCCTCTAACATTCCGCATCCCCCCTTTCAAATCCCTTCCTATGCTATTAAAAGGGAGTTGCCACCATGTGGATTACCCTCATGTAGACTCCTGTTACCCTAAAAAAAAGGACCAGAAGGTCCCGTTGAAGGTGTCTGCGAGGGCTATTCTCTCACAGACAGTACCTGCGATGGATGTTCTCTCGCAGGCAGAACCTTTTAGGAGAGACAGGAAGGTGCTGCCTTTTTTTAGATGCCTTTTCCTCTCTCCGTTTTTGAACTAAGGTTCCCGCAAGTCGAGGAACCTCGGCCTGTTTTGAGAGGTGTATGTTTCGGGGTCACAGACCTTGTGCATACGGTAAGAGTTATTCGCTTTTCCCATTGGAACAGTCGGCCAGCTGCCTCCTAAACTGGTCGAGGCACGGAGAAGGGAATGCTGCGTCCCCACAGAAAACACTTCTCGCGCTATCGGAAGGGCGTGAGACAAGTACCCAATGCCCTACCTACCTGATGCAGGTTTTTGTAGGGTTTTCCCTGCATTACTTTTAGGCGAATTGCCGGGTAGGGTCCTTAAACCATAGCCCGGGGGCCCCTAGTTAACCCTTGGCTACCTTCCTCTACCATTCCGCGTCCCCCCTTTCAAATCCCTTCCTATGCTATTAAAGGGGAGTTACCACAACGTGAATTACCCTCATGTAGCCTCTTACCCCCAAAAAATCCTAATATTGTATATCTAAATATTATATTGAGTAATGTGATATCGGAAAATTATGTACAAAAAAAATTATATTAGTACAATTTTAGCACGTTTCGTACACGATTAATGACCTTGTAATTTCCTTAATATTTGTCTGGTACTCGTGACTTTTTGGGACCCCTGTATTTTTATTTTGCGTTAAGTTAAATAACCTTTTTCTCTCTCTTTCTCTCCCTCTCCCTCCCTATCCCTCTCCTTCTCTCTCTCTCTCTCTCACACACACACACACTCTCTCACTCTCTTTCTGTCTCTTGTGAATTAACATAGTTGTAATGTTTATTATCCTCAGACCTTTTATCCTTTCAGTGACAAGTTCATTACCGACGTAGACAATGATTTAATTCGAACGAATCCTATATGTGTGTGTGTGTGTGTGTCTGGCACAATTTTCATTGTGTTGGTGTGCAAACAATGCGACCTGATTAAGTAGAGCGGATTTCGACGAGTGTCGACGGCTTCACTAGAAAATGGTTGGAATAAATAATTTTTTTTTCTCTCCTTTTCCCACTCTAATTAGCGTTGTAAATGACTTTTGACGCAGAAATTAAGGAATCATGCCTTTTTTTTCACTTACAGTCAAACACACATTCGACATGCGTGCATTTTGCATTTATCATGAATAATATTTGCCCTACAGTAGGCACATTTATGCAACGATTATTTATGCGTCCAAATGGAAATTTCTTCATTGTAACACGGGGACAATTATATGGCCTTCAACGGTCGAATATCGGGATTAAGTTCAACGACCGTAATTTAAAAACCACGTGATATTTAATACTACTAATAGCGCTAGTCGTATTGGACCAAAAATAAAAGGTTCATGTTAAATAATTTTCTCATTGTTTTCCGACATGAGGATTCAAGCCGTGAGTTGTGACCAATTCAATCCATTACATATATAAATATATATACACGACTCCCTCAGTCAAAACGTGTTAGATCGCTGCCGTCTTAAGAGACAATTCTTGGCAGCAGCACACGAGGGGAAACTCGAAAGGGTAGCATTTGAATAAATCACCCGGGGGGAGGGGAAATTATTTCCGCCAAAGGGGATCCCAATTACTTAGATTCAACAGAAACAAAATGTTACAACTTCCCCTGTCTGTTTGAATCAATACATTACAAAAAAAGAAGAAAACTTTCGTTAAAGTCACATAAATCTTAAAATTTCCCAGCGATATTAAAATTTTCAGTAACGTAATATATTAGATTTCCTTTAAAACACGACATTTAACTCGAAATCAATTACAAACAAATCGTCTTAATCTTTATACGAGATCAATTCAATTGTAAAACAGGCAAACGGCAGTTATTAAAAGAAAATACGTGTAAAACTATTCTGCCATTTATTTGGGAACGTGTAGTGTGAGAGGTCGGTGGCATCGCGATCGCGGTGCTTTATCGCGTTCAAAACTTTAAACAAGTTCCAAACAGGTCATTTGAGAAATGACTCCGAACTACAGAACCTGAATCTAAAGATGATGGTTGCAAAAATGGGATCCTTTCAATGATAAACTATGTAAGATTTGACCCTACAATGTTTTCTTATGTCGTGATATTGTTCTGGGAGGCAATAATGCTTTTAATAATAAAAAAACTTGTATAACTATTCTCCTATTTATTTGTAAAGTGAGAGGTCGGTAGCATCGCGAACGCGGTGCTTCATCGCGTTCACCGCATTAAACAAGTTGCGAACAGTTTTCAGATGATTTTTGCAATGATTCGAACTACAGAACCTGAATCGTAAGTTGCTGGTTGCAAAATTTGTATATTTTCAATGATTATATATGTAAGATTTGATCCAAAATGTATTGATATTGTTCTGTAAGGCAACGTTTCTTTTCATTGCAGTAGTCTAGGTATTTTTTTTTTTTTGGAGATGACCCAACTGGTAAGAAGAACGGCTTGTCGCACTCTCCTCGCGCTATCCCGTTGCAGAACATTACGCGCAGAAAGCATTTAGGTGTTTCTATCTGAGGCAGAAGTGTTCTCATTACCAAGGAGAACGGGTCTTTGCTGGCTGCATCACATGAAGCTGCTTTTCCAGCTCGGCTTCCGCTGTCCGTGGCCTCGGTGCGCTGGTCTCATGCACGTCCAACACACACACACACACACACTAGCTGGAGCAGTCGTGTGAAATCCTTCCCTCAACAATCCTCGGCCGGAATACTTCCACGACTCTCCATAACGTAGAAGACAAGTGTAACTATTTTACTGTATATTTATTACAATGGCGACAGGTAAAGACATTGGAGATCAATAAATCATTATCAGTCATCTTAATTTAAAATTTCTGGGGGAAAAAAAATACGTTTAATGTAGCCAGGATATGTTTGTAATTTAATATCAATTAATTAAATATTTATGATACTTATTTCTAAAGGATCCAAAATCGGAGAGTCCTCTAAAGTAAATAAGAAAATAAAGAATTCTATAAATAAATGAACGGTCGTAAGTCAGAAAATTGTGTTCATTAACAAAAAATTAAAGATTCGTCCTTTTTTTAAGGAATTATTCAAGGTTTAATAATTTTGTATATGACTCAGGAAAAAAAATAGATATAAAGTTTCTATTTAATTTTTTTAAATTAAGAATTTTGAACCATGCAAAAAATTAGATACAAAGTTTTTCTCTAATTTTTTTAAATTAATTATTTTGAACCATGAAAAAAAATTAGGTACAAAGTTTTTCTCTAATTTTTTAATTTAATTATTTTGAACCCTGAAAAAAATTAGATACAAAGTTTTCTCTAATTTTATTAATTTAATAATTTTGAACCATGCAAAAAAATTAGGTACAAGGTTTTTCTCTTATTTTTTTAAATTAATTATTTTGAACCATGAAAAAAAATTAGGTACAAAGTTTTTCTCTATTTTTTTTAAATGAATTATTTTGAACCATGCAAAAAAATTAGGAACAAAGTTTTTCTCTAATTTTTTTAATTTAATAATTTTGAACCCTGAAAAAAATTAGATACAAAGTTCTCTAATTTTATTAATTTAATAATTTTGAACCATGCAAAAAATTAGGTACAAGGTTTTTCGCTAGTTTTTTTAAAATAATTATTTTGAACCATGAAAAAAATTAGATACAAAGTTTTCTCTAATTTTATTAATTTAATAATTTTGAACCGTACAAAAAAATAGATAAAGTTTTCTCTAATTTTTTTTAAATTAATAATTTTGAACCATGCAAAAAAATTAGGTATTAAGTTTTTCTCTAATTTTTTTAAATTAATTATTTTGAACCATGCATAAAAATTAGGTACAAAGTTTTACTCTAATTTTTTTAAATTAATAATTTTGAACCATGCAAATAAAATAGATACAAAGTTTGTCTAATTTTTTTAAATTAATAATTTTTAATCGTCCAAAAAATTTAGATACAAAGTTTTTCTCTATTTTTTTGCATGATTTATACATAAAATTATAAAATCTTAAGTCCTTAATGAAGGACGAAACGCCGGTATATTAATTTTTATTAATAAACATATTTTTCTCATTCAAGGTCCTTCATTTATTTATTTATATTATTATATTTTCCAGATATGTTTCATAATTAAATAATGCAGTTTTCTGTCCAATTCCAGACAATATTTTTTATTTATTTATTTACGACAACGTACATCGGAACAGTCCGCCAGCTGCCTCTTAAACTGGTCGAGGTACGGATAAAGGGAATGCTGCGACAACACAGCAAATTCTTCTCCCGCTATCCAGGGAAGAGCGTGGCACAAGTACCAAATTCCCGACCTACCTGATTCAGGTTTTTCTAGGGTTTTCCCTGCATTACTTTTAGGTGAATTGCCTAGTAGGATCCTTAAACCATAGCCCGGGGGCCCTCTAGTTAACCCTTGGCTACCTTCCTCCACCCTTCCGAATCCCCCCTTTCACATCCCTTCCTTTGCTATAAGAGGGGAGTTGCCACTATGTGGATTATCCTATATATAGCCTGTCTACTCCTCAAAAAAAAACAGAAACAAAAGGAATACAGTCATTACTATGATTATAAAGATAGTGTTGCTATTAATATATCTTAACTGAATTTTTTTCCCTAGAAAGTAGAAAAAGCTAAGAAAGTGTTGATGTAATAGTAGCAGACAAAACAAACCATATAACAACGACATTAGGCCCGTGAATATTCATATTTTTTTGGTTTGCTTAAATATTCAGACTGATATATTGTTATCAAACTATTTTCCTGCCCGACTTATTTCCAGATTCCATCATCAGATTACATAATCAAGATAATACCCGTAAATCATCCATGCTTACATATATATTGTAATGATTAGCCTTTTATTACTTAATATAAAAAATATAAACTTTATTACATCGAAACTACAAAAAATACTAAAATACATTAAAAAATATTGTTGGGCGCCAGCATTGGTCTGCATAAAATTAAAATTAGCTCCGGCTTGATTAAAAAGTTCTCCTTCTCAACAGGGTAATGTGGGCGGATCGGTGGCTATTCAAGAACAGAGTCTATTTCCGCACTGTGTAAAAGAATTCCACTTTTGAATGTACTTTACATATATTGTGATGCTTACTTTACTTGTGGCGTCAGCACACGATCTTCTTCTTCGGCCTCCCCGCGATGGACGTCCCTCAAAACCTCTGCGTCTCCCTGTCTGCCTGCGTCTCTTCTTGCGTCTCTCTGTCTCTCCGTCTCCCTGCTTTTCCCTGCGTCTCCGTCCCCGTCTGCCTGCGTCTCACGGGTTCGGAGTATTTATTCGAACTCCGCCCCCCCCCAAATGATGCAAAAAAAAAGGGACGCGAACCCGCGATTTCTTTTGGCCTTCTCAGGCAGAAACACGTGCACGCTTAATGTATTCATACTCAGGCCTCCTCAGGCCCGCGGTGGACACAAGGGCGGCCACTTAAGGTCGTTATTCACTACAATATATATATTTAATTACATTGATATGGTATCATTTTTCTGTTACAAGATTTAATTTTGAATTAATGGCGAAGTTCAAATTAAATATATTTCATAAATAATTCATACCACGTAAACCATCTATTTAATAGTTTATTGTTAATTCTATGTCCAGCAGTAAATCTGCTATGAAGCCTCCTTTGCCATATTTTTTTATGTTAAATTTGACAAAAAAATAATAAAATTAACACGTGGTAAATATTTACATGAAATAAACAAAGTATACATTATAAGTAAAACCAGAGATGGAGATTGTCTACCTGTGTAGTAAATCTCCAATCGTAAAACCTGTGCTGGATCCAATGTTGTCAATTATCTGCCCTTTTCTTTTTCTTTTTTTTTTTAAAAAAAAAATAGAATACATGACTTTTGAGTTTCCGATTATTAATGAAGTTTACCAGAAGTCTCCAAAAATCTTGACTGTTGTATAGGACAAACTAAAAGAGCTTCGTAAAGTAGGGTTACAGATCTCAAGGTGAACTATAAAATTACAGAGGATAAACATTTGGTTGTAACTGAAACGTTGAACTTTAAACAACCACACTTTTGTTTTTTGGTTTTGATAATAAATAAAGATTGTAGATGACGAGTGTAAGTGTCATTCCGGAAACATACAAATATGCCATTATTGTCCAGAGAGATACAAGCGGACTCTTATGAAGTACTACTTGCTGCTTAAGGTCTTTGTCATTCTACTTAATTACAGTCTGACAATTATCATCTGATAAATAAAGAATTCAGTCTGTACGTAGGAAAAAAATCTATTAATTAATTGAACCAAAAAAAAATCACTTCATACGACGTTTCGTCCACAATTTTGGAGACTTCTTCAGGTAATGTGCCTAACGCTTCAGATTTGTATAACTTGAATTATTGTGAATTGATTAAATTTTTGGTATACGAATATTAATTGTCATTATTTTAAAAAAAATGCATTATAATATATATTTTTTTATATCTGAAAATGGTAATTGGTCATAAAGTTTATCCAGTTAAAATAAATAAATAAAATAAAAATGTAAATTGACCAAAACATCGTTAATACAGATTTACAGTTTCAATGTTTATCATATAAATTTTTTTTTATTAAGGCAACATTTCATGTTTACCTGAAAAAGTCTCCAAAATTGTGAACGAAACGTTGCATGAACAGGAATTTTTAAAATTTTTTGGGGGTGTTTTATTATTTAATATTTTTTCTGGCATATTGACTGAATTGTTTATTATTAAATTTTCAGTCAAATGCTCACCCTGATGACGTCCTGGAAACGTGGTAAGAAACGTCGTGTGTAATTAATTTTTCTTAGATTTTATACTGTCTTACAGTGATTCACTTGTCATTCTATTAAACCTCCGTAGCGGAGCCCTCGAGTTAGTACACACATTTTTAAATGGCTCCGCTCCGGAGCCCTCGAGTGCAAGGAGTTAATAATTTTGCTGTTATAATTTTTTATATTTTCAATTGAAAGTTACAAATTTATATTTAAAACCGAGTGACGTCATTTTATTTGGTTGACATGTGGCTCCTTTGGTTTTTTTTAATTATAAATTCTGTCTCATTTTTCTCGATAGTCAAAATACTTTAGTCTCGCGCGACTTTTTTTTTAAAAAAAAATGAATAACGAGGTCCTGGTGCGTATTAAAAATATTTTACAGAATTTCAGTTGGAGACAAATGAGAATAATTCCACGCCTACTACGTCAGAGGCTGGGAGAATTTACGTCCTGAGAGAAACATAAACCGATTATTCTCACATTATTATTATTATCATAGTACGTCATTCCTTTACACGAACAGAAGCACGCGTGAAAACATTCGTAAACATTACACAAGCTTTGATAAATATATATGTGTGTGTGTAAATAATTTCCTTGGTCTACGTAAGCATTTGTTTGATTTATTGTTAGGAAAAATGGAAAAACGAAGACGTACAATCCTGACATTGACGCATGTGAGAAATGGTAAAAGATGTGTTATATAAAGAGGTAGAAAGGTGGGTGGGGGCAGCAGGCACCAGTTCTGCTGTTATCACTTTCCGACTTTGCATGACGTGTGTGTGTGTGAGACATGGACTGTTCAAAGTCATCCTTCACGAAAGTACTTGCACAAGACAAAAACTGGAAAAGTGTGCTGATAAGCCGTTCAGACACGCTAATTAGCTATATGGTAGTATACCTCGTCGGGAGGACAAAAGAGAGGGGGCGGGGGGAGGGGAAACCTGAGGCTCTTGGGAAAGTGAAACACAATTACGCAAAATAATTATGAAAAACTGAAAAAAAAAAATTCCTCCTCGATACGTCGATACGATAATAAAATGGAGAGTTCAATTGGATAGGAATCCAGTTTACATTCTATTGGATCCTGAAATCCTTATAAAACATCAGTTAGTGGGCAAACCTCCATGACAGTTAAGAATTCCAAACGTAAATTGGAACGATTAATGTGATCAATCAACGATTAATTAATTTTTTTTAAAAAAGAAAATGTAACGTATGTTTGGAAGTTGACCTTTTATTATCAACCCCCCCCCCTTCCTGGATTTTATTCCTGGACTTTTACAAAAACCAACCTGATAAAATTTAATCAACTCAGCTTCGTAATGAAATCAGACGACTAAATTAATAACAGTTTATATACGTAACGTTTTATATAAAAATATATTATATATATATAATCAAAGAGAAAGGTACCTTACCTAATGCTGAACCGCTGCAACTCCTTCAGTAAACCATGCGGTCGAAGGCATCGTGACCGTCTGTCGTATTAGACCATGTGATGCTGTTTATCAGTATCGACAATTAGATATCGAAACAATAGTCGATATAAAATATGAAAAATTTACGTCTGATTGAAAAAAGAAATTATTATTAATAATAACAAAGATAGCCAAATACAGACGAAAGAAGTGACGACAACGTTTGTATGGATGCCTTGTTTCTTTCTACAGGTGCCTTTTTTATAATTACCATTATTCATTTAACACACTGACGTACTACGACGTAGTTGTTTTGTCAACTGACTACTGCAGTTGTGTTCTCCTTTTCCTTCTCTCTCTCTCTCTCTCTCTCTCTCGACTCTTTCGTTGTTTTCTCTGCACCTGAAGAAAGGAACAAGGCTTCCAGTCTTTATATAATAACTTCTTTTGTCTGTATTTGGCTGTCTTTCTTATTAGTAATCGATATAATTTTATTGAAGATAATTTCAAAATTTTACAAATATATATTTTTTAATCATCTACAATTAATTTACTGCGTAATTTAATTTCCATAAAAATAGGTTTTTACGTCAAGAGCTTCCAAATAATAAAATAAACATCATCATCATCTTCACAACAGTCCAGTTAGTACTAATGACTCTCATAACAAAACTTTGTTATACTACCCGTTTATTTATTTTCGTTTATTTGGATGAAAGGATTATTATAAATTGTTAATTATGAAGACAACCAACATCCTTAGCAATTTATTAAATAAATCCTTCCTAACCACCTAAATAAAACTATTAGATTTCTCCTTTTAGACCTTATATTCCCATGAACTTTCCCGTTAATTAACCATAGTAAACTTCTAAGAGTTAAAATAAATATAGAATATTTAAAATATTATTTTATTTTTGAATAATTTATAAAATTATTACATTTTCAGATATATAGCTCTCTCTCTCTCTCTCTCTCTCTCTCTCTCTCTCTATATATATATATATATATATATATATAGCTTGAACTGAGATACGAAGGAGCTACCTTTGGGTATGCCTTTTCCTCTCTGTTTTTGAACTAAGGTTCCCACAAGCCAAGGCACCTCGGCCTGTTTTGAGAGGTGTATGTTCCGGGGTCACAGACCTTGGGCATACGGTAAGAGTTGTTCGCTATTCCCATTGGAATAGTCGGCCAGCTGCCTCCTAAACTGGTCGAGGCACGGAGAAGGGAATGCTGCGTCCCCACAGCAAACTCCTCTCCCGCTATCGGAAGGGCGTGGGACAAGTACCCAATGCCCGACCTACCCGATGCAGGTTTTTCTAAGGTTTTCCCTGCGTTTCTTTAGGCGAATGCCGGGTAAGACCCTTAAAATATAGCCCGGAGGCCCGAGTTAACCCTTGGCTACCTTCCTCTACCCTTCCGCATCCCCCCTTTCAAATCCCTTCCTATGCTATTAAAGGGTAGTTGCCCAACGTGGATCACCCTCGTGTAGCCTGTTGCCCTAAAAAAAATCATTGTGAGATGTACATATTTTATATATATATATATATATATATATATATATATATATATATATAGCTTTCTTCTCATTGTGAGATGTACATTTAATATATATATATATATATATATATATATATATGTAGCTTGCTTCTCATTGTCAGATGTATATTTAATTATATATATATAGAGAGCATATTTATTGAAATAATAAATTTTAAAAAAAATAAATGTATGGTATACATATAGGAATTAAATTTCCATCTCACCATGAGAAAAATTAATTATATATATATATATATATATATATACCAGAAATTTAATGCTATTTAAGTCATTAAATAAATATGACTACAAATTTTTACATCTGAAGATGAGAAGTAAATAATCAGAAACATATCTGAAAATTTAATTATTTAGTAAAATGTTCCAAATTATAATTATATTTATTTTTAGGGTTCTAATATATATATATATATATATATATATATATATATATATATATATATTTCTATGGTACAACATGCCTATTTTTTTAAAAAAAATTATATGACGATTATGATTAATTAATCAACGCTCTTTGGAATAAAAGTTATGAAAAGCATGAAATGTTTATTTTTGACTGATTAGCTACGAAAAAAAATTATACTTAATTAAAAATCAGTATTTTACTAAACTTTCTCATAAAAATTATCCTTGTTATCAATTCAGATGAATCGAGGAAAATAAATGTATGCGTTTTCCTTACGTACGATGAGGGAGGAACAAGAATGTTCATAATTGAAGACTTTTACTTCTGACTGGAGAAGACCGGACCGTGTTTACTTCAGACATGTTTATTATTATTATTTATAAAAGCCGTAAGGATCCAGAGACAAAGCTTTGAAACGAAAATTGTTAGACCAGGCCACTGAATTACTATTAATTTATTTAAATAGAAAAAAAAAGGTTTTTTTTAATATTATTATATGGAATAGCCACAAATATCGTGACTTAAATGTTTCGCCAACAGATACACGTTGATATGTAGAAAAGACAAGGTCACATAAATTTATTTAAGATAACCTAGTGGAGGAGAAAGTTGTGCAAGTAGAGGCGACGGGCCCCCAACAAGAAGATTAAGAAGGGAAAAAAACCATCAACATTGAAATGTAGTAAAAATTAATTGAATTTGGTCCATATATATATATAAAATCTACCTTGATCACTGTACGTATTATGGATATAATGTTTCAGGACAACGAAAAGACATTATTATTCTCTGTGTAAAATAAAGCATCCTATTATTATTTTATTTTTTCTCGACAGCGCACGAAGGACCTTGGCCTACCGAGACGGCTGCCAGACTGTCATCTTACATGACACATTCTGGATTTAGGAGTCACACCTGGTCAGAGTGTCACAGCCTTAACCCATAGTTTTCGTGACCAGGATGACCACAAACAATCATGGCCATGCCGGGATTCGAACCCGGGACCTCTGTGATGCGAGGCAATGACGCTGACCACAGCAGGCTGGCTTTTATTGTACCCGTTAATGTCTGACCTAAATTTCATTCCTGGAAATATTTTTGTAAAAGGTCCCGAAATAAAAACAGCAACAATCTTTATATATATATATATATATATATATATATATATATATATATATTTAATTATAATTGTCTGGCTTGTATACTAATATTGTATATATTGTCATACCTTTAATTGATCTACAGTTGATTGAAACCCTTCTGGGGCTTTCGGATCATCGGCCATAATCTGCATCCAAAAAAATAATTGTACGATCAATTTTTAGTAAGTCCATGGTTATTATAGGTGGAAGCAGTGTTTCCATTGTTTCCTAGTCGATGGTCGTTAAGCTCCAGAAAGAAAATTAATTGCTTGTAGTCTGTGTCGTTTGGCACACACGTGCAATGTGAGACGAGGACTAGTAATAAAACTGTCTTAGAAGAATATAACAAGAAGAAGAAGGAGTAGACAGGCTATGTATAGGGTAACTCTTCTCTTATAGCATAGGAAAGGGAGGGATGCGGAAAGGTAGGGGAAGGTAGCCAAGGGTTTAACTAGGGCCCCCGGGCTGTGGTTTAAGGATCCTACCCGGCAATTGACCTAAAAGTGATGCAGGGAAAACCCCTATAAAAATCTGCAGCAGGTAGGTCGGGCATTTGGTACTCGTCCCACGCCCTTCCCTGACGGGGTTGAACAAACTTTCCGTGCCTTCATCTTCCATCAGTCCGGTTTAGTTCTTATTTCGCAAGCGGAGTAATTTGAGCCGTCTCCTTCCGAACCAGGAACTCCGGTCATTTCTTTTTTCTTTTTTTTTTATCTGGAACCTTCCAGAGCCTCTAATTTGTGGAGCTGCTGCTGGCCAGTAATCGTCCCCGCTGAACCGATAGCCCGTTATCACTTATTGTGGAACTTCTTCCTTTCCCAGGCGATATCCGAGGCCGCGGTGACCTGCTTGTTCATTGGCTCGCAAGAACAGCCATCTTCCTTTGTGGTGGCCAATCATCTCTCGAAGACTGGAGACCAGGTTGCGTGAACAGAAAGGTGGATGAGGTGATATGGAGGTGTTTTCTGCTTCAAGGAAGTTGGCTCACGTACCTCATTTTTTTTTCCTCGTTCATGATATCCTTTTTGCTGCTCAAGAAAAAAAAATCACACACACATACACAGACAAAGAAAAGAAGATACCGCGACGAATGGAAATATACCGAACACACGCAATCCTTCACTTTTACTACGCCCAATGGGAGGGATACAGTAAAATTTCTTTTGTTTCACTCGTGAAGGGAAGCACTGACGCAAACAATCAGTCGGCTTAACTTCAATAGTGGAAGGGAGAGTGGGAAGAGCATCAAAAACAGAAACGAATCACATTGAGGTCCAGTAAACTGATGAAAGTTCATTATATTTAAATAATACCTTTAATTAACGACAAGACACATTAATCGACCCATTAACAGACATTTGTCATAATTCCGAAAAAAAATCTTATAACCATACCTCTTTTAATAAATAATAAAATTTGACGGGACATCAGTCAGATATAAAATTAAAGAAATTATTTGACACTTAATAAGAAAACATTAATTTTAGAGTAAAATAAATTATTAAAAGACGTTTCGTCCTTGGATTAGGACCTCTTCAGTTTTTATGAAATTTCAATCAAGGACATCGAAAAAAAATTAAATATTGGCAAATTAAAGAATTGAAAAAAACTTGAATTTAATCAAATAAACATTAATTAAACGCTCAAACGTGTCTTATCCTTAAATAATTTAATTATTCAGTTCGTTTAAGTTCGGTCCTTGATGGCTGACAGACACCAGTATTTTATTCTGTAATGGAATATTTTTAAATAACAATTAAAAGATTTGTGGTTTTTTAATCATTTTTTTGGTTTGATTAAATGTATGTTAATTGCCTGTTTTTTTTTCAATAAATTTTTTAAATATAATTTTCCGTTATTTAATTATTAATTTCTTTTCGATGCTCTTGATTTCCTAAAAACTGAAGACGCTCTAATCAAAGGCCAAAACGTCAATTAACATCAGTTATAAATAGAAAATTACAAACGGAGGAAAAGCAAAATTTAAAAAAAAATAAAAAACAACATAATGCCCTATGTAACATTAATTTTGGTAAACATAATTGTGGAATATGTTGCATAGGGCAAACTAAACGGTCTCTTTAAACTAGATTAAAAGGAAAATAAAAACAATTACAAAACTGGAATCATAATGCTGTCACTGTGCACGTAAATTAGAAGAAAACCATACATTTGTCTGGAATACTGAGGAAATTATAGACGTTGAAAAATAAAAAAGTGTGTGTGCAAATGCTTGAAAATACCTGAAAATGAAAGTATTTTTTAAAAAAATTTCCTAATATCTTTATTTAATTAGTAACACACTTTAAAGTATAACTAATGAAGATAAATAATAGAGATAAAATAATTGCTCAATTTTTTATATTACCCTATTATTGTAAAATAAGTGAAAAATTAAAAAACATATATATATTAACAAATTTTAATTTTGTGGCCATCTTTAAAATCAATTATAAATATAAAATTACAAACGGAGGAGAAGAAAAATTAAAAAAAAGAATAAAAACAACATAATGCCCTATAAAACATTAATTTTGGTAAACATAATTGTGAAAAATGTTGCATAGGGCAAAAAACTAAACGGTCTCTTTAAACTAGATTAAAAAGAGAAAAAAAATTAGGAATCATAATGTTGACACTGTACATAAATTACAAGAAAACCATACATACTGAGGAAATTACAGACGTTGAAAAAAATAAAGTGTGCAACTGCTATAAAATACCTGAAAATGAAAGTACTTTTTTTAAAAAAAATTCTAATATCTTTATTTACTTAGTAACACACTTCAAAGTATAAAGGTAAATAATAAAGATAAAATAATTGATCAAGAAAAATTATATAACCGTATTCTGGTAAAATAAGTGAAAAATTAAAAAGTATATATTAACAAATTTTAATTTTGGGGCCATCAGTTATAAATTTAAAATTATAAACAAGAGGTAAACCACAATTTAAAAAAAATAACAACTACATAATGCTATATATAAAATTGATTTTGGTAAAATGGGGGAAACTAAACAGTCTCCAGATTAAAAAAGAAACATAAAAACAATTACAAAACTGGACTCATAATGTCGTCTCAGTACATAAAAGCCATAAATGTCTTTGGAATACTAAGAGATAAATTTTAGACGTTGGAAAAAAATAATGCGTGCTGCCTTGGCTGAAAATAAAAGTATTTTTTTTTTAAAAGAATTGATGGCATATCTTAATTTAATTAATAACACAAAAAAAAGTATTTTGACAGCTGTAGTCATTAATTAACTGTAAAACAATTTTGACAAAACTCCAGGATTACAGAGATTTCTACAAATTTATACAGAGGAAATTTATACAGAGGAAAAATTTAAAATAACTTTTTACGTAATTGAATGATGAAGTTTCTTTGAAACAAATGTGGCGCTATGCAAATACTTGAAATACTACCGTAGAAGGTAGTTGGTTCAACTAAATCAGAGTAAAATGTGTTATTAATCGGTTAATTACAAGTTTGGGATATCAAGGACCTAATAAAATTTAGAATAGTTTATTTTAAGGGAAATAATATTTCAAAGATCCAAACTTGGCCTTAGTGTGACATCCAGGTGATATTTCAAAGAAACAACGGATTATAATACTTGTTTTCCCGCAACCACTTTCAGCTACTTTAGTAGTATATACACTGGTGACCGTTTCCGAGTGTTATTCTGCCTGGCGCGAATATCGTCGTAGCTGACTACTGAGGTGTTCATTGATTTGCCAGTCATGGAGAGGGATGTTGCTCTACGGTTGCCACGGCGACGCCACTCCAAAATGGCGGACCCACTGGCATGGCCAAAGATAACTGAATTAACCTTCATACGACGAGCGATAATGATTATTTTAAAAAAATGGTAATCAGTTTTAAAAAAATGTATTAATGTATGTTTCAACAACTAATTAATTACAAAAAAATGTTACTGTGTATTTATTAACGTGTTTTTTTCGTGTCATTTTTCAGTGTAGAATCTCATTATTTTAGGAAGATTTATTTTACTGTCAGAATTATTTATTCGCGTGCCCTTGTTCAGGAAATGTTTATAAATAAAGAACAGCTTATTTTAAGGCAGAAAAAAAAATTTATTTATGGGAAAATTGAACGACGTTTCATCGCTAACTTTGCGACCTTTTCAGGTTGAAGTTTAACAAACTTTTTGCCACGACAGTCAAGGGTTCTATGACTTGATTATCATTATTTATAGATAGCAAAAAGAGACATTTTAAAAATGATATTTAAAGCACTCTACAGGCTGGAAACATTTTTTAAAGGTGTAGACAAGCTACATGAGGGTAATCCACATAAAGTCAACTCCCCTTTAATAGCATGGGAAAGGGATTTGTAAGGGGTGGAAATTTTCAAATCTGCTCAATGAGATTGATAAGTGTTTCTACCGACGTTGCTTGTGTATAATTGATACCCATTTTGGCATGGAGGGGGATCACCTTGGATATTGGAACAAATCCGGAGCTATGGATGTCGATGACTTTAAGTATGACAACACTGGTAACACCGTTTTTTTTTAGGGCAACAGGCTACATGAGGGTAATTCACGTTGGGCAACTCCCTTTAATAGCATAGAAAGGTATTTAAAAGGGGGGATGCGGAAGGGTAAAGGAAGGTAGCCAAGGGTTAACTAGGGGCCCCCGAGGCTATGGTTTAAGGATCCTACCCGGCAATTCGCCTAAAAGTGGTGCAGGAAAAACCCTAGAAAAAACTTGCATCAGGTAGGTCGGGCATTTGCGTACTTGTCGCACGCCCTTCCCTGGATGGCGGGAGAGAGGGGTTTGCTGTGGGGTCGCAGCTTTCCCCTCGCCGTGCCTGAGGCTTGGCAACATATACAAACCTTATATCAATACAATCAGGGATGAATTGGTCTGAGGGAGGAATAAAAAAAATCGATTTTTTTTTTCACTGACATAAATACTATTTTATGACGGTAAATTTGTAAAGAAATTACCTAATTTTACATTACTGAACCGTGGAATTTCTCATTCAAGTAAAAAATCATGTTTTGACAAAACATATAACATTTTAAGACCCAAGTAAATGAAGCACAGTCCTCAGGAAACTTATTTTCCTCATTAAAAAAAATTTTTTTTCATCGTTTTGAACTGCGCTAGCGTCCAACCTGTGGGAGAATCGACACTCTGACCCGGTGTCACTCCTAAATCCAGAATGTGTCATTTGAGATGACAGTCTGGCAGCCAAGGCCCTTCATGGGCTGTCGAGCCAAAGAGTTAGTTAGTTAGCGTCCAACCTGAGCTTCAAGACAGACAGAGAGGGTCCAGGCGAAACGGAGACAGAACGTTTGAGATGTCAGACTGATTCTCGTCTCACTGTGGTAAGAGGTGGAAAAGGCTCTTCGACACGATTAGCGGATAGTCCTATCAATTGGGTCACTGCTTTCCGAGTTCCGTTACCGGAGATACCACGGCGTTGCCAACAAAAGACTTCTCACTCGGGATAACACCAGAAACCTCACCACACACACACACACACACACTCACTCGTCGGTGAAAGTGGCCAGCTTTCAGAAACACCAAGATATACACTCACATCGCCGGTTATCTCACTCGCGGTACACACACACACACACGAAGAAAAAAAGAAGTAATTTTATCTTTACTCAAACACTTAATTTGCTCTGACTTATTTTTTTTTCAATCCCCCTACTGTTTCCTAAAATATTAGAAATTTTTTATCCTTGTTTCTGTTTTAACAATTTGAAGTTGGTTAATCCACAGTAAAATATTACCCGGGCTCTTCAAAACTATAACATCCTTTATCTCGTTGACATTAGGGGGGGGGGATAGTAAGTGTTAAAATAATTTTTTTTCCCATTAAACTGGGTGTTGGATTTACTAATTTAAACTCAGTATAATTATAAGTGGTGAATAACTGGGGAGAATCGACGCTCACTGACCACGTGTCACCCCTAAATCCAGAATGTGTCATGTAAGATGACAGTCAAGACCATCGCTGGACTCTAGACCCATATAATAATAATAATAATAATAATAATGGACCAAAAAGTCAGAATTTATTTAAATTAACATAAAAAAATTTCCTCCCCATGTTCAAGGACCTCATAAGTTGTACCTAAAAATATATAATTTAATTATTACCCTCGTTTTGATGACGTGCAACATTAACATGAAAACAGATACACAGAAAATTTAAATTCCATTTTTGATTCAGTGCCGTCATGATTTAAAATATATGTGCATTTAAAAGAGTTTAATTATTCTGTTATCAAAATAAACCAGTTACAGTTGTGATGTGCGTCGTTTTTTTTCTCATTTCGGATCTATAAGTTTTTTTTGGAACAAGTCAATTAAATTTTTTTCTGTTAATTGGTTTATATAAATTCAAAATATATTTAGTTAATTATCTTATACTAATTTTCTTTCTTTCTTTACGAGTCAGCCTATTATTTATTGTCATTTTATTAATTTTTAGATACAACTACAGAGGTCCCTCAACAAATGTTTATGTAGTTATGTTAATTTGAATTTAATTAAATACTGACTTTTGGCTGTCATACCCAATTAATTTTTTTAATACCCGTCAGAATATGTTATAGTTTCACTTAAAAGTAGCTGCGTGCCCCGGTGTTGCCAAGGGGGAGAGATCTGAAGGCCTGCGAGGACTATTCTCTCGCAGGCAGAACCTTGTAGGAGAGATACGAAGGGGCTAGCTTTGGGGATGTCTTTTCCTCTCTCCGTTTTTGAACGAAGGTTCCCACAAGCCAAGGCACCTCGGCCTGTTCTGAGAGGTGTATGTTCCGGGGTCACAGACCTTGGGCATACGGTAAGAGTTGTCCGCTATTCCCATTAAAATAGTCGGCCAGATGCCTCATAAACTGGTCGAGGCACGGAGAAGGGAATGCTGCGTCCCCACATCAAACTTCTCTCCCGCTATCGGAAGGGCGTTGGACAAGTACCCAAAGCACGACCTACCTGATGCAGGTTTTTCTAGGGTTTTCCCTGCATTTCTTTAGGCGAATGCCGGGTAGGATCCTTAAAATATAGTCCGGGGGTCCTAGTTAACCCTTGGCTACCTTCTTCTACCCATCCGCATCCGCCCTTTCAAATCCCTTCCTATGCTATTAAAGGGGAGTTGCCTAACGTGGATTACCCTCATGTAGCCTGTTGCCCTAAAAAAAACGGAGTTGCCAGTGTTGTCATACTTAAATTCATTGACATCCATAGCCCCGGATTTGTTCCAATATCCAAGGTGATTCCCCTCCAATGCGAAAATGGGTAGCAATTATACACAAGCAACGTCGGTAGAAACACTTATCAATCTCATTGAGCAGGTTTGAAAATTTCCACCCCACAACTACAAAATATTTTAATTAATTTTATTTTATTTAGAACTTTATACATGCAAAAAAAATTTAGAGGCATCTAATTTGATGTGTGTGCATAACTGAAAGTAAAATTAAATTAATGTAAATATATTTTGTAATTGTTATTAAAAAAACTATCACGCCTCTAATCCTCTTCCATGATTTAAGTCCAGGATTGTTAGTGAAATTAAAATAAA
This sequence comes from Zhengitettix transpicula, assembly GCA_037074705.1. NCBI lineage: Eukaryota > Metazoa > Arthropoda > Insecta > Orthoptera > Tetrigidae > Zhengitettix > Zhengitettix transpicula. The sequence goes on along the minus strand of CM073593.1, from coordinate 90,971,040 downwards.
TTCATGCTTCTGAATGACTATGTTGAGACTTTTCTTTTGAACCCTTATGATTCACTGATTTATTGCACGCTCCTAACAGATCAATTAAATTATTTCCAAACATTTAAACAAATATAAATACGGTTTAAAAAAATATTAATTTCCAGGAAGATGAGCCAGGAGTGATGTTTTACCTTCCTCGATTTATCAACATTATTAATTAATAATTTATTAGGTATTTTAAATCGTAAGATAAGACGTTTAATTTGTGGAAAAACTGAGCTTATTAAAAACAGTTGGTGATTTACACCAATTCCTTCTCAGCGAGATTAGATACCATTTAATAATACCGACAAGCTGGGGTTTCCCCGGCGTTTCCCGGGTTGTCATAATGAAACTCAGCAACATCCATAACCCCTGATTTGACTCCAATCTCGGTTGTTGTTTTTTTGCGTTATATTAATTTCGTCGCTGGACAAGCTCATTAAAAAAAATTAAGTAATAAATCAATACAGGAACATTTTTGATTCATTAGATGAATTTTCCAGTTCAGTAATCCGCGATAGTTACAATATTCAATAACATTAATATAACTGATGTAGACATGCAAATTATCAATCACTCCGACGCCGAATAATGATTAAAAGGAATGGAAACTAGGATACGAGGCGCAATGAAAATCTACTGAAATCAAAAAAAGGCTGTGAGAAAAAATTTTTTTACCCTGTAGTTTGATACCATGAAATATGCCGTTTTATGGAAATGAAAACAAATTACACGTCTGATTGAAAATAATTATTAGGAAAGACAGCCAATACAGACAGAAAAGGGGATCCTTGTCTCAGAAACGTTGTGTGGTATTTATATTACTCTTTTTTTGTCTGTATTGGCTGTCTTTCTTATTCCTTACACCGTTTTATATTGAAAGTTTTCCATTTTATTCGTCACGTTCTCCGTGAACAATTTTAAATTTTCATTGCAGGATGTCTCGTTTATGGTAATTTTCTCCCCATCGCCAAAATCACTTAGCTGTTGTTTCTATTTTATTTTAATCGATTCGAGGCGTTCGTATTAATCCCGTCGTGGCAGTTCCGGTCCAGCGACTCCGCCGTAGGGAGGCTGCGGCCCCCGGGGGAGAAGCTGACATTTGACGAAAGGTCACACTCACTCACTCACTCACTGCCTCATCTCGGCTCGGCCCACGAGACCGCATTTACTCCTCCATAAACTCTTCAGGAATAATAATAATAGAATTACGCACGAGGGAAATATAATAGTCTCGCTAATCACGAGAGTCAATACAACCATGAATGATTTATTAGAATTTCCTCACATGTTACGAATAATTCACCATATATTCATCTTCTTTATATATGTCTTTTAAAAAAGAAGTTCATCGGTGGGCGCTGGTCCAGCATGTAACAACGGTGAGATTTTCAGGATTCAAAGTAATGATTCAGATATTTTAAGACAGTATTAAGTCGTCAGTTTGCAAAATATTTGCTGTTAATAGAAATAAATATACGGCCTTGAGTCAGAATTTTTTTTTAGTTGAAAATACCGACGTATTGTCCTCTTTTAAGATCTCTTCAGGATTAATTACCTAAAATTTTATAAAGTTTTTTTAGAACAATTAAAAAATATTTAAGAAAGATAGACAATACAGACACACACAAAAAAGGGTTATATAAATACTACAGAGCGTTTCAAGGGATCCTTGTCCCTTTCGTCAAGTGCCAAGAAGAGCCTAGAGCGACACAACTGCACTGGTCTGTTGACAACACTCAAAAGCCTTTGTCTGACCGGTGCAGTTGTGTTTCTCTAGGCTCTCTTCTTGGCACCTGACGAAAGAGACAAGGATCCCAGAAACGTTGAGTGGTATTTATATTACCTTTTTTTTGTCTGTATTTGCCATCTTTCTTATTCATTATTTTCAATCAGACGTAATTTTTTTCATTTAAAAAATCGTGCAAAAAAAATGTATAGGCATCTATTTTGATTTGTATACAAAATTTTAAGTAAAATTAATTAAATTCAAATTTTTTGTAATTATTATTAAAAAAAACTATCACCCATCTAATTTTATTTTGCCATTACTTTAGTCAAAGATTTTTAGTGAAATTAAAAGTAGATTCATGCTTCTGAATTACTATGCTGAGACTTTTCTTTTGATCCCTTATGATTCCCTGATTTATTGCAAGCTCCTAACAGATCAATAAAATCATTTCGAAGCATTTAAACAAATATAAATACTATTTATTTCCAGTAAGATGATCCAGGAGGGATGTTTTACCTTTCTCTGTTCAAGAAAAATTATAATTAAAAATTTAAAGGATTTTAAATCGTAAGATGGGGTTTTTTAATTTGGAAAAAACTGAGTTTATTAGAAACAATTGGCGATTTACATCAATTCGTCTCAGGCAGATAAGACACTATTTAATAATACCAACTAGCTGGGTGTTCCCCGGCGTTGTCCTGGTTGTCATTATTGAACTCAGCAACATCCATAACCCCTGATTTGACTCCAATCTCGGTTGTTTTTACGTTTTTTTGTATTTAACACCCCTGCACCCGTAAAAAGAAAAAAAACATGCCATAATAAAATTATACACAAAAACACTTCGGGAGAAGGACTATCAGTCTCATTGACCCTGAAATATATTTTTCTGTCTCAAAATCGTCCGTTTGAACATGTTCTAAAATTTCCCCCCCGTCCACCGCCACCCCTAGAGGGTAGTAGACGTGTCTTACCCTCCGTCCCCCCTCCGCAGATTAGTTTCAGTTATAAAGGATGACGTGCACGAATTTTTGTTATATTTGTTTCTACGGGTGTGGATTTGTATGTGTTAGCCTGAGTAACAGAACATCATATGACATAGTCGCACTCTTAATTACGTAAGGGTAGTAGAAATCATAAGAAATAATTTTTTATAGTGCTGAAAACATCATCCTTACATTTTTCATTATTTCCAATGAATTATTAAGTAATTAACCTCTACCTCATTTCTCTGTTATCGACGTTATCACGTTGATGGCGTTACTGACTCACCGTAGTTTCGTTTTTCCGGTGACAACTGGATCGCCTACACGGAATTCATATTTCTCGGAAGATGAGATACACGACCAGCAGAAAAGGCAAATGAACTTCCACCAAGGCAAAACGCTGCGGAGGGAATCGATAAGCAACTTCCACGAAATTGACTTCAACAAGCCACGAATCTTAGCGGCAGACCTCGGAAAAGTGACAAACAACAAGGAGGTTACACAATGCGTATTTAATGGGAAAAAATTTGTCCTGACGTTTACTTTACAAAAATAAAAAGGTGTCCCGTAAAGAAAGTATCGATTTTTATTAATTGGAAACTTTTTTAAAAAGTCATCTTATTTTATATATAAAATGTTATTTAAAGGGTTTCATTTTATTTTTGCTTGAACATGGTGTCCCGGATTTAATTTTATGATTTTTTGGGTATTGTAAGAAATTGGCACTTATTATTTGAGGGGAACAACGGCCGGATCATGTTCTGAATCGAAACCGTAGTCGACGACGATAGGCAGGACAGACATATATATATATTTTTAAAAAAAGGACGACAGGGACAATGTGTAAGAGAACCGTGTGCCACGTCCTGTTTAAATAGTTGATGATGATGGGCTCGTGCACGTAGTAGGTGTTAAGGGCGCGACGTCGCGTTTGTTGTGCTTTTGCGTCGCTGTGTTGTTGCAGCTGCGTCGCTAGGCAACGCGCACTGCAGACGCGCCGCTCTATCGATCGCTCCCGGACACGCGGGTTCACGCCCTGCTGGCGACATTTGCGAGATAGCAACAGCGTGCGCAGGGAAACAACAGCCCACACACACACACACACATTCTCCTCTACTACACACCAGAGTCAATCAAACAAAAAAAACACCTGAATTGCGTATTAATTAATAAACAAAATAAGGTAATACTATTTTTTAAAATGAGGTCCAAGTTTTCATTGAAATTACTATCGGTATTATGTCATTACGAACATTGAAATATTTTTTAATATGTGAATGTATTAAAATGAGGGTTTTAATCACTTATAATATTAATAATATATACAAACAGTCCTTTATAGATTTTATTAAAAAAATTACAACTTTTTTTATGCCATCCTTACAAAATTTTAGTCATTTATTTTTTATATCTCAGGAAATAAATTGTAAATGAGGTTCAATAAATTTTCCCCATAATTGTATTATTAATATCATTTTTATAAAATATTATTCTGCGGCAACTTTTTTTTTTTAGATATTCAGAGTTGTGAATTAATTTTTTATTTACACTTGAAGAGGTTCAACAGTAAATCGAAAAATACCCCGAGCTGAACTTTATTAAAAATTTTATAAAATAATATAATTGTAAAAAATAATATAATCTTTATAAGACATTATTCTCGGCAACTTTTTTTTTTAGATATTCAGAGTTGTAAATTAATTTTTTATTTACACTTGAAGAGGTTCAACAGTAAATCGAAAATACCCCGAGCTGAACTTCATTAAAAATTTTATAAAATAATATAATTGTAAAAAATAATATAATTTTCATAAAATATTATTCTGCATCAATTTTTTTTATATATTTTCAGAGTTGATAATTAATTTTATATTTGCACTGGAAGAGGTACAAAAATTAATCGAAAAATACCCCTAGATGATTTTTATTAATAATTTCTAATTTTTTTAATTTTATTAAAATATATTTCTGACGAATTTCTGACTGGTTTAATGAGTTTTTTTTTAAAAAAATGCATTTGATTTAAAATCATAATATACCGATATATCGAAATCTGACTGATTCGATTTAAGGCGTTTCTGAACTGACGATCACTTGTTTTATCTCGCCACTGAAGAACAAGAATCACAAGTGTTATATAAAATCCCTCGTAACGTGTGTGTGTGGACACTCATCGTTGCATAAAAATTCGTTTTTCCTGAGAACTGTCGTGAGCTTTTTTATCGCTCGGTTCTTTACTGGAGCTGGATTTCGTGGAAGCTGGTTATCGATTCAGGTTGCTACGTAGCCTCAGAAGCAGGTCTTTTTTTTCCCCCTTTCTTTATCTCTCTCCGTCTCTCGTCCCACGCTATACACGCACACACATGTCATTATCAGAATGCGGTGAATCTCGAATTCTATTAACGCTTACCATTCGAAAATATAATATCGTAAGATACAGAACATTTATAAACTCAGATGTTGTTGTGACTTGATAATATGGTCGTCTTTTCTACAAGAATTTTTTTTTCCCGGAATAAAACGAAAACTATTTGTAATAAAGAATGGAAAGTTCTGGTGTAACGTTGTCTGAAGATGAAAACGCTAGTATTAGCCAACTTACTTGGCACGATTTGGAGTGTCAGCAACGCGACGACACGCTTGCATCGAGACACACAGGACTTGACGATTAAGCTCGTTAGAAGGTTGATAATCTTATCAGTTTCTCCAGAAACGGTAAACGTATTTTTTATATTTTACATTATTTTTACATGAAAGCCTCAGGAATCCTCCTGCGAAGCCTTTTACGTAAGTATTTTCACCTCCTTGAGGCTCAGAATCGAAAGCCACGTGTCTGTACGTGACCAGTCTGGTTTCGCAACAGAGTTAGTTTTTCTTTGTTTCGGCCATAGACATTCTGTTGATAGTCAGCGGTTTCACTCGCCTTTATCAACAGAAGAGTCTCGAGCGAACGCGTCAAGAAATGCAGATTTCGGACGTCCTTGCATGTTAATATGGCAGTACAAGAAAAATACTTAAACAAGAGTACGAAAACAGTACTCTGTTCCATTCACTTAAAATATCAAAGGATCCTTTGGAATGTAGTCTCAAATATAATAAATAAATCAGTGGGTTTGTATGTTTGTTTAACCACTGTGTGAGGAGAGCACCCTTAAGGGTGGGGGTGGAGTGGCTTTACATAAAAATAACGTCAAAGCCACCGAGATTGGAGTCGAATCCTGGGTTATGGATATCGCTGAGTTTAATTATGACATTCAACTTGCCGTTTAACTCTCCCGGGTGAACCGGAGTTGGCTATTTCAAAATGTTAAATGGTCAATATTTGCGTCGAATTAATATTTGTCGGGTTAAATGATATTGATAGGGTTTCTACTGATGTAGTCTGTGAATAATTTGAGCCACTTACATCATGGGAAAGCAGAACTCTAATGGGTAGCGGCGGAGGAGCGTTACAAGAAAATAACGCCTTAACAACCGAGATTGGAGTCGAATCCAGAGCTATGTATGTCGCTGAATTTAATTAGACATTCAAATTGCCGTTTAACTCCCCCGATCAGGGGTGAACGGGAGGTGGAAATTTTCAAACATGTTGCACGGTCGATATTTACGTTGAATGAATATTTGTCAGGGTAAATGACATTGATAGTATTTCTACTGATGTTGCCTGTGTATAATTTCAGCCCCTTACAGCATGGGAAAGGAGAACTCTAATGGGTAGCGGTGGAGGAGCATTACAAGAAAATAACGCAAAACCAACGAAGATTGGAGTCGAATCCGGGGTTATGGTTGTCACTGAGTTTAATTCTGACAGTCAACTTGCCGTCTAAGTCCCCCAATCAGGGGTGACAATTTTCAAAACATTTTAAACGATCGATATTTGTGACGAATAAAAGTTTGTTGGGGTCAATGACATGGATGGTATTTCTACCCATGATTTTTTTTTATGTGTGTGTATAATTTCAACCTCTTTTGGCATGGGAGGGAAGGTAACACGTTTAGGGATAGAGGTCGAGGTGCGTTAATTAAAAAGAACGCAAAGGCAACCGAGATTGGAGTCAAATCGGGGGGTTATGCATATATGACAACGTCGGGAAACCTCGGGCACCCAGAAAATACTAAATAAAAATCAGGGCGGGTCTACACATCATGGAAAACATTAGAAGCGCAGGTGATTGCTCAAGGATAATAATTAAATCTGAAAGACCAATTATAGAAAAAAATTTCCATACATAATGGGATTACATTTGTGCTAAATATTTGGGAAACAGTTTGTATTCCAGACGTTTCTTTTATATTTATATATAAATTTATTTTTCCTTCAAACATCTTTGAAAACTACGGAGATCATAGTATCTTTCCAGCTCGTGTTCAAAATTATTTCTACCCGTTCCCGTGCATGTCGCTGTCATAGCACGCCTTAAAGATGGCTGCTGAACTTGACGTCTGTCCAAGCAACGTGCTGTTATAGAATTCCTGAGCTTTGAGAACGAGATACTGTGTAACGTCCACAAAGAGGTTGAAAATAAGTGTGTGTGTCGAACGCAGTACAGTTTGTCGGCGGGCAAGCAGATTACGTGATGAAAGAGGGCTCGCCAATGTTAGGGATACTCCTTGCCGCGTCAGACTTTTACCATGCGTGTATTTAGCCCTACTTCCAAGGAGCCGAGGGATGGGGATTATGTGGAAAAATTAACTTTTGATCCTGTGGGATGAAAATGTAATTTTACATTACGAGTAAATATTGTGAATTACTATTGGAGTGACCTTCGTAGTATTTATCGTCACTGAATCATGCGTCAGTACTGATAATTGGCCATTCTCTTCTCTATTATCTAAAGGAAGTTGTTTAAATCACCCAAAAAAATCCCAGTGAGATAAAAACAGTTATATAAAAGGTCTGATTCCACATTTATAGCTCTGATGACAACCAGGAAAATCTGATCCACTTAAAGAAATTTATCTCGAAGTAGCTTCACAACATCTTAACACTCGTATTGGAAAATAGATACAACGACGAAGGAATGCGAACATCTATACTGAGATGAGATACGGAAAAACAGATTAACGTAGATAAGGGAGAAACGTTACTTGTGTGATAAAGGAAAAAATAACTAAAGACGTGAAATTGAAATGTTATTTTCTTAAGAAGATTTGTAATTCATGAAAGTGATCCATTTTCATGTACTAAAAGTAAATCCATTTTCATGTACTAAAAGAACGGTAGTGGGTGTTTGTATACTCATAATAATAATCATGATGATTAATTTGTTTACAAAAGCAATGTTACAATAGTGTAATAAATAGAAGAGTACTTAAAAATTAATTATAAACTTATTGTCCAGGGTAATTATAATAATAACGGTAAGCAGTGTTTGTATTTCTCGGAACAATAAAAAAACAATAAAGGCTAATTATAAAAATATACGTAATATTTACTTTTCCAGTATAATAGATCACATGGTGAAAGAGGGCACGCCAATATTCGGGATATCTATATATTGTAACATAACCATGGTGACATTGTAAATGATTTTGTATTGTTTTCACGTGACAATGGATCACATTGAGTTATGTTCACACTCGGAGAAATGTGATTGTTGTCAGTCAGCCAGTGTGTGGAGTGAAGGTGAGCCTCTATATTGGATTTGGACTATCCCGCGAAGGGTAGTTATGCAGCCTCAAAAAACGTGCTGCTTGTAGTGACGATATGAAGTATTACGTGGAAAAGTCACTATTTGATGGCCACGCTCTATATAAGTGTTCTTATTTCATTGCTCGATAAATAAATTTTCTTTAATTTTAAATTAAAAATTCCCTAGTGCCACAAAAAGATTATTAAGTCGGAAAATAGCCAATAAAAAAAACTCGATCAGACAAGCTGAGCTGACAAAGGTAGCAACGTTACATTTATGGCGCCCAACTTGGGGTAATTTGCAGGAGACTTTACAATACAAATATTTTGCAGTTGTTATATATGTGCATTTTATATTATACAAAATATATTCTTTGGAGCATTTCGTTTCCCCTATTTTATCGATTATTAATTTGGTCTCTGGGTCTCTTTCTTGTTAATCACCGATGTTGGGTGGGAGGTGGAGGAAAAGCAGCTGTATCGGATAGTAACAGGTACCTGGGGCCTGAATAACGCTTTCGTTATTTATTCAGCAAAACATTGTAACACGGGATTAAATACATATGGAAAAGTAAACTCTTTCAAAAAATTTCAGGAAGTAATTAACACATATTTTACTCTTAAAACCTCAGGTCTGCTAGTGGGTTTCCGAAGAGGAACAAAGTACACACGATTGACAATTTAGGTAACACTAACTGTTTAATTGGTATTGCAGTATATTAGATCACGCGGTGAAAGAGGGCACGCCAACATTCGGGATATCTATATATTGTAACATAACCATGGGGTCATCGTAAATAATTATGTATGGTTTTCACGTGACAATGGATCACATTGAGTTATGTTCACGCGCGGAGGAAGTCAGCATGTGTGTGGAAGAGAAGAAGTTGAGTCTCTATATTGGCTCTATATTGACCTCGACCATGCGAGCCATTTATATCCAAACCTTATAAGGGAGGTCATCAAGCATTTGTGGGTGAGCTTGTACTCACAAGTCTACAAGATGGATGCAGAAAGCTCGCACTATAAATGGTAAAATAGCACCTACGTAGCAAGTGAAGGTCCAGGGTTTGATTTCCATCCAGATACCTTCAATTAAAAAAATATTTAAAGCATTTTGTGTGTTTAAAAGAATACTGTAACATTTGTAAATGTTCTAATAAATACGTATTTATGAATAATGATTTAAATCACGTAATACCTATTTTTTTGTATAGGTTCGTCTTACATTCATAAGAAACATTTTTTTAGGTTTTTGCCAAGGATATATGCATATTAAATATTACGTTATTTGACCAGCGCGGTGTATAACAGTTGTCCTCTTCCTTATGTCGGGATGCTCGTGATCCGTTAAGTGGGGGAGGTAACTAGTAGTTTGATTTCCGCCGGAACGTTTCCTCTAATTACGGCAGACGCAAAATGCGTCCGTAAGGTCCTCCTTTTGTGCCCGACAGAGGACCTGCACAACCGCCTAATTACGACGTTTTACAGACACAGAAATTGAAACATGTCGATGTCGGTGCGTCGTAACGTTGTTGTTGTAATTACGCGTCGTTAAACCCCGAAGGTGTCTGCGCCTGCGCACTCAGGCAGCCAACAAAGCAGGCGGCGGAGTGATCCGTGAGGATCATGATTTGTCAGGGAAATTGGACATTCGACTCCGGACTCTGGATGAAAAGGACCAACTCCGCAAATATACAACAACAGCAAAATTATTTTAAGATGTGATAAAATATTCTGGGGAAAATTGCCCTCTATAATAATGATGTTTTTGTTATACGTTTTAAAAACAATTGATTGAACATGATTAAAAGCTCTTGTTTTGATATAAATGATTACAAAAGAAATAAAGTTGTCTATATACGACTTTCATTTGGTTTGGAACCTCTCATACAGTAAATTAAGTGTCAATTATACAGTAAAATATTTATATAAAACTAAAGCACCAATAAACTGTAAATAAAACGCGCAAGAAAAAATTAATACAAATGTTTTGGAACTTCTGAGGGGGAGTAATACGAAGAAAAAAAAATTAATATTATTTATTTCAAACATATTTCTTCTGAGAAAGGCGTATGTTATAATATCGATTAAAAAATCATGTATTCTACAGGTGATTTCTTGCAACTGCCATTTTAAATTTTATTATTTTTATTTATGGGCGCCATTTTGTAAACAAGAAATGGGAATTTATTTTGGACGTTAAATTTTAATTTTTCCGTTGAAAAGTTGTTGTTTTAAGGACGACCTTGTTTAAATTCACATAAAAATCATGTATTCTACAAAAGATTTCTTGCAACTGCCATTTTTAATTTAATTATTTTTATGTATGGGCGCCATTTTGTCAATAAGAAATGTGAATTTATTTTGGGCGTTAAATTTTAATTTTTCCGTTGAAAAGTTGTTGTTTTAAGGACGACCTTGTTTAAATTCAATAAAAATAATGTATTCTACAGGTGATTTCTTGCATCTGCCATTTTTAATTTAATTATTTTTATTTATGGGCGCCATTTTGAAAACCAGAAATGGGAATTTATTATGGGCGTTAAATTTTAAATTTTTCCGTTGAAAAGTTTTTTTTTAAAGGACGACCTTGGTTGAATTCAAATAAAAATAATGTATTCTACAGGAGATTTCTTGCAACTGCCATATTAAATTTAATTATTTATATTTCTGGGCGCCATTTTGAGAACCAGAAATGGTCATTTATTTTGGGCGTTTAATTTTTCCGTTGAAAATTTTTTTTTTAAGGACGACATTGTTTAAATTGACAACTAAATCATGTATTCTACAGGAGATTTCTTGCAACTGCCATTTTTAATTTAATTATTTTTATTTATGGGCACCATTTTGACAACCAGAAATGGGAATTTATTATGGGCGTTAAATTTTAAAATTTTCCGTTGAAAAGTTTTTTTTTAAAGGACGATCTTGTTTAAAGTCACATGTTATTTAGGTCGGAGGCCAAATGTCTGTATAAGAGTGAATATATAAATACATTTAATGGCTGTGAAAGGTTAATCTAAAAAAAATACGTGAAATTATATTCAACAGTAAATCCATAATAACTCTAAAAATTATTTGAATTCATAACAGAAAATTTAGCGTTTTAAATTAAATTCCACGTGTCCTTATTTTAATCCCTGTACCATTCGGTGTCTGATAATGAAATAATTTTTTTATTGTTATTAGCCAAAAATTTTGTTTCAAACTCCGTTAGTACCCACGTATTCAAACTCAAGGATAGGATGTGTTTTCTTTTTCAGACGCCGGAGTGTCACACAGTGATGGCGTCGAGCCGAGGAAGAGAAGAGCCGTTGCGAACATTCGGAAGCAGAACAATTGCTAGATTACGTGTAACGAAAGCCGACTCCTCCCCCTCCCCCCCCTTGTATTTTTGTGTAGTGTGAGGAAGGAGCCTATTGGGGCAGGTAAGTGTGCACCTGCGCGTCAGGAATTCTTGTTTTTGCCTCACTTCCGGAGACGCTGCCGCCGCGGAAGAGCGCCGCTTCCTTTCCCAGCAACTGCTATTATTGCGCAATTGTCATCTTGAAAATGGAGGAAGGGGGACCTCGGTAATTTAACAACATCCCTCCAAGTTTTGCAAATAAATTTATGTCACTTCAAAAATGAGATACATCATTTTAATAGCCAACTACCGGATACAGTCAAGTTCATGAATTTTTTATACTGACCCTATCACATAATTATCATTCTACTACAACCAAATATATTCCTCTCTATATCATAATTTGAACCTAAATCCGTCCCCTATTTTACACTAATTACAACGAATAAATCTACTGTATATACAGTAAAGAAATGATACAGAAACGAATAGAATCTAACCTGGAAACACATGTAGCGTTTGTGGACTATGGAAAAGGATTTCGCTCGTGTTAATAGAGACATGTTGTGGTCAATTAGGGAAAGAAGAGGGTTTCCTAAACTCAGAGAACACCAGGATTGTGATAGATACTAGAAAACAGATGACCCAAGAAATTACCATTAATCAATGTCTGAGACAGGGTTGCAGAATGTCAGCAACTCTGTTTAACTTACACGCAGATGATCTGGTAAAATAAATGGAAGGAAGATAATGTAGCACCAGGGCATAAAACTGGGACACTCTCAATATCTAAACACATGACCAGGTTATTATCCAAGATGATGAGGATCAACTACAAATGGCGGTTTATAAGTTACACCAACGGGATTAAAATATATAACCTGAAAATTTCAGTAAGTAAAACCGCAAAACCATGGATGGCGTTCGTAGGAAACAATCAAATAATGGTCATAGAAGGGGAAAACACTCGAACATTCCCAATATTTAGGATGTGAAATAACATTTGAAGAGGATAAAGATATCACAAATAAAATATACAATTTTCAGAGGATATGTGGGGACAATAAGAAGATCGTTGAAAGATAAAACCAGAAAAGAAACACAAATTAAATTTTATAAAGTGATGGCAGTTCCTAGAATGTCAGAATATTGGGTAACAAATCATAAAGAGCTCAAACAAATAAGAGGCAGCTGACGTGGAATTTCTTAGAGCAGTGAAGGGGTGTGCAAGGATGGATAAAATAAGGAGCACTTCCATAAGTGTTCAGACGATCACAGATAAGTTAACAAGGGTATAAAGAAAGGTGGAGAGAGCATGCCTAGAGACAGATTTCCAAAACAAGAGCTGGAATATAAACCATGAGGCAAAAGGAGTGTTGGAAGACCAAGGTTGAAGCCGGAACAGGCTAAAAGCCTAATCCTGAAAAGCAGCAGCACAAGAAAATAGAGTAAAATATCACAGTTACATGACGGCGTCACTCCTTTTACCTTTACAGTCATGAGATTATATATGCAGATAATTTTATAAGTGAACCACGCAGACGTTTCTAAATATTTATTAGTATTTAATATTTAAGATAAACTGACAGTAATACTTTTAAAAAATAGACGACCGTCATAGGACGTCGTCCATTAGAGTAATTATAAATAAATATAAAATTATTAATTAATATTTGGACATCAATTTATAACGTACACATGTTCAAAACTGCCTGTTACCTGCCGAAACCGCAAAATAATTTTAATTTCTTTTTTTTGTTGAATAACACAATTTTTCTGATAAGTTGGTCGTTTTTATGTTTTTGTTTACTTATTACTATTATTTTTATTTTGGAGGTAATTGACCTTTTTTTTATTGTTTTTAAGAGGAGGAAAGTAATCCAGCTTATTTGGGATATTTATTAATTGGATAAGCAAGATAGCCAATATGACAAAAAAAAAGAAGGGTAATATAAATACCACACAACAACGTTTCTGGGATCCTTGTCCCCTTACGTCAGGTGCTAAGAAGAGCCTAGAGAAACACAACTGCACTGTGACACTCAAAAAGCTCTTCTTAGCACCTGACGGAAGGGGACAAGGATCCCAGTAACGTTGTGTGGTATTTATATTACCCTATTTTTTTTGTCTGTTTTGGCTATCTTTCTTAAACATTATTTTATATCACATGCAAGTTTTTTCATTTATTAAATGGCTTGGTATTTTCGTGACTGTCGATGAGAAGCAACAGTTTTTATTTTGTAAGAATAACTACTGAATATCGTCTTTAAGCGTCAATTCCTAACTGGCTTGAATGCTAAATTATGGAATCCAGTTCTAGTTAAAAACAATTACAAAAAAAATTATAATTACATTGGAGAATAACCTGAGAATATATAATGTAATGTAAAATACGATTATTAACTCTTCAGGATATCATGACGGTACATATTAATATATTTAGGCGATACCGAATGTATTTAATCAGTGATAATTGTCAGATAAATATTTGGAAAAAATAAAATTGTCATTAAGGAACTTAAAAAATTTTTTTTTGGTAAATGAAGTTGAAGGTTGCATTTTCGAAAGATTCTCCGACCAAATAAATGGTTTTTATTACCCGCGACTGATCTAAAACAATTAAGGAGCAATTCAGTTATTAATAATAATAATATAAATATTATACAGGTTTTATTTTTACATCTGTTTATATTACATGAAATAATGAAGTTTTCAGTCCAATAACAGACAATATAATTTTTTTTATTGAATTAAGGCAACGTTTCGGTACGTGTTTGGACCTTCCTCAGGGTCTTTCAAGCGGAGAAATTGTTACAAAATAAATAATTTAGATCAACTACCGCCACCCCCCAATTCAATGATGGAGATCTGCAACTCACCAACAGCCATAAGCAACCCTTATAGAATTTACTATGAAAACTGATTTACCTAATAAAGTAATTTAAATCTTACGCAAATGTAAAACATAATTCGCTAATGACCAACAGGCTAATGTGACTTTAAATTGTAAATTTTTTTAAAAATATATATATATATTTTGTTATAAAAAAGCTAATGAATTTACAATTTCTCCCCGGGAAACACCTGAGGAAGCTACAAACAAGTACCGAAACGTTGTCTTAAATCAATAAAAAGAAATATTGTCTGAAATTGGTATGAAAACTAATTTATTTAATGTAAATATCAGGCTTAATAAATTAGCAAATCTTAATTGGACGTTACAGTAAATTAAAATCCTTTGTTTACAGTCCCAAAAATATATCTTTCGGTTTTCTCGTCACATTCATTTGATTTGTAATTCGTAATTGTCATTAACAATTTCCATATACATATATTTATAGTGTTTATTATATTTATTTGATTTCACTTAATCATAATACTTGGTAATAAATATATTTTAATAAAATACAAAATTAGTAGCTATTAATAAAATTAAAATTCATTTTCACGACGAAGAGGATCGTAAGACGAATGATACGTCTTTTCCATTTTTATTTTATTAATATGTTCTAATTTTATGTTTCATTAAAATATTTTTCTCAGAAATATGGCTGGTATATATATATATATATATATATATATATATATATATATAGTATAGAGGGCAAGGTATTTTTTTTATAGTCGTAGTTAGAAATTTTTCAGATCGTCACGTGACAACTGTTTCATAAACCATACACACGTTTGGGTTCATAATTTCTTTTATAAAATAATTATTTTCTGTTTGCGTCTGGTACTAAATACTAATAATAGTTAAATATTTATATTTTCTGGATTGAATTTTCAAACAGAACCCTTTAAAAAAATTTTTAGTTAATTCCGTATTTTTCATCCCCTCAACTATTTTTTTTCTACATTTTCTAGACTCAGCAAATCAAATTTCAGAAGTTGCGTAGAATTTCACACGGTCTGGGTTTTACGATTTTTTTTAAAAAAATATTGAAATAACTGTCGTATAGAAATGTGTCCTTAAAAATTAATGGTGTCCCTTCTCATACGGCATTTATCTTTACTTCAATTGTTTTTTTTCTACATTTTCTAAACTCAGCAAATCAAGTTTCAGAAGTTACGTAGAATTTCTCTCGGTCTGGGTTTTACGAATTTTATTTTTTTTAAAAAAAATTGAATAACTCTCTTGAAGAAACGTGTCATTAAAAATCTATGGTGTCCCTTCTTATTCCGTATTTTTCTTTCCTAAAATTGTTTTTTTTCTACATTTTCTATACTCTAATATTCAAATTTCAGAAATTGCGTAGAATTTCACACTGTCGGGGTTTTACGAATATTATTTTTTTTATAAAAAAATGGAAATAACTGTCGTGAAGAAACGTGTCCTTAAAAACCTATGGTGTCCCTTCTCATTCCGCATTTTTATTTCCGTCAATTGTTTTTTTCTACATGTTCTAGACTCAGCAAATCAAATTACAGAAGTTGCGTAGAATTCCACACTGTCGGGGTTTTACGTTTTTTTTTTTTTTTACAAAATGGAATAACTGTCGTGAAGAAATGTGTCCTTAAAAATCTATGGTGTCCCCTTGTCGTTCCGTATTTTTATTTCCTTCAATTGTTTTTTTCTACATTTTCTAGACTCTGCAAAATGAAATTTCAGAAGTTGCGTAGAATTTCACACTGTGGGGGTTTTACGAATTTAATTTTTTTTTAAAAATGTGAAGAAACGTGTCCTTAAGAATTAATGGTGTCCTTTCTCATTCCGTATTTTTCTTTCCTTAAATTGTTTTTTTCCCATACATTTTCTATGCTTTGTCTTATGTCTGCAAATCAAGTTTCGTAAAATGTCAGACAATCGGGGTTTTACGTATTTTATTTTTTTTAAAAAAAATTGAATAACTGTCTGGAAGAAATGTGTCCTTAAAAATCTATGGTGTCCCTTGTCGTACCGTATTTTTATTTCCTTCAATTGTTTTTTTCTACATTTTCTAGACTCTGCAAAATCAAATTTCAGACGTTGCGTTGAATTTCACACTGTGGGGGTTTTACGAATTTTATTTTTTTTAAAAAAATGGAATAACTCTCTGGAAGAAATGTGTCCTTAAAAATTATTGGTGTCTGTTCTCCCTCCGTATTTTTCTTTCCTTAAATTGCTTTTTCTCTCCCTACATCATGTAGACTTTGCCTCACGTCTGCAAACCAAGTTTCAGAAGTCACGTGACCCACGCCACAAGTGGGACACAATTTCCGTAACTACAAGTTCAAAAACTAATTACGAACAAGTGACTGCGTCTGTCCGCACTCGCGTGTCCTTCTAGAAGAAAATGAATCGCAAATAAAGCGCCGTTTTAACCTTACCTGGACAATGCTGACGTCATAACTATTTTGCATCGATACCAAAAACAAAAATCAGTCTCAAATGATGATTATTATTTTTTTCGTCAACTTGAGAAAGCTTCATAAATGTAGAAAGCGAACTTTTAACATCATCACCAGAGGTTAATCTCAAGCTAAACAATGTTTCTGCGAGGTAATTATGAGCTTCAAGGTTATCCTATGTCGGCGAAATTTCATGGGTGAGTTCACACACTGGCGTAGGTAACAACTCACACGTCTTTATTACGGGTGTCTAATAACACGTTTTGCCACCACACAGACACAGACACACATACACACAGAGACTAAAAAATAATAATTCAACAAAACAATCAGAAAAAAAAAACAATAAAAGATTTAATTGGACGTCTCACATTTGAATTTATTTTATTTTGTTTACCACAATAAGGACCACGAAGTGAGACCTCGCTTTATCTCCTGACTGCGATATTCGTTTGGGATTGCAAAATTTCTGATCGACTTCTTCAGACGGACGCGGGAAGTCCAGATGGTCGGTCAGCTCTGTCTGTGACTGGGAGTTGAACGGAGTTGGGTCAGATGCAACTCTTCTTGAAAGCTGTAAAATTATTTTCTTTCCAAACAAAATGAATACCTTATGGTTGATATTTACACATGGAAATGGCCAATCACAGGACGGTATTTGAACCAAAATCCAGTAACGTTTCCTCTGAAAATCGGCAGACCTTTATAAGTATAACCTCCTAAATGCTGTTTTTCGAGGTCATGCTTGAGCCGATTTTCCGTGTTAATTTTGTTTCTGTATTTACTCTCTTGCCTGTATCACTTTGTCCACATTTCCCCCCCTCCAAATTGAGGAAGAATCAGATGCATATCATCTCTGAAGCCACAATCTGACGTGTGACGTCGCAAATACTGACCCCCTCGATCCTCAACCGGAGCGAGTATCCGTTGAGGACACCTGTGCCGCGGTGCTCTGGAACTAGGGCCATCTAGGACTCTCCACCTGTTGCGCACAGGATGCGGGGTCGACTCCAGGCTGGGGTGACAGGAAGTCTGCAGGGAGTCAGCTCCGCGTCTCGCATAATTACTTCTACACAGGTGTGTGTGGCCGTTGATACAGGTGCCTCGTTTTTAAATGTACCCAACGAGCGTCCCCAACTGGCGATCGGTGGGGAATTCCCACAAGCAGGAAGAAACCGATCCCTCCCCCCCCCCCCCCACGCTGCCTCCGAGAAACATACCTTTTGACTTGAATTTACGCATCATAATTCTCATTTATCGAGTATAATTTCACTTCAAATAAATCGTTCATTTCAACTTCACTGATTCAAAATATCTAACGTAAAAATCTTTTCAAGTGCGACATGTCAGCCTTTACTTAACTTAGTCCACGCACCTCAATCAAAACCCTCTTACGGCCAAGTTTGGAATCATAAACTGGAACCCTGGTTTGCTTTGGAGATTCAGATACCTCAAATAAAATTATACCGTTTGAAATCTATATAATAAAAAACGGATGTATGTTTGTATGTATGTATTTACGTTAATTTCTATACAAATTTAAACGCGTGGACAGATTGCAGCAAGAGTTGGTACACATATTCTTCAAAACACGAGAAACGGTACTGTTGAGGGGGGGGGGGAGGTGAGAAACACGTAGCAGAAAGAGGGAAAGACTTATAATTAACAAACGTGATCATTTTGTGTTAAATTTGCTGCGGGCTAAGAGATTATGACGTCACAGCACACGCGAGAAAAAGACGTTACTACGCGACGGTACTGCGCAACCATAAAAAATGGTTACTTATTTTGTAATGAAGTAAAGGAGAAATATTTTGATTGAATCCAGCAATACTTCATGGAATGATAATAAAAAACAATACGAAATACTTTACGATCCTTGCGGGGAAATGTAAGTTAATTTTCGTGCTATATTAAGTGACATCAATATGGCGACTATTTGTTTACATTGTGAAAGGAGCTATCAATTTAATCAATTCAATCTTTCCTAATGTCTGAAGACTGAGGGACAATTATGTCCTGCAATAGTCAAGGAGCATATTTAAGAAGAAATTCGCAGGTATGTTTGTCGAGACTGAAGCAATATAATTCTATGTATTTTTGTAGCTGTTGAATTACTGCACTATCGGTCGAAAGAGTAAACGGAACTACGAAGAGTTAGATGTAGGATTAAATCACTTCTTGACTACAGACTAACATAGAATTAAATACCTTTTCGTGTTTATATAAATAAGTAAACGTGGCAACGCCGGGCACCCAGCTAGTATTTAATGTAATTCGACAATTGCCATATATTAATTAAACAGAATAATGATCAATACATCGTAATTATTATATTAATTATATAAAAACCATAAATATCCTTACTGGAGTGTACAGGCCGTTCGTGAGTAACGTGATATCTGCGAGTATATCATCACAGGAGTGTTGTAACATCTGCGAGAGAGTAGAGAATATCTCAGTAAACTGTTTATGTCTGCGAGCTTGCAAAGATTATATGTACGGAGAAGTAATATTTTTGGCGGAGAAATGTATTAAACACGTAAGTATTGTTTGTAACTAATTGTAAAGAAAAATACTTTAAAACATTACAGTAATGAACTCTGTAGCGTTTACTGATGTTACTTACTTTCAAATGAAACAAGATGTGATTAAATAAACTTAAAAAAGAGTCCGGTATTTTGGCTTGATCGAGAGATTGTTCATGGTTGCTATTTAAATGCGTCTCAGTGGAATACATTAAAACATTACATTACAATATTACGACGTTCGTGCGCAACATAAGGTAATAGATATAAATAAATAACTAAAATTTATACAATAAAAGTACAACTATAAAATTGAAAACAATTAAAAATTGTTATTGTCAAGTTTTGATTTCTAATTTATTGTATACATTTTCCTTCTTTATGTCTATGTCTCAAAGTTATGGACGAAACAACGTTAATATTATAATGATTTTTTTTTGCCGTGGTTAATTTCTTCTGACAATATTGCCTGTTATTTTTAGTTTATTTTTTTATTATTAAATTTACTTAATTGATGGGAACAATTACGAACGTAAGATGACACGAAACATTATTTTTTTTCAGGCTGGGACAAAATTTTGTTCTAAATCCTCATATATGACGAAATAAAATAAAAATTCCTGTACGAGCCAATAATTGTAACGACCTACGAATTAATCCACGAACGGCAATGCTAATGTTACATGTAAGTATCTCACTTAATGTTTTAAATATATGCACATACTAATGCTAGAAATAATTACGACGACCTCTCGCTGTGAAAAATTTCGTAGTACGGTTGGTTTTCTCAGTTAAATGTTGAAATGGCGGTTGATGACGCGTCACGACTGTGTTGATGACGTCAGTGCCCGGAGAGTGAAGGTACTCGTTGAGGAATTTTTTAAAGGTTGCTGTGGAAATGGTGATACAGGATACTAATTATAGGTATTATTTAGCAAACGTTACAACATAATAGAAGGGAACACCCGGGATACGAAAGAACGATATAGGATTAGATAACAACAGAATGTTGTTACTCGGAAAACTTGTTTGTCTATCCGACACATTCTTTCGCTCTTATGCGTACTGAAAGAGACACTGGTTGGATGCTTACGTCACCTTTCTTAGAATAAATGATAATCTGAAATTATTTTTTTTTTTCACAAAAGAAGAACGCTTAATACTATGAGGTTTGCTGCTCTTTATTTTTAGTGTTTAAAAAAATATTTTTTCAACGGTATGCGGAAAAAAGAAATGTTGCTGCGCGTGTATAGAGAAGGATTGTGACTCAGAACACTTATCAGCTAAGTCACAGGTGTACAACAGATTCGCCAACGAAACGAAACTAGTTCTGAAAACTCGAAGCCAGAAGAACAGTGGGGGGGAAGGGGGATATCACGTTTTTTTTAAAAAAAAGGTACACACACAGTGTGGATAATTTCCAACATAATTGATACCGCAACACAAAATTGAAGAAAAAAACTAAGAGAAAAAAAAATTCGGAAACATGAATTTAACAGAAAAATAATAGCATTGATAAAAATTATGTTTATGTTCAAAAATTAATTTTGTACATCGTTTTTTGTCTTTAACAGAGGGAAAAAAATTCAAGGTTTTGAAAAAGAGGAACACAGTGTCGAGAATTTCCAACATAAGTGATACCACAACACAAAAATTGAAGGAAAAAGAAAAGCCAATAAGAAAAAAAATAAATTAAATTTCGGAAACATGAAAAATAGCGTTTGAAAATTATGTTTATGAGTAAAAATTAATTTTTACGTTCTTTTGTTGTCTTTAACAGAGGGAAAAAATTTCACGGTTTTAAAAAGGGAAACACAGTGTCGAGAATTTCCAACATAAGTGATACCACAACACAAAAATTGAAGGAAAAAGAAAAGCCACTAAGAGAAAAAAAATATTTAAATTTTCGGAAACATGAAAAATAGCGTTTGAAAATTATGTTTATGAGCAAAAAATAATTTTTACATCGTTTTGTTGTCTTTAACAGAGGGGAAAAAATTTCACGGTTTTAAAAAGGGAAACAGTGTCGAGAATTTCCAACATAAGTAATACCACAACACAAAAATTGAAGGAAAAAAAACAAGCCACTAAGAGAAAAAAAAAATTTAAATTCGGAAACATGAAAAATAGCGTTTGAAAATCATGTTATGAGCAAAAATTAATTTTTTACATCGTTTTGTTGTCTTTAACAGAGGGAAAAAATTTCAAGGTTTTTAAAATGAGGAACACAAGTGTCGAGGATTTCCAACATAAGTGATACCACAACACCAAATTGGAAAAAAAAATCCACTAAGAGAAAAAAAAATTAATTTTGGTAAACATAAAAAATAGCAATAAGGAAAAAAATTTCATGTTTTAAAATGAGGAACACAAGTGTGGAGAATTTCCAACACAAGGGATACCACAACACAAAAATTGAAAAAAAAAAATCCACTAAGAGAAAAAAAAATTAAATTTCGGAAACATGAAAAATAGCATTTGAAAATTATGTTTGTGAGCAAAAATTAATTTTTATACGGCGTTTAGTTGTTTTTTTTAGGTAATAAAAGACTGTATATTAATTTTTTTTTACAATAGAAATATTACTCGTTGTAGTTTTTCAATATGGTGGGGTCATTTTAAGTGACTGAGGGTTCACAAAATGGATCGTGACATTTTTCAAGTGTTAAAAAAAAATATCGTAATTCCTTACTGTCTTTTTATGCCCATAAATAACCAATACAAATTTTCTCTTTTATTTTTATTAACACCACCTTTCATAAACTTTACTTGTAATAACTACGTGTTAGAATAAAATATCTGTGTAAATAAATACAGAATATCCTTGGATATGAACGTCTAATTCAAATTACAACTGTTATACATATATTTTTTTGTCTTACGGTCACCAACCTCCCTCCCGGTGTGCAGCTCGGATAATATCTGTAATAATATTTATTTTACAAGACGAGTTTAGTAGCACCAGTGACGTCATCCCATCCAACCCCTAAAGCCAGTGAAAGGAATATCTTTAATGTAGATGAAAAACATGTATCACTTCGTTTTTTCTTAACTAATTTTAAAGGCGCGGTGAAACATATTGATAAATTAATTTGTGGATTAATAGAAAAAACCAACAACAGTCTCCAAGTTTTTAACTTTATTAAATAATTAGTCGGAAGCTTTCAAGTCTTTTTTTTATAATCATCCTTCTTGTCCTATAATTAAAATCACAATAACTGCAAAAAATAATAGTACCTATAGGTTCTTAGTCACTAATATAAAACTATGTTGTTTATTTAACAAGGTCTCTTCTAAACCTGCTCCATTAGGTGGTTCAGTGTGTAGAGATACAATCGATAATCGATACTACAGTATCATATTGTTAGTTATTATTTAACTATACATATATATGATTATACATGCATGTAAACCTATACACCTCAACATAGATACCTACAATAAAAACAACTTATAATTGGTTAGAATTTATGATTATTTTGGCTGTTCTACTTTTCAATATTTTAGGTATCTCTGCATATTGTTTTTCTATTTCTAAACCTTCGTTTCAGAAAACAATATTGTTTCTGCTATGATTAACATAAATTGGTTCTGCTATTCTAAGTTTTATTTTACGATTATTATTATGTAATCTTTTAATGTTATTAAAATCGAATTCATGGTTAGCGCTGCTGTGTTGCTGTTGGCTGTCTGTTTATCACGACACATTCTAGTTTTAATGTTTGTTGTGGTGTAACCTACATATGTTTTCGGGCAATTGATACATGGAATGCTGTATACCAGATTTGTCTTACACTGTTCTTCTGTCTTGTCCTTAACTTTAGTTAGTGTATTTTGTATATGGTTAACTGGTTTTATCGGTTAATTCAACATAATTAATTTAGTTTTTTCTAAAGGTATCTATGTTTTTAAAGGTCACTTTTTCTATGTATGTAAAGCTGTAATACGTCGGTTGTTTTTTGTCGAAGTGTACTCGAGGAGTCGTAGTTATTTCTGGGTATTTTACGTCAACGTCAACAGTCCTTTTTACCATAATTATGGATTAAATATCGCTAATAATCCTAATATCTTTGTCTATTCAAAGTGCTCCGTTTCTTATACTGAACGCCTGGAATATATTTCAAGGCATATTGTGTTGACTTAGGCTCACAGAAGTTGTGAAGCAGGTGTTTTGTTTGAATAATTAATCCCGTCGTCGTCGAGATATATTATTTTGGCGTCTGAGGAGCAGTGGTAACATTTGTCATGAATAATGACTGCCTGCAGGATGCTGGGAATGTCTCGCCTACGGCTTCACGCTACGTCGCACAGAGCTGGAAAATTCGCGTATAAAATACGTCCCCCCTCCCCTCCCCACTCTAGGGACAAAAGATTCACCGACGAACTTGAAACTCCTCACGTTCTCTGCGCCGAACACATTGCAACATTACAAATTCGGGGGTTGTAGAATAATAATTTAAATTCTATTTCACATCCTCTTTGTCTGACCTTGTGTTTGAAATCTGATCCTGACTAACTATTAATTATTTTAATGACAAAAGTAAAGGAAATCGAATATTAACAAACTGCAACTAACATCCTATCAACATCTGTATTTGCTACAAGGATTTTTTTTAGTTTTAACACTATTTTTTTCATTATTATTATTAAATAAATTAAAGACCTTTTCCCTTACAGACATTTTGAAACATCGTCTTCTATTCAACCACGAATATTAAAAACAAATACAAAACTTCGATCATAATACATAAATGTTTTACGAAGAAATTTATGAGTATGACCAGTGCAGTTGTGTCGCTCTAGGCTCTTCTTAGCACCTGACGAAAGGGACAAGGTATTTATGGTATTTATATTACCTCTTTTTTTGGTCTGTTTCGACTTTGTCATTTCTGTCAGACGTAAATATTTTCATGTTGATTGGAATGACGCTGAAATTTTAGAGCTTGGGTAAATAAAATGTAATTTATCAGAATTAAAACTACTTTAAAAACACTAAATTCACTGAATGATACTTTAAACTTAAACATTTATGATACTTTATTTTCTAAAAATTATTTTTAAAGAAAGTTATATATATTGTAGTTAAAATTTTGTAAATTTAAAATTACCTTCATTTTTCCTTTAAGATTGGTAAAGTATATTATAAATTGTGGTTTTAGTAATTATATTGTTTCACGTTTTAAGATAGAAGAACAAAAAGAAAGAAATATGAAAATTTGTTATATTATTTGTTCATTTTTTTACCGTGTATGAGAATTTTTTTTTATTATAGTAGAAACATAAAACACTGAAGAAAGTGCAAAACGGTCCTGAAACGTCACTGTGTTGTCTAAAATATTTAGAATGTGTGTATTTAATTTAATTTATATTTTTAATTAAAGAAAATGAGGCTAAAATTAAAATATGGTATTGGAGTAAAATAAAATAATTATCTCAGCTTGGGATTTAATTACCTGTGTTCGTTAATTGTCTACGTAATAATTCTTAATATTTTTGAAATAATGAAATATATTAAGGACCTTTTTCCTTAAAGACATTTTGAAACATCTTCTATTCAACCACGAATATTAAAGAAAAGATTAAATGTGTTTATTGAATTATTTTGGTGTTTTTTGATTTATAACGTTTGTAACAAATTATTCGTTGTAATATGAGGTGACGTGGTTGCAAATGAATATGTTCCTGTTGTACTAAATACTTGTAAGTAACCATGATATGTTGCATACCAGTCCGTAATTGATTTAGGTCACTGTTTTTTTATTCTGATTTATATTTTGAGCTTGTCGAATTGACCATATAAACGCTGTTGATGTGTTATTCAGGAGTCTAATAAACTCTATATTATGAAGGTAGTGGGTATATGGTGTTCTTATTGTTCTCAGAGTGATTGAATGTACTTTCCATGGTTGTTTGTCGTATTTAGATGAATGCTACTATTTTAATGTGTCACTGAAGGACGAGAAAAATTGACCAGGTATCACGTGTAGGTCAACTTGCAAATGAATGAATTACTCGAGTTGATGTTTAGGGAATTCTATTGTTCTCCAGAATTGAATTCAAGTAGGAGAAGCAGGATTCGTCATTGCTCTCTTTTAACAATTCATCTTCGCCGACTCTAAGCCTTCTTAACACAAGGCCGCCATGACAGTTATCAGTTAGAGGAAATGAGAATTAAGAAATATGTCAGTAATTTATGTTACACGTTTTGTCGTTAACGTCCGATATCTGCAGACTTCCAATATTGTTAGATGGACGAAGATCCTCCTCGCCGGCGACCATAATTTGTGTCCCCGTTGCCTACTGGCTCAGTAATAAGCAATTACTGAAGACACCGCTAATTGCAGCGTCCCTCTGACTCGGGAGGGCAGGTGGTCTGCAGCATGTGCTGTTGATGTGGGAACATCTTGCGGACCGTGCAAGCAAAGCTCTTTGTGTCCGGCGGACACGCAACGCCGAACGCAGACAGACGAGATGCCATCTTCCCGGCCCGGAGTCTTCGCCCCAGATGGCACAACTTCCTCTGCGGTCACACGGACACAATTAAATCGCTCACATACATAATGACCGATTCTATAAAAAAAAAATTCTTCCCAGTCGAGTAAATCAGAAAATTCTGGTATCATAAATTTAATAAGATTGTGATGGTCAGGAACAATTTTTAAACGATTGTATTGAATATCACATTATAGTATAAAATTGACATTTATATTTTTTATTTAATAAATAGCCGAGCACCCGGTTTTTTAAATATATTTCGCGGGAAAAGACATTAATCTCTTGATCAACGCGATATTTAACTTTTTTTTTACCATTAACCTTTCGATGCGTACTCCTGGACCTTTGTTGGTAGGTATTTATTCCAGTGAATCACTGCCAACATAAAAACTATCGCATTGAGTTTATCGCAAACTTGAATATTTTAATATAAACAACTCTCCACTTATAGTTTAAACGCCTCTTATTAACTCCCGAAGTATTTCAGGACATAATTATACATCTACATGTTTCCATATTAGTTCGTTAATTACACACATTTCGTAAAGTAGAGTTTCTCTCCGCTTCTACTGTGACGTCACAGACATGCGCGCGCAGATGATTTTGGCACAAATTTTTGTACTAAAATTCTTTCCACCCTTTATACTAGCGATTTTTCACCCCACCCCCTCCCAAATTGTTTTTCTCTGCGTTTTTAAGAATAAAAGTACCACGTTTTTGTTGCAATTCGTCCACTTATTTAACCGTTTATAAATAAACATAAATATGTATTTATTATATAGAAGATACAATACCAAAGTTTCGTTTCTAACATTTTTGGACATTTTCAGGTGCTGTAAAAATTAATAATTTAAAAATAAAGGAGATTAAATTTCCAAATAAATTATATATTTAAGTATCATTGGTATCGGTTATATTTAAATGAGATAAATTCAAATTACTTTTAAAATTTGAAGAAAATAAATTAGTATATCTTACACAAGTTTAACAGCCGAAATGAGAGAAATGTTTTCAGTTAGAAATTTAATTTGTATTTTTTTTGATGTTGTAACTTTTCTGCAACTTGTCGATTTTCTATTCGCGGATGGTTTAGGGCAATTTTTCTCCTTCAGTATCGGTCACCCGCCTCACTTCCGGATGACTTCACTCTTGATCTGTTTTTTTTTCTTTCAAAGTTCTACTTGTTTGGGTCACTATTTGTGATAAATTAATTGTTAAGGCATTATACGTTCCCTTACGCCAGGCATGATTGACCTATCACTCCTCTCTTTTAACAATTTAATAGTATCATTCTGATCACGTGATTTTTACTTGATAATATGTTCACTAGACTTAGGATTTTATTATACTACAACCCACTTGGATCCTTTACCTACCACGAAGATTACCAGACTGTCATGATTTTTTTTTTGAGTGATACGTGGTTTAACATTTATAATGTACAATATGTCAAGAATTATTTTTTTTCCAATTATGCGGATCTCTGTGTAAAATAGAAAGGGGTTGTCTTAATCGAAACAGCGGTAAAATTTGATAGGAATGTGTGTACAAGTTGACTGTTTAAAACTAGAATTATGTTATTTAAATCTTGTATTTAAAGTTCTCTTAATTTGGCCGATATAACAAAAGTCGCAATTAGAAAAAAATAATTTTATGAACAACTTATAAATGGGATCTTTGTGTCCTTTGATGAAATTTTACGGCGAGGAAATGATTTAAAACGGGTTTGTAATTTCTACTGCAGTTAAGACTACTTCCAGAGGTTTGTCAAGGTTCAAGGACATTAACAATTAGATTCAGGTGCGGATGCACCGATGGATATAGAGAAAGTAACAGCAGATATTCTAAGGGATCTAACCGATGAAAAAACCAAGCTTGACAACAGTAATACACAAAATACAAGGAAGGAACTGTGGCACAGGAAGAGAGAGACTCTGGAGTTGAAGATCCGTGGTCGCGTCACACGGGATGACTCGACGTGAGCAAAACTGTTAACAGAAACCCTCCAGGAAATGTTTCGGAAGACTAAGATGATGGGACGCTGAAAAATACAGAAAAGAGAAATCACTGGAGAATTTTGTGCATCATCAAAAAACAACAACAGATGACATGGTCCTGTTCTCCGAAAATCCTAATGAATGTGTAAATGCAGGAATCGTCTAACGAGATCCAAAGGAAAACAGAGGTCAAAGATGAGTCAAACAATCTAACTGGAGAGGAAAGTAAACGTGATCATGTGCTACTGATTGAGTGGCTGGAATTGATTTGGTGGGGGGGGGGGGGGAGAAGGAGTCAGTAAAAGGCAGCCTGCAACCTGATATGGCTGGCGTTGATACTGATCCATGAAATTTAATTTATTTTCTATGATCGTACATATTTTTGAATTCTTTTTATACCTTCGCAGTTGTCCCAAGTTTCACTCCACCTGCATAATTTATATTCAAGGATATTTTACCCGAGATTCCTCCTATCATTTAATTTATTTGCCGGTAAAGTGACATCCATTTCTGACACGCAGCCTTGAAGGAAACTGGTCTAGAATCCGTGACGGGAGATGTCCCTGCCTTGTATCTTCCTGTTATGAAGTTGTTATCTCGTCTAAAGTCGTCTCGCCGCAAGAAAACATCCATCTAAATAAGGTGCGCTTATCAGGAGCCAAGGAGAATCTGTCGATATCAGCGGAGTGGAGGTTGAACGTTTCATTCACCATATACAAACAATACTCATTTATAAAATGAAAAAAAAAATTACGTCTGATTGAAAATAATGAATTAGAAAGATAGCCAATACAGACAAAAAAAGGTAAAATAAATACCTCACAACGTTTCTCGGATTCTTGTTCCTTTCGTCAGGTGCTAAGAAGAGCCTGGAACGACACAACTGCACTGGTTACATGACAACACTCAAAATAGACGAAAACGCAACGACAATGGGAAAGCCGAAGGGTTGGCGCAACAATAAAGGAGAAACGACAATGGGAAAACAGACACTATTAAACTACTCAATAATTCGTACGATCCCTTATTGTTACGCTAACCCTTCGGCTCTCCCATTGTCGTTGTGTTTTCGTCGCTTTTGAGTTTTGTCAACTGACGAGTGTAGTTGTGTCGCTCTAGGCTCTTCTCAGCAGCTGACGAAAGGGACAAGGATCCCAGAAACGTTGTTGTGTGGTATTTATATTACCTTTTTTTGTCTCGGTTGGCTGTCTTTCTTATTCAATACTCATTTACATACTGAAAAAGAAGAAAAAAACGTAGCATCATTACTAAATCACTTGCCTCTTGATGTGATTGTATTTTCAAACATGCTGAGTCAGTAGTTTTACCACCTGTAATGCTGAAGGTTTAACCTGTGCGATTACCAACGTATTTATTATTTAATTTACATTAATTTCACATGCCATCGAATGAAAACTCGTTTCGTGTGAAGAAAACTGGGAGTTACGTGCTAATATTACGGTAATAATTCGTTAAATTTGGTATATAACGAAGCTCAAAGTACAGGAATGTTTCTATTTTAAATATTTTTTAATCTTAACAAGCCTGAAAATAGGAACCGAAATACATCTTCCGCATTACCTCCTTTCCGACGGAACGAAAAAAATCCGGACGCGAACTAGATTGCGACTGTGTCGAAAAAATAAAATATATTAAAATACAGATGTATAACTTCACAGTTCTGTAGTTTAGTGAGGAATGGTAATGGTATTAAAGTAGTGCATATAGTAAAGTAAATATTGAACAACTTTAAACTCGGAAATATAGATTATTACCACCTTTCCAAATAGGAAACTAAAAACACTAAGTTGTTCACAATTTTAATCAATAAATTTATTGGAATAAAGTTAATACTTGATATTTATTTTTTTCTTAGGGTAACAGGCTACATGAGGGTGATCCACATAGTGACAACTCTCTTTTAATAGCATAGGAAGGGATCTGAAAGGTGGGATGCGGAAGGGTAGAGGAAGGTAGCCAAGGGATAACTAGGGTCCCCGGGCTATAGTTTAAGGATCCTACCCGGCATTCGTCTAAAAATAATGCAGGGAATACCCTAGAAAAACCTGCATCAGGTAGGTCGGGCATTGGGTACTTGTCCCACGCCCTTCCGATAGCGGGAGAGGATCTGACTTTCAGTGATTTATAAATGTCGTTTTTATTTTCGGCTACAATGTAAGGAGCAACCACTGATATTTTAAGAAATAAATAATAATTAAATATTACTAATATCTTGTAATACTTATATATTAAAATATATTTCTCACAAATTTGTCTGGTTTATTCATTTATAATTAACGAACAAGTGTGTATTACGATAAATAAATAAACTTGACATTATTAGTCGGAAAACATTTAATAACTCACATTCGATAAAAATATATGTTACCACAACGTTTCGTCCCTAGTTTGGGAATTCGCCAGGTGTACGTTATTATTTTCTTTTTTAAAAAAAAATATTTATGTATGTTCCCTTAATTATTAAAAATTAAATTAAAAAAGTTTCCACATACGAGTGAAGTGTTACGATTAAATTGAAATTATAAAATATAAAACGTATAAACAGTCGCATGACAGGCAAAAGTAAGCTCTAAATAAATACCGCAGAAGGTTCCTGCAACCATTGTTGCTTTCGTCAGGTGTTTTGTCTGTTAGTTGGCAATTAATTTATCTATTAATGAGTATAATCTATTTATAACATGCTTAGAATTAATATTATATGTAAAAAAAAGTTACAAATAAATTTTGAAGGGAGTTGTCTGGCTTTCTTTCAGAGTTTTTAACCCTAAATTTTTAATTTTATGACACCTGCTAATTTTTTTCTGAAAGCTTACCTTAATATAAATATGAATTTCTTTTCTTTTCAAATAAAAATTGTATCAGCGATTACATTAAATTAGTTGTTTACGTCACCCTAAAATTTTAATTTTATGACATCTGTTAATTTTTTTTCCTTAATATAAATATGAATTTCTTTTTAACAAAAAATAAAATTGTATCAGTCATTACATTAAATTAGTTGTTTACTTCCAAATATTTTATTGTACGTTCAATTTCCAATCGTTACAGCGTCACAAAGTTTTTTTTGACTCGTAAAACACAAATTGTCTGAAAATTATACTAATTTAATATTGGGGGGGGGGGGGACACGATCTCTATGACAGGAATTGAAACTGACAGTAACGCGTTTTTAAATTATCAGGATTAATAATTAAAATGAAACATGCATATTTAAAAGCTGATTTAAATTAATAATGATATATTCGACCCTTAAACTGAGAAGCAATGAAATGTGATAAGAAGTTTATGAACAAGAATGACGTTTCGACGAGAGTTTCAGTGATTCTGTATTCTCATGTTAATGTTGGTCATAAAATTAATTGATAATTGTAACTAAGTTACTTAATTTATAACACATCTTGATATGATCTACTTTTGCGGTGTTTGATCTGAGTTGAACGACGTAAAATATACTCCGAAGATTATCTTCAAGTGACGTTTCCGGGGACAGGAAGCGTCCGTCTCGTTACATGTCTACATGGAAGAAGAAGATAAGCCAACTTCTAGGAAGATCTTAATATATACTGGTTAGTGACAGAGTTCCTCGCGAGCTAATGGGCATGGATTTCGTGTCCAGCATTGATCAATGGCCCCGCGGAGTTGGCAGTTTCCGTTTGGTCCCGTGACAGGTGGCGCGTATCGCGTGCTTTCAACTGGTAACGACAGATTTCTGCAGAGCTGGTTCTGGGTTCGCGTGCCCGTCAGGACTGGCTCGCGCCGAGTTCAGAGGTCGCCACTGCTGCCGCAGAACCAGTCACTTTCCTGCTCCAGGCACGTGGTCATCAAGAGGTCAGTCTTGAGGTTGAATGCGTCCGGGAAGGGTCCTTTACACAGAACAACGCAGATGAAACGGCCATTTCTTTGATAAAACATGTTTGTTCATTTAAATAAATTACAATTACTGTAGTGACTCTGAGAACCTGAATGAAACACCGACTTCTCCTGTGTTGGCCCACTAATTTTTTTTAGAAAATTATGATACAATACACGCCAAAAAAAAGTGTATAACTTGCCCCTATGAAATGTTTTTTTGAGATCAATTTTGTGTGATATGAGGGTTTAGAAGCAACGACACCTGCTCGACGTTTGTTTTCTTCCCAATGGTGTGGGCTCCTTTTTTACTTTCGGCTCCTGTTAGGATTCACGGCTGTATGGCGAGATTAAAGTCCGTTATTTGTTCGTAGTTGACTTAAAAATTCGACCACGGGTCGCTGTTTCTGACTGGTTTCGTGACTTATTCCAATTCGTTCTCTTCATACCCCAAGTGCCGACTCGTGGGTCTTTTCCGTTCATTGAATACGCCACCTTGTTGCCGTGAATCCCTCCCAACCACTTTCCAGATTTCTTCAATGCTCAACGCTATCTGTGCCCTACTTCACGCAAGCGTTTTTCTTCACAGCTATCAACAATCGCGGCTGGTTCACAATCGCATTGTTTGTCTTGGTTGTGATCCTCGTCTGTGTTGTCCCACACTGGTCAAGAGTCGAATGATATATTTTTTAAAAAAAGTTAAAATCTCTTGCTAGATTTGAATTAATCTCAAATTGAACTTCATTTCTTATTTCTAAAATCTGATTTTATGGACCCGGTTATATTTTCCTCTACTTCTATGAAGATCTTTGTTTATTATAATACAGTTATTAACTAACCCTTTTTAATATTTATTCAACAGGGCTTTGAGACCTTTTTCGTCTTACATACGGTGAATAGAAATAAAGTTAATAACTGATAAACGCCCTTTTAGAGATATATTTATGGATCTATGTTTATTCTATTATCTACTTGTTATTTTCTAAGTTAATAGCCATTAGTTTATTTTTTAAAAATTATTCCTATATACATGAGGGTAATCCACTAGGTGGCAACTCCCCTCTTATAGTATAGGAAGGGATTTGAAAGGGTGGGATGCTTAAGGGTAGAGAAAAGTAGCCTAGAGGGTTAACTAGGGCTCCCTGGCTCTGGTTTTAAGGATCCTACCCGGCAATTTGCCTAAAAGTGATGCAGGAGAAACCGTAGAACAACTGCATTAGGTAGTTCAGCCGCATGGTACTTGTCCCACGCCCTTCCGAAGGCAACAGAAGGGATTGCTGTGTGGTCGAAGCATTCCCCTTCTCTGCGCCTCGACCAGTTTAGGAGGCAGCTGGCCGACTATTCCAATAAAACTAATTTTTTGCCGTTATAAAATTAATTTTTTAATTTTCAGTCTGCGAGAAACTGGCAGTAGATGAAAAGCTTCTTCTAATTCATGATTA
Source organism: Zhengitettix transpicula (assembly GCA_037074705.1). Classification (NCBI taxonomy): domain Eukaryota; kingdom Metazoa; phylum Arthropoda; class Insecta; order Orthoptera; family Tetrigidae; genus Zhengitettix; species Zhengitettix transpicula. The sequence goes on along the minus strand of CM073593.1, from coordinate 90,937,657 downwards.
AATAACATATGTATTTACTTATGTAACATTTGTGACGAATCCTATTTCCTCATAAGAGGACTCATGGAGAATAAATCTATTTATGTATCTAATAACTGTTTTTTATGTAATAAAAAATGATAAGGACAAATATGTTTTTCGAACAATAAAAAGGCCCAAAAGAGATTAAAATAGTTTGTCTGGAATAGAGTACGAAAGTAATGGGATAAGACATATTGGAGCTTTAACAATTATGTCCCCTTTTGAAATTATTCTTGTTAAATTGAAACGGGGACGCTTCCCTATTCTAGTGATTTTCTATATATGTATATATAATAAAGATACGTAGCGTAATGTTGCTACGCCACAGATGATACATACTCGAAGTAAAAAGAGGTTACTACAACGCGGGTGCTCTATTATCGCTGGGTTTCCATGACGACGAACGTTGTTAATAAACATTTATAACAGTATTGAATACATTGATTTAGTATCTATTTAAAGTTTATCTGTACACGTCTCAAAGGCTACGTATGGGGGGGAAAAGTCCTTAAAAGGTGACGTAACCGCTACATTGCAGCTGAAGGTACAATCAGCATCCATTGATTCCGCGTTACGGTTACTGTGCGATTGTTTGAACCTGTTCCTCCCCCCCAGTTCCTTTTTCACCACCGCTTCACCTCCCTTCTTCCCGAATGACCGAAAAATTTGCAATTTTGATAGCGGTTAACGGTTTTCCTGGTCATCGCGTCGGTCACACATGTAACGGAAAGGTCTCGTCGCTACCTGAGGGCCCCAGTGTCCGGAGTCAGGTAGAAAGGGTTTTGCTCCACTTCGCCCACTGGTCCAGATAATATTGAACGGCCCCTCTCTGACCGGTGTCCGGCGCGAAAAAACTACCAGGTAAAAATCGCTATTATATGCGAGCGAGTGCGGAGCAGTTGGCCATCGCGAATAAAACACTAGTCGTAACGGAAGAGTTAACGGACACGGTGCTGAAGACGGTGTCAATCCCTTTGGGGGAAGGGAGCCAGAAAAACGATATTACAGAAAATGAATTTCATCTCTAAAACCTCTGATTCGTCTAAAAACAATTTCATTACGTAACATTTTAAAAAAGATATTCCTTAAAATATTTTTTTTAAAAAAAATATGTTATTGGTTGTCTACACATCAATAAAAAAATTATAGATCTCATGAATAAATATTAAATAAATTAATTTTATTCAGTCAACTTATTGATTACTCTCACAATGGGTGACTTTCGTCATCAACCCCAATTTGGTTAATTTAATTCTCGATCAGAAAGTCGTTAATTGTTTTCAAATTGCGAGCGTCTAAAATTGTTATTATTTTGTATTATATAATTATTCTACAATTTTATTTATTATACGAAAAAATTGATTACGGTATACTTTTAATGTTTTCCTATTATTTCTTAGAAACATCGCCATTTTAATACTTTGTACTTTCATTCATTTTTTTTATTATCTCAAGTATCTTCTAATATTTTTGTACGATTATATTTGCTAGTTAATATCTTTACTGTAAGCTTAAGGTCCACTTTACGACTAAAACATGTTGTTAAATTAAATTAATTAAATTAAAATTTTAGATTGCTTGTTTTGGACTTATTAATAATAATTGAAACAATGCAAATTAAAATAATTATTAATGAATGCTCTGAGCGTCTGTACAGTCCAAAACATTACTTGGAGAGATTTTTCTCGTTTATTTTTCACCCACTTTTCCAACCTATTTCCGTGTCTTTCTTTGGTGCTATTAATGGAATCGAGTATCGCGGATTTGTCGTGAGTGAGTTTCGTATCTGATTTTAATAAAAACATGTTTGGGGGTCTAACTGAGCTTGTCCATCGCTCTCAGCTGTTTAATGGAGTTTTGATAAGGGTGAGAGATATGCGTGGGTCAAGGCAGCGGGAGAAGGTTGCGAACGTTATCACCTCAGACTTTGACAAATTACGGCCTGGTCGAGAGTGTAAAACGGTCCTTGGAGATTGTACGAAAGATTTCTGACGCTGAGGAGTGTTAACACATCGAGGGTACGCCTCCGCGGACTAATTCATTATCCGGAGCATCTGCGTACACACGAAACGTCGATTATGTTATTGGGAGGATACGCGAAGGTTAAAAGGCGATGTCAATCCAATTAAAGCACCCGCACTGAACCGTGTGTGTAATTAGGATGCAACTGAATATGGCCGAGACGGTCTCTCCCCCTCTCGGGTTTGTGCACACGACGCGACGGTAGGGCGTGGTCGCCAGAGGGGGACGAAATCTCCTCTGGGACCGCCAAGGACCCTGCATCCAGACACGCTTTCGCTGTTGATACAAAAGATTAGTAAAAATAATACCAAGGAGCATCGTATCGTAAATTACGTTCCATTAAATGCGTCAGTAGAAGAAGCTCAGTTAGAAGGGGATGTGGTCTTAGAGAGTAGCGATAGAAACGAACGAAGGTATCAAAGTTCTGTGGACGATATTTAATAAATAGATCGAGCATTTAAAAGTTTCATCCAAGCTTTAACCGATAAGGCTCGAAAGAGCAGACAGCCTGTGAGTGTTGTGATCTCGCAGGCAGAACCTTTCTGCAGAGACGGAGACTGCTGGCTACCTTTGGGGATACCTTCTCCTCTCTCCGTTTTTGAACTGAGTTTCCCACAATCCGAGGCACCTCGGTCTGTTCTGAGAGGTCTATGTTCCGGTGGTCACAGACCTTGGGCAGATGGTCTATCGTTCCCGTTGGTACAGTCGGCCAGCTGCCTCCTAAACTAGTCGAGGCATGGAGAAGGGAATGCTGCGTCCCCACAGCAAACCCCAAACTTGCGACCGGAAGGTAGTGGGACTAGTACCTACTGCCCGACTTTCCCGATGCAGGGTTTTCCCTGTATCACTTTTAGGCAAATTCCGTGTAGGATCCTTAAAACCGCAGCCCGGGGGCCCTAGTTAACCCTTGGCTACCTTCCTCTACCCTTCCGCATCCCCCCTTTCAAATCCCTTCCTATGCTATTAAAGAGGAGTTATCACCCTGTGGATTACCCTCACATAGCCTATTACTTTTTTTTTAAATACCAGTCCATGTTTTCCTTCTCCTAATTTTAACTTGATTTTATTTAACAACTCTCTCGATAATTTCATCTGACCTGCTTCTCCTTCCATGGTACAACAACCCTTGAAGATCTCTCGCACAATGATTTCCCATTATTTTTCTGTTCTCCGTCTTCTTATTCCCAGTCTCCTTGATATCCTCCTCGACGTGGTCATTCAACCATCTCATCGGATGTTGGTCGTCCGTTCAGTCTTCTTTTTCCTCCTCCTGATCTCTCCCTTCATCCATTCCCCCAACATGTCCCCAGAAACCTCAATCCAGTGCCACTGTATCTGGATTGTTGTCTACTATTTTCAATTCTTCGTTATTTCTCATCAGGTCGTAATCATAATTTTTTTGTTCAAATAACCTGGAGTACCCTACGGTCATATTCTAGTAAAGACTCGTGGGTTCACAAGAAAAAAGGGGTGTAGGGTCATATGGAATAAAAATACTGAAACGTTCAAGTTGTCGATTAGTTCTGATTTTTAATCCCGTTAAAATTATTTTCTGACCACCAATTTTTTTCCCCCACAGCAATAATTATAACTTGAATCATAACCTAACCTTATCAGACACTTGAGGGTCCTTTACGCTTCTACAACAATCCTTACACGTTTTGCCGTTTAATAAGAGCCTAGTTCTTAAATAATTTTGTAATAAATACCGTGGGTTGTGTGAAGTATTTTTTTTATGGAAGTTACTACCAAAAACATTTTTTTAAGGACATTGTGTTAATTGTGCTTCTAGGCTGAACGATGGCGCATTCCTTGCGTAATTCTCCTCTTGCATAGTAATGAAAAGTCTAGACACGTTATCGTCTGCGACGGGACGAGTGGCTCAAGACTAGACGCATTAATCAGATTAAAGAATTTGTCAAAGAAGTGGTCAGCGGTTTCTTAACTGGCACATTTATCATGAGAAATTTTGTTTACGGCGAGAAAAATAAAAATTACGCGTACCAAAAGCACTCAGGCCGAAGGCTAAAACTCCAAGGAAGCAAAACATCGCAGGGTTGCTTGACGGAGACGCCTGCATCGTGTCTAAAGTGTTAAATATTAACTCTGATTATCCTACAACCGTATTTTACCAAAATCTCTCGTGGATTACAACAAAATTATTTACGAAAGACGAAGAAATCTAAGAGAAAATTGAATGGAATGAAATTTGAAACGTTCAAGAATTCGATAAACTTTTTTTATTTTTTAATACAACCCCCACAGATTTTTAATCAGTCCCCAAAAAATAATTTCAGAACTCCAATATTAATAATTTTGTACATTCCGGTCACTAATTTGATCATAATAATTTGTGGGGAAAAAAATTATAGAACTTTATAAAACATTTAAATTTTTCAATCCTATAATTATATAATTTGTCAACATTATGTTACTTTATTTTTTTAAAAAACCTGTATGATTATGTTACAAAAATACCAAATTTAAATATCAGTCTTACTAAATTTTGTAATTGAAATGAAGAAAAAAAAATCTTCGTAGCACCTGAAGAAAGGAACAAGGATCCCGGAAACGTTGTGTGGTCTTTATATTATCACTTATTTTGTCTATATTTTATTATTATTAAATTTATAATTCTTAAAGAATTAATTTTTATTTTTATTCTTGTTGAAAGTATTTTCTAACCATCCGAATTATCAGTTGACCATAAATTTATATGGTCCATAGCATTATAATATTATTTACATTTATTTTTTACTCAATTTATTATTAATATATACAAGTTTCAGTTTAACGTCTGTTTTTGAATTAATTAAACAATTGGTGACCTTATTTTCTTTTTTAAATTTATATTGTAACGACGTTTCGATACCTTTTTGTATCATCTTCAGGTATTTTCCTAAAGAGGAGGTATTTACAAATAATTAGATTTATAGTCTAATTGTACAAAGTAAATAAAACTGTGTCAATTAACTAACTTTTTAATCGTTTTGTTGTTCTAGTTTATTATATTTATTTTTGGTAAGTTGTTTCTTTTTTTTGTTTACTTTCTACAATAAGTCTGACACCACCCATCATCTCATCTTCCACCCCAAACAAGCTAACATGTGAATTATTTACCATAACTTTTGTAAATACTTGTAAATGATGAACCCAACTGTTGTATAGAAAAATAAAATTTTTTGAGAATAAATAATCTAATTTCGTAAATGCCTGAAAAAGATACAAATAGGCATCGAAACGTCGTTACAATATAAATGTACAAAATAATGTGTGTCTGTGTGAGGTCATCAATTGTTTTATTAATATATAAAGTTTTACACGTCTGTTTAGATAAATATTAAGCCAATAACAGAAAATTGAAAAAATTAATTAATTATTAAAATGCGACATGTTTTGGTCCTCATGTGGATCCTCTTCAGTAAAAGTTTACTGTTTTTGCTTGAAGAGGGTCCACATGAGACCTTGACGCAATTATATAATCAATGTTTTATCGTAAAATAAATTTATTATTATTAATTACAATACGATAAGAAGAAATTATGGTCAATAGACGTCGAGGCAACGGAATCAACGTGAGTTTTAAAAGAAGATGAAGTAATCCAATCCCGTCTTAACGACGACGGGGCCGCCACAGTGACCAACGGATCAGTTAAATCGGCGTATGTAAAGCAGGGGTAACGGTCTTGCGTAAGCTTCCGGATTCAGAAAAGTATCTTAAAAGTGTAACGCCTCGTGAGTGACCGTTGGAGGCTACACACACACACACACATAAAAAAAATAATACATTTTTTGACGTAATGAGGCTGACCGAAGGGGTGCTCCCATTTTTGGTGACCAGCAGCTACCTGCGTGCCCTCATGCGCTCGCTACCTGTGCGTCGTGTTGGACAATGGTCACAAGGGTCCGATAATTTCTGGACCGTAGTGCAAATATAGAGCGTACCCCTTTTTCCCAGGCCGTGTTTTTTTTATACGTCCTTATTTCCCCTGCAACCTCACCCCCCCTCAGGTCCAGTATTGTTGATCGATGGTAATGACGACCAGAGCGGAGACAAATGACCACGACGCGTGATAAACGGTCCTCTGGTTCGGTGCTGCGAGTCCGTTAACGTATTCTACTCTGAGACATTTGAGAAGAACATTTTTGACGATTGTCTTGTTCACCGGCACTGAGCCTCGGAATAAACGACTTAATTTTATCAAGGCAACTAAATCTGATATTAAAAAAAAAATCACCTCAAATTTCCTGTTGTTTTGCTATTTTTTTCTAAAAAAAATAATTTATTTTGCATGAAAGCTACTTATTTATCATTTTTTCAACCGCAATAAAATTAAGTATCTTAATAAATTATTCTTTAATTTAATAATTGTATCACAGTTGGTATCACAAGTGGTTAGATTTAGATTTACCTTCCATTAGTCCTCGGTCGAGGAAATAGGTTACGTTATAATATAAGATTACAAGAAAAGAATAATTATTACAAATAATAAGCTCTTAAAAAATATCATTGTACTTTACAAATATATATATATATATATATATATATATATATATATATAATTAAAAACTACGTTAAAGATACTAATACGACAGTAATTACTTAATTAGTATATTATCAGCTATCCATAAATTTATGGTCCATAGCAATAATTATAACTGGCACCATAATATAACCTCATCATTAAATTAAGTGTATCACATTTAATTACTTTACGCTCCTACAGCAATCCTTCTGGCGTTTAATAAGAACGTAGGTCTTAAATTCAGCCTTCTTTTTGTTTGACTCCTATAAATAATTTTTTTAAAATCCATTTAATTTCAGTTGTATTTTTTTTTTAAAAAAAGGGTAGACTGGCCATGTATATTGTAATCCTCATAGTGGCAACTCCCCTTTTATAGCGTAGGAAAGGAAATTGAAACATGCGAAAAGGTAGAGGAAGGTAGCCAAGGGTTAACTAAGGCCCCCGGGCTATGGTTTATGGATACTACCCGGCAATTCGCTTAAAAGTGATGCATTGAAAACCCCTAGAAAAACCTGCATCAGGTAGGTCGGGCATTGGGTACTTGTCCCACGCCCTTTTCTGGATGGCGGAAGAGGAGTTTGCTGTGGGGTCGCAGCTTTCCCCTCGCCGTGCCTTGATCAGTTTAGGAGGCAGCTGGCCTACTGTTCCACTGGGAACTGCGAACAACTCTTACCGGATGCCCAAGATCTGAGGCCCCGGAACATACACCTCTCAAAACAGGCCGACGTGCCTCGGCATGTGGGAACCTTAGTTCAAAAACGGAGAGGGGAAAAGGCATTTCCAAAGTTAGCCCCTTCCGTCTCTCCTACAAGGTTCTGCCTACGAGAGAAGAGCCCTCGCAGACAGCTTTCATTCTTAATTTTTTTTATGGTAACAGGCTACATGAGGGTAATGCACATGGTGGCAACTCCCCTTTAATAGCATAGGAAGGGATTTGAACGGGGGGATGTGGTTTTCTTCTTCTTCTGGTATTTAATTGGAGCGTTATACCGAAATCCAAAGAGAGAAAATCCGAATTGGCAGTGTCGATGCATGCGGTTGTCATGTCACATATGTCAGAGCAATGCTTCACTTTTCTACTACTTTCACTAGGCTTAATTCCAGCTAGCGAATGCTTTCTTTCTATTCCACATTCCGGAGGCAGCGGCGCGTAAGATCGACCCCGTCTTTATCATGCATCTGGAACAACGTTGGCGCACGCATCTGTTTATTATTGTCCGTCCGGCGGTCGCTCTCTTGCATAAAGATAAACTTTATTTTATGTTCAATGAATTTTATAATTAAATGTAACAGCTAAGATTGAGATTTTTTTCTCTCTTTAAGAATGGGGGATCAAAATGTGAAGTCGTCATTCTTTATCGTTCAAAAGAATATAAACATCAGTATTTATACAGTGTCGCTCATATGCAGCCACTGAGAAATTACTCCGGAGGTGACAACACTTTGAATGCTCCCCAATACACTTGGGAGTGTTATTTATGTAGAGCTGTAATCCTAACAAAATTCTCTCTTAGTTATATGTTTGCAGTATTCCTTATTAATACGTTTGCGTTTCCTGGCTTTATTAATTAAACTGGGGTTAATTACAAGTTTATCGGCATCTTTAAGTCATAAATAGAACTCAGCGATTTACATACCTCGGATTGGACACCAATCTCGGAATTTTTCACATTATTTTTTATCTTACGCCGCTATTCCACCCCCACCCCTAGGAGTGCTCCTGTTCCAAACCACTCTTTGGATAAGAGTTCTACTCACTGAGTCCGTAAAATATGTATTGTACGCTAATATTGTGAGTTTTTAAAAATCCCGACCGCGTCTATAGGGATGGTAGTCGATCGAGACCCTCACAGTGTTTGTTCCAGGGTCGTAAGGAATGTGTGTAAAAAAAATTTGGTCTAGATTTCTCCACGTGTTTAAATATCGTACAAGTCGCGAATGATCGTGTCATTGCTATCAGTCACCACAAAAATTCTCTGGAAGAAGCTTGTTCGTTATCTGAGTGCTTCCGATATCGTTCTTGGCCGATTAACTGCTATCATTTAACAGATTAACGACACTTCGGGCGTCTAAACGCTGGTAAGGCGCTTAAACCGTCACGGTCGAAGCTGATGGACAATTCTGTCCAGAATCGCCACTAAATTAAAACGAATGCTCTGACAGTGTCTTCTAATGGTCCAACATGGACGTGATAAATAAATGTCGCGCATTCCTGGATGAAGACTGTGCAATCCGTGTCTGGTATCAAGGGGAATCCGGAGACCCACAGGTGGTGACCTCTTCAAGGGTTTCGGAAGCGAGGAAGCTAACTAAGCTGTGCAGCCTTGCTAATGAACCATCCGGACAAATATTTCCTTACACGGGACTTCCGATACACTCTTGAGTCGTCTGAAGCCAACCCTATCCCCCTTGTTAATGGTCTTCTAGTGTGTCCGAAACGGTTGCAGCGGATGGTCTACAGGGTGCGTGGATGGCCATAAATAAATGTTTTTCCATATCCAGTACACCAGGTCTCAAAATTTAATCATCTATATCTCTTCCATTAAGTACATTGATGTGTAATATTGCATTTCTGCAGACTATGTTTTTTTGCTAAATTTTTCAACCCCTATAAAGGTGAAAGTTTCACAATTGTAAAGATCGCATCATGTAGGTGGATAATTTTAAATATCTGTGCCTATTATCACTTTAAAATACCTTTTTTTTGGGGAAGGGGGGGTTGTGTTACTCAAGGTTAGATAACGTCTACGAAACGTCGAATAAGTTTTTAACGTCACAAATTCGAGAAAAAAAATATTTTTTTTTGAGCAATTAATAATTGTGTTCTAGTTCAAATGAAGCTCATCGCTGAAGGCTATGAAACTAAATTAAAGAATAATATGAGAAAAATAGCAAAAGTCAGACAAAAGAAGTGACACAACGTTTTTATGAAAACAGCTACGGAAATCAATTACAACCGATTTAATTTTTTTTTATAAATCGTAATATAAATGACCTGACGTTGAATTTCCTCACATCTGTTCCTTCCGAGCTCAATTAAGGACCCTGTTGTATCGTAGAGGTAATATTGATACGCCTTGTTACAGCTCCTTTTTTTTTACTCTTCGGGACTCGTTAGACGACGCCTCTTGATTTCTGCGAATTTATTTTCAGACTTAGGTTTAACGAATCAGCCACGAAAAGATTATGGGACTGGTAAATCGAAGGTGAAGTCATCCCGCTCCCGAAAATCGTCCCACCCGGGAAATTCAATTTACTGTTGACCTCTTTATGTTTTTTTTAGTACTCGTTCATTTTCCGAATCACTTCCTGGAATGTTTCTGCCGACTATTGAGATCATGTGGAAGTCACCTTGAAATGACTTCTCTACAGATTTTTGCTCTTCCGCGTCTCTTCCTGCAATTTCTACCACCTCAGTTCCTTCCGTGTGTGTGTGTGTATACCGTATACGTTTGCGATTCCTTTTCAACACCTTACGGTGGGACTGACAGAGTAAATAAATAACACCGAAGGATGATTTGTCACTGGAGAAGATTTCGTCACGTCGAAGAAAAATTATTAGCAGAATTCTATTACAATAGTCTTTTTGCCGATACAAAATAAATTTTTTAAAAAAGATGATAACAATGGTAAGATTTTAAATGGGTTGAAATTGATTTGCGTAACATTCTTATGGCTGTTTTCATACAAACGTGTTATGAATACAAATTAAAAATGCAGCACTTTTAGGTGAATTGCCGGGTAGAATCCTTAAACCATTGCCCGGGGGCCCCTAGTTAACCCTTGGCTACCTTCCTCTACCCTTCCGCATCCCCCCTTTTCAGATCCCTTCCTGTGCTATTAAAGGGGAGTTGCCACCATGTGGATTACCCTCATGTAGCCTGTTACCCTAAAAAAAATATATATTCATTTCTGGAGAGAGTACCTGCGAGGGATGTTCTCTCGCAGGGAGAACCTTTTAGGAGAGACATGAAGGGGCTACCTTTGGGGATGCCTTCTCCTCTCTCCGTTTTTTGGTATTCCAGTGTCTAAGAGATTATAAGACTGTGGAAGGAGGTTTTTCTAGGGTTTTCCCTGCATCACTTTAAGGCGAATGCCGGGTAGGATCCTTAAACCATAGCCCGGGGGCCCCTAGTTAACCCTTGGCTACCTTCCTCTACCCTTCTGCATCCCCCATTTTCAGATCCCTTCCTATGCTATTAAAGGGGTGTTGCCTTCATGAGAATTACCCTCATGTAGCCTGTTACCCTAAAAAAAACAATTAAATTGATAATAATAAGAAGACGAAGAAGGGGGATTTATATCTTTGAGCTGGTTTTATCTTTTCTCACTTTCGAGTGGCGTTTGTTTAATGGCGAGAGTAGGTGTGTAATAAATTGATTTATTAAAGGAAACTAAAATAATTTAATTAATATACGTACTCGGCATTTAAAAGGAATTGAACCTGATATTTAAAGGATAATTTAAAAGTAATTATTACAGACGGATTAATAATTCCGGAATGTTCTCCTCACTTACGTCATTGTTATTCTGGAATAAAAACTGACGCGTGCATATTAGAGTATTATTAACACAGTACGTATTTAATTTGCTTAGTCAAGACTGGACGGGAAAAATAGTAACCACGGTCAGTCGTCAAAAGGCTTTATTCGTCGGAAACCTCCGACTGGTCATTTACAACGTATTTGAACGTAACCTGCATCATTACGCGGTAATTGTGTCATTTTACCTAATATCTTTAATATGCTGCTAATTATTCTTAATTTACGAGGGTTTATAAAATTGTTAAAATTTATATTTAAATAATTTTTAAAACAATATAAGTAACAATCCTCAGCACGTACCTCAGTAATTGTCCTGCTTTTACAACCATGTAACACGTCACGGGGCGTTTTGTGGTCTGGTAAAATTCAGCTGTTTACGTTATCGACTCGTTCGGATATCGATTGCTGTCGGGCATGCAGATGCTTACTTATTATCAAGGGTTGAACATCTTAAAATCAGTTACAATTATAAATAAAACTCTAATAAGATCTTGATGTAAATACAATACATAATGTAATGCCCATTTACATAGGTCAGTCACTTCTCGATATACTTTTTTTCCTGCTCAAATGAGTTGAAACTGACCAGTTGGGTCGAAAGCTTCCGACGAATAAAACCTTCCATAAAATGTTTAATATAAAGTCTGTTTTTTAAACCGCTAAAAAAAACACTTGTTGACCTTACACAGGCACTTTTTATTTATAAATCGAAATCATTTACGTCTGATAGAAAATAATGAATAAGAAAGATAGTCAATACAGGGAAAAAAAGGTGGGGAAATATAAATACCACACAACGTTTCTGGGATCCTTGTTCCCTTTTCGTCAGGTGCGAAAGTTTTTGAGTGTTTTCAACTGACCGGTGCAGTTGTGTTTCTCTAGGCTCTTCTTAGCACCTGACGAAAGGACACAAGGATCCCAGAAACGTCGTGTGGTATTTATATTCCCCCCCCTTTTTTTGTCTGTATTGGCTATCTTTCTTATTCAATTTTTATTTATATTGTAACGACGTTTCGATATCTATTTGTATCTTGTTCATGTATTTTCCAAATTATTGTAATAAAACTAGCACGAAAAACGATTAACAAGTAATTAAATTATCTTAAGGGTCAGGATGGGAAAAAAATCCATTGGGTTCGACTCCCGGTCGTGCCCTTAAATTAATTTCACTGTTATTTATTTATTTGAGAGTATTTCCACAGTTCTTGAATTAAATTAATTATTAATTTATGGACAGAGAAAAAAAACATTGCTGAGGAGTTTCTTCAAACATTATAAAAGTTCATGATTGAGTAAGTTGCATTAAATTTCGTGGCTAATGAAGTAAGAGAAGTTAAAAGATTATAAATATAAATAGGTATATTTATTAACAACTCAAAAAAATAAAGTCCCGTCGTATAATATATTTTCCGTCATATAATATATTTATATATTATAAAATTATACTTTTGTATTATATGTCGGTATTGAACTCTCTTTAGTTGTACCGTAAGAAAAAAAAATCTCTGATTTTTCCCCAAAGGGAATGTTGAAATGCGCAAGTTCTTCTTGGCCTCATTCGTTGCGTAGCGATTCATAAATCAGATGTGTTTCCTTCTCCCATAGCACGCATGGGGCAACTGCAGATTCTATCGCAGAGGCCTCAGAGTTATTAAACTGTTAAAACTTTGGTGACATTCGAAGACCCTCCCCGTGTAAAATAACAGGGAATTTATTTGTCCTGACGATATTAGAAGCCAGTCGTATCAAATGAAAATTTGTTACCGGGTAACAGCGACACACACACACACACACACAAATGGTGATAACTCGTCCTCGTGGTGTTGTTTCTTTTTTTTCCCCGCTGTCATAAGGTTCTCGTTCGTATTGCAGGCTGTTTACTCAAGTCTCTTGTGACGATTTTCTTTTCCGCATTCCTCTAAGTGTAAAGCAGGTACATGCTAACAGCAATAAGGTAGGTGAAATTATTTGCAATCACTTTGATAACTGCATCAAGTATCATAAAAATGATTAAAAATATCATACCTTTTATATTATCAATTAATATATATACAGTAAGAAAATTGCGTATTAAAGAAAATTAAATTGTATATAAATTCATTTTCGTTTTTTCCTTCTATTATTTTTCAATAATTTATATACGAAATTATTAATCCTTAAGGGATCATAAATGCTAATAAAAAATTGCATATTAAAAATTATTAATTGTATGGAAGTTTCTTCCTTGTTTTAGGACCTCTTCAGATTAAGGAATTTCATATATAAATTCAATTTCGTTTTTTTTACCTTCTATTTTTTTGTATGGTGTATATACGAAATTATTAATCCTTAAGAGGTCCTAAATGCTAATAAAAAATTGCGTATAAAAAATAATTAGTTGTATGGAAGCTTCTTCCTTGTTTTAGGACCTCTTCATATTAAGAAACATCATTTATAAATTCATTTTCGTTCTTTTCCTTCTAATTTTTTTTGTATAATTTATATACGAAATTATTAATCCTTACGAGGTCCTAAATGCTAATAAAAAATATCTTATTAAAAATAATTCTCTGTGTGGAAGTTTTGTCCTTGTTTTAGGACCTCTTCATATTAAGGAATATAGTATATAAATTCTTTTTCGTTTCGTTCCTTCTAAATTTTTTGTATGACTTATATACGAAATTATTAATTCTTACGAGGTCCTAAATGCTAAAAAAATGGTTTTTGACTAAGGCCGTTTATTCCTTAATTTATTAAATCAAGTATCTTTCTCAGGATTACCAGTGTGAGAAAGAAAAAATTTCTCTTCAAGATATATTTTAAAAAAAAAAAAAATTGTCAATATATTTATTGTATTTCTCACCTTAAAATTGTGCTTGGAAGGTTTTACTAATTTTTTTTTGCTCCTTGAGGAAGTACAAAAAACAGTTACTGAGACGTCAAGTGGTCGGATTATTTATTTTACTCCTAATGTTGCGTTTATATCTGCTTTATTAATTAATCGTTAACTTTAAAAAGACATAGGCGTATATTTTGTGTATATTCTTCAATTAATTACTTTCATTCCAATATTGTCATACAGCGTTTCTGCATGAAAATTCAGATAATTTTTGTTTTATATATATATAATTTATTTATTAAAAATATTTTATAGCCCATAAAAACAATCCGAAAAGTAAATACTGATATATGTTTTCTAATTTTGAAAACGCTACTGTATTAGACAGTAAAAGAATTATTTCATAAATGATCATCATTAAAACACCGTCAATGTTGAAACATGACACCGAAAACCTCAAAAATTATATATATATATAACCTTACTGTGCACTTTCTTCGGAAGGAAAATTTGTTGACATACTTGTGTTTTATAAAAACACTGGTCTGATGGGTTTTTTTACTATCACAATTTTTAATATAGATCGAAATTTTTATTGGACTTAAAAAGTGGAATGTGACCTTATTGAGTAATGCAGAAAAAAAAATTGTAATCCGAGAAATACAAAACAGTTCTTCTTTTTATTTTTTCTGACTTTACTAGTCTCATATTTAACAAATTTTATTACTTTTTTCAATCTTAAAATTATATATGTTATTTTAAATTTTCTTTGTATTTAAACTTTGGATTATTCAAGAAAAAAAAACGCAAAGTAGCGTCCAGCTGGGTTCAATTTTTTTTTTGTAATTGTTTCTCATATTAAATTTATCTGTAAATTATTATTAATAGAATCAGACGTGTAAATCTACGTGTAACGACGTAATGGTTTCATTTTTAACGCTCACCACTTGTGAGGTGAATCAATGTCAGGGGTGATGGAGTCAAAACTCTTGTGACTTTGCGGGTCACCTGATCCAATAGCTTCTGCGATAAAAGATAACGTGTGTGTGTGTGTGTCACCAAACTGCCTGCTATTCGGCAAGACCTGCTATCGCGAATTGTTAGGGCGACGAATTCAATAACTCGGGTCTCCACTCAGGGTACAGCAGTAATTAAACAGCGCCATTTTGACGACCAACATTAACTATATATATATATAAAAGGATGGAATCGCCGTGGATAGAGGATGACGTCATCGTCAAGATCGTTGCGGATTAATTACTGCCGAACCCTGCCTGAGTGGAAACCAGAGAACATTTCCTTCAGAAAATGCAACGGGAAAAGTCTCAGAGATCCTTAACCAATATGCCATTTACTTCCTGTGCTGCAAGAAATCGATTACCAAATCGATATTTCTCATAATACAAGAAATTATCGACCCGTATAAAACGGACAGACTAAAAAGAAATTAATTTTGAGAAATATAATTTTAAAAATATGTAGATGTTTCCATCATCTGTTGTGATCTTTGTCTATCGTCGGGGTGTAGAGAGATAGTCAAAGAATATGAATACAAGATGTAAATTATCAAAGATTCTTTATTAATGTTCCATAAATACAGTTTAAATGAGAAATTTCCTGTTCAATATTTAAAGTAAAATTTGTCGGACTTAATTTTATAATGTGACACTTCTGAGATTGACCTTTAATTTTAAATTAGTTTCCTTAATTAAAATAATATAATAATTCAAATAATGATTAAGATATGAACAATGTTTTGTAATAGGAGGAAATTTTTAATTAATTAAAGTTAACAAAGAACTTTGGGGTAAAAGATAATTTTTAAAATATTCCTAAAAAATAATTTAAATTAACCTTTTATTTTTGTTAATGGTGAAATATTTTTCTGAGTGGTTTTTATAAAAAAAAGACTGAACAAAATTAAATTGCCTTGTAAATTAACCACCGGAACAACAACTAAATTTTTTTTAAAAAACATCATTCTTCCATTTTTAAAGAGCAAACAATTTAAACTATCCGAAATATTATTTACAATACAGTTTATGTAATTAATTAAAAAAAGAACGTCCTGGTACATATTTCCACCATCTTCAGTCATTTTTTTTAAAAGGTATTGAATTATTCACCCACAATTTAGATGAAAATGGGAAAGAAACCCGGAAGCTTCGTAGAAATAAGATACAATTGTTTTATTGTTTTTATTTTCAACATCATTTTAATATTTCTGTTTGCGTGATTTGTTCAAGGGGGTTGTTTTTTTCTTTCTTTGCAGAATATATTTTTCTTCATTTGACACACCTATTAAATTATAATTATCACATCAAGGTAGCATACATGGAAACGAAAAATTTACGTCAGATTTTAAATTAATAATAAGATAGAGGCAGCCAAATACAGGTAAAAGAAGTGATGATGTAAATACCACACAACGTTTCTGGAATCCTTGTGCCCTTTCGTCAGGTGCGGAGAAGAGCTTAGAGCGACACAACTGAGCTCGTCAGTTGACAGCACTCAATAGACACCTCATTAGCACCAGAAACGTTGTGTGGCATCTATATTATCACGTCTTTGGTCTGTATTTGGCTGCCTCTCTTATTATTAATATTAATAATAATTAAGTATTCCTAAATTTACATTCATTAAATTGTTCTCATTATATTTTACTGAATTTTTAAAAACTAAAGCGTGGCTGGAAAATAAAAATTCACGAAGAAAATACTTTCCTCTTCATTTTACTCCAGTCTCTGACTGTTATCCTTCCGAACGGCCCGGGAATCAATCGGACGATCATTACGTCCCGCAGGTAGTTCCGGGAAGGAATCGGGGCCATGTGAATGGCCATAATTGCCCCCCCCCCCAGAAAAAAATATTAAACAGTTGTGAAATGAACCAAAATATATTTTAAATGAGTTAAGGAAGCCTGCGAGAGGATTCTATCGCAGGTGAACCTTCCCTAGTGAGCTCTGGTAGGAGGCTACCTTTGGGGATGCCTTCATATCTCTCTGATTTTTTGAACTAAGGTTCCCACTTGCCGAGTCACCTCGGCCTGTTTTGAGAGGTGGCATGTTCCGGGGTCGCAGACCTTGGTCATACGGTAAGAGTTGTCCGCTATTCCTTTTGGAATCGTCGGCCAGCTGCCTCCTAAACCGGTCAAGGCACGGCGAGGGGAAAGCTGCGTCCCCACAGCAAACCTCTCTCCCACCATCCAGGGAAGGGCATGGGACAAGTACAAAATGCCTGACCTACCTCATGCAGGTTTTCTAGGGTTGGTCCTGCATCACTTTTAGGCGAATTGCCGGGTAGGATCCTTAAACTATAGCCCGGGGGCCCTAGTTAACCCTTGGCTGCCTTGCTGTACTCTTCCGCATCCCCCATCCCTTCCTATGCTATTAAAGGGGAGTTGCCACCTTGTGGATTACCCTCGTGTTGCCTGTTACCGTAAAAAAAAGTTTGTACCACTGTTGGTGATGGCAATTACGAGTATTTATTGTAATCATTTCTGGAAACTTTGTGATGATGTTGTAAATAAACATTGTTTTAAAACCTTCTCGGGGAAATTCTAACTTTGGGCGCGACGTTTCGATGACGTTCACTGACGTCGCACTACTAACCACTATATTTTTTATGATGACTCATTTTCCGTGTTGGTGCCTCAACGCGTCACATTACTACTATACAAAGAAGTGATTGTCTCAGTAAGATGAACCTCCCCACGCACGACCCACCCCTGTAGCGATCTCTGTCGTCATAGACGCGTACTCTCGTACGGAATCCTGCGTTGTAGGTTCTCTGCGAGAGAAAATTGAAATATCGACTGTGTAAGCCGATGCTGACGAGTTTCCCAGAACCGTGACGTCAGACGCTGGCGCCGCGTGCGCGCCCATCAGCTGTTATCTGGGCCCAGCTGATAAGAGCTTGTGTGTGTGTGTGTGTATATATATATATTTTACTATTGTTATAATTATATGGCCTTATCACTCGCATCTGCGTATTTGCGTAAAGGGGGAAGGAAGAGTATAACATTACCCCTTCCCGTGGCTCAATTGCACCGGATGTGTGTGTGTGTGTTTCTCTGTCTGTAATTTCTTTGAAAAATAAAAAAGAACTATATTTAGAACTAGTTCCTCTTACACAATTTCATCAATAAGCATCGGTACGATTTGGGGTATTAAATTTTATTTCTCATCCCCTCCCCAAGGCCCACAACAGTTGTTCTTGGCTTCTATTCTATTGTTTAGCGATAAACTCCTCTGAATCATCATTCGCTTGCAAGACGAAACGTGCCTGTTGATACCGGGTATTCCTTGTCCAGATAATATGCTTGTTTTCGTCCGTTGAAGAAGAGCCTCATTAATACACTTTGTATCGTTTGATGATGATAATCGATCGTACCGCGGAGCGTTCCAATATGAACCGTGCTTAAATTTCCTTGACGAGGGAAGAAGCCAGCCAGCTATATTACACTACATTACATGGCGAAGAACGTCCGTCTGTTTTGTCGTAAGCGGGGAACACGCGATAGGGGCCACTTATCTACGTCGTTCCGCTCGCCAAGCGACCATTTCTGTTTTACGCAACATGTTTGCTGGTCAGATGCATCTCAATAAGACAGATAATACCTCCACCTCCATATTTTTTTTAAAAAAAAAAACTGGAGTGATAACCAAGTGAAGCATTTTCCTGTCCACCTGCCTCAGCTTTTTCTTACGGAGGACAACCTAACCTCGAAAGACAATAACTTCTCATAGCCTGAAAATAGTTGACTAACTCTTCATTACGGTGATCTGGAGCCTCTTAAACGTAATCGTGATTCAGAAATCCTCCGGAGTAACGATCAACGGTTATTCCAGTAACAAAGAAAGTACCCAGAATATCTTCGTTATTTTTGTAATCAGTAAATCTATTATAATGGCGATGTTATAAGGAGATGCAACGACGAAACGGAAATAGTTCAATTAATTACTTTTCAAAGGTCACGGCCCGAGGCTACTTTCAGTTTTTTATTACGACGATTAACAATTACAGTTCAGACTAATTGATCCTTCCAGGAGCGTCAGAGGTGCAACACACGAAGTATTTCCTCTTATGGCAAAGATATGTGAATGCGACACGTCCGAGTTGTTATTAAGACTTCAACCGTGGTTAACCTATGCTGTGGAACGAGTAAAAAGCTCAATAATCGACAGAAAAGCGACCACAGGTGATTCGATAAAAAATTATTTAAATGGGATTTGTTATACGAGCTCCGTTTTCAATATATTTCACGTCATCAAAGTGCCATGAAAGATTATCGAAGACATCCTTCAACTCCCCCCCCCCCCTAAATTTATTACTTAATAATCTAGTTTTGGAATTTGTTGTCAATACCGATGTAACATTATTATAAGTATTTTTTTTGTATTCCGTTGTATCAGTAAATTACTAAAAAGCGAGGAAGAACAAAGGAAAATCGTAGAAGGAGGGGGGGGACCAATAAGAAAAATGATCCACTCTCTGCCATCATGTTTCTGCTATTTTCAATGATTTTTTCTCTTCTGTTTTATATCTACTACTTTCCTTCGTTCTATCTACCTTTTTCATACTCTATTCCACTTTACTGACACAAATGAATAGCCAAAAAATGTTGTAAACAGTTCGTTATTATTTTTTTCTCTTCTGTTTTATATCTACCACTTTCCTTCGTTCTTACTACCTTTTTCATAATTTATTCCACTTTACTGACAAACCGGAATAGCCAAAAAATGTTGTAAACAGTTCGTTATTAATTTTTTCTCTTCTGTTTTATATCTACTACTTTCCTTCGTTCTTCCTCCCTCTTTCATCCTTTATTCCACTTTACTGACACAACGGAATAGCCAAAAAATGTTGTAAACAGTTCGTTAAGATTTTTTCCAATTTCCAAATTTCCAATTTCCAAATAATGAGTGGTTCAGTAGCCGTTATTTTACTTACGACAGTTTTCTACTGATCTGATCCTAGTCCTGATCCTGATTCTGATCCTGATCCTGATCCTGAAGCTGTGTATCGCGGTTTTTCTATCTTGATTGTATGTATCTGCCTTTATGTTCCTCTTTATTATCATTCATTTTTCCCCCTCTTTTGTATATCTATTATTTTTCTTTTTTTCCCCAACCATTTTGTTTCATTCTTTTCTCAGTCAGTGGGCAATATTCCATAAGTACCTATAACAAAGTATATTGTAATAAAAATTCATTTATTATAAATATTAGCTGGGAAATCTCGTTCAGTAGCAGTTTTCTACGATTCTTATCCGAGATGATTTTGTTTCACAGTTCTGGTTCCTAGGATCTCTCCACCTTTTTTCTAATATTTTTTTCGCCCTGTTTTATTTCTCCAGTTTTAATTTATTTTTTCTTATTTACTGCGACAATGGAATACTCGGAAAAAATGCTTATGATAAAGGATGTTGTAATCAATCCGTTAAAATATTTCATTTCACGTAAATCGTCACAGCGGTGTCGGGTTCATGTAGTCGTTGTTCTACTTGCTACAGTTTTCCACGAATCCTGACTCATCCAACGTGTGCGCTGTTGATAACATTGAGGATTTAATTTCCTTTGCAGATCGTCCAGTTTTTATTAGTCGGGGCCCAGTGGTAATTTTCTGTTTTCTATATATATATACATATATATGCATATATGGAGAAACTGTGAGGTGTCTGGTGTCTTCTTCGTTGGACGAAAACAAGCATATTATCTGAACGAGAAATACCCGGTATCAACAGGCACGTTTCCTCTTGCAAATGAATGATTACTACAGGAAAGTTATTCCGCTGTAGAATGGAACACACACACACGAGTGGAAAAGACCAGATACTCTTTGGAGGGAAGACTGGAGACAAACCAAAGTTCTGATTGATGAAGTTGTCAAGAGAAATCCAGATATAAATAATTCTGATTTCTTTTCCCCCAATAAATTATTCAGTGTAACTGGGGTTTAGTTTTCAACAGTTGAATGAACCAACGAGGACGTTTTAAAAAATATTTAGTTCATCAGTCTTGCCATAAAGATTCATCTGACGCAGTGTTGGTGTCATCACTAAAATATAATAAAAGGTTAAAAAGAGTATTAACGACTTCTGATGTAGATTTACTGTAAAAAAATAAAAAGATTGCATGGTCAAGTGAAATTCTCCATATACCGAACAATCTGTCTGCAATCAGACAACACGTTCACTTTCTGGTAGGTCTCATTGGCTTCCAGGGAACATTCGCCCTAACTACTTAACACTATATTATTCACCATTTTTAATGACTAGACTACATTGGTTTAAATCTTTTTAAACATCTCAATTTTTCTGTTGGACTCATTAAATTGTGTCACTAATTAGTTTGTGTTCCGTCACTATATTTTAGGCTGAATATTTGGATATTTTTCTTTCTTTTACTGTTGGTAGTGCGGGAAAAAAAATTATAGTCTTAATAGTAAGTAATATTAGATTTATTTTTATTCCACTAGTCCTCGTATGAGGAAACAGGATACGTCATTACATATAATTATTGGATGCTACAATTAGAAGTGATACTGAAATTTCCCGGTCCAAAACATAAGAGAAGTATATAGAGTAATAATGACAAAAATAATAATTCTTTCACTGTACTAAGGGTATAATATAATATTTACAGTACTCAAAAAAAAAGATTCAATAGGCACCAGTAAAAAAATTAATGATTAGAGAATTAAGTATCATGCAATACAAGAATTACACAACACACACTAGGAGGAAACAGAAATGACGGACAAGTGACGTCACGAAATAGAGCGACGAGGAATCTGCAAACTCGTACGTGAAACGAACAAACAAAAGAGCAGGAAAGATCAACAGAGACTAAGCAAGTTATGAAATAAGTAGTAGTTATTAGCAACAGATTCAACACTCTTACAGTATAAATAAAAATAATTAATTAATAGGGGTACGATCAAAAAACTGCTGTACTCAGTAAAACACCAGTAGAATATTTTTTAGACTGAATCCGAAAACTCTTGTACTTATTATTATTGTTCTTTACCTCTGGAGAAAGACTTATCGCTGAATGGTCGATACTTCTCTGGTACAGAAGCAAAGATCTTAGACATGAGCGATTTCTAGTCTCATAATCGTGTGACTCGCCATTTTAGTTCCCGGTTAACGAGCCTTAAGATGTCGTGAATAAGTTCATATAGGGGGTAATGGAACGATTATTCGCCTATTTGTTTGGCTTCGCTGACAGTTATTAAATAAATGTATGTGAAGGAGAGTGGTGAGACGCGGAGCAGAGGAGGCAGTCAGTCTGGCGAAGGTTTCTCCCGTGAATCAGCCGCCTGCTATCGCCCCGGCGAGGGACGTGCAGGGCAGGGGGCGAGGAAGGGGACACGGGAGGCGTATCCGTACCTGCGTCGCGGGAGTGGGGATGGCGGAGCAGGGACTTTGTCGCGGGGCTGTTGGCAGCATCTGCCTCCTCCTCGTAGCGCGAGGTGCGCTCAGGTCCGGCGATCTGCAGTCGCTGTGTGATCGCGGCGAAGAGATGTTGGGCGAGCAGAAGCGCTAGCGACCAGGACCCAGGAGCCGGCAACGGTAGGAACCTTATTTTACTGCGAGTAACAGAGTAGATGGGGCACGAGGGAGATGCGCCTCGCTGACTCTCATCTTCGTGGTGCGCGCGTTATTCGCAGCCTGTAGCCGTCGTTGTTGACTTTGCAGAACGAGTGCAGCGAAACTGCCCGCGAGTCATTTTACCGCTTCATCTCTATCTCTTTCGTGTGTGTGTGTGTGTTAACCCCCCCTCGGGTCCACCACGTCTGTGCAGTGCCTCCTGGGGAACACCGGGGCAGGAAAAAATAACAGCCCTTTCCAGAAGATATACCTTACCACGTCTGTATCTCGTAACACAAAATTTTCCGGGTGCGTTTTATCAACTGCTGATAAGACATCTCTTCCTATCACTCTAGATGTACCTTTATCAATCTCTGAGAGCACACAGCATCCACACCAGCGACATTTACGGGCTGCGAGTAACATTTCTAATCGATCCACTTTTCACTTTATGGCACGAACCGTTGCACTATCATCTAAAATGTAGCAGTGTAGTTGAGTGACGTCGTGTAGTGATGTAAAGTAGATTTATTTATTGTGTTGACGACAGGCAGCTTCTCCAGCCGTGTGCAGATTCCCGAAAGTGGGGAGTGAGTAATTTTTTTTTCTTTTTATTATTTTACGACGAAGTAGTTGCTTTGTTGTGAGAGTGTGTCTGTGTGATGGAAGGAGAAGACTCCTCCCCTGGACTTATTTTCCTCCTCCCCCACATCCTAGTGACTTACCGCGTAGATGCCCCGAGTTCCTTTTAAATCTTCCTGGGCCTCTCTACTTGGTAATCGCGCTTCGTAGGTCCGTCAATATTCACATCAGGAAAAAAAAATTATATGGTTCCTGTCTCTCTCTCACTCACACACACACATTTCAGTTTCTCTGATTAGTGCGGGGGAGAGAGAAAAAAAAAGGTTAACACGTTCGGTTGCCAGGTGACGGCGGTGACGTCATTCTCACCCGAGGAGGGTATCTTTACCATCAGTTTCTTCTAACACGACTGTGTTTCAGTTTCACCAAAGCTCTGAATAATTCAGTTTCACTTTAAGTTTCTTACGTCAGTGCGAGGGGGAGGATTTGAGCAGCTGAATTAAGCTAAAACGTATATTGATAAAGTCTCTTCCAAGAACAAGCCCTTGTTCCTCGTACTCAAGTTTCTGCTATTCGTGGAACGTGAACACGTGAGTGTATCTCATTTTAGGTTTTATGACTTCCCAATATTGCTATTGTGGTGCAAGTGATTATTGATGATTTCCCTCTCGCACCTCCTCCCCCCCCAAAAAAAAGAAATACCAATAACCGACACCCCTCGCTGACGTGCAAGGTTCACTTCCGGTCGGTCCCAGATCCAAGAAATCGACGACGACGGCGTTGAAACATTCAACCAAATCCTCGTCACTATTGAAACCAGAAATATATATATATATATATATATATATAACACGCTGGTCAATAAATACATCTTTTAATTTCATAAATCCCCATCTACAGCGCCACGAATCAGGGACTAAATATAAGATGGAACAGGGCAATTTTTAAAATACTGATATTTAACTACTTTTTTTCTCAGAAACCGTTATAGATACAGCACTGAAAATATCACAGCTTATTTTTAATCTTATTCTGTGTGGAAGAAGTATAAATGATTTTTCATAATTATAGTATTAACTATTAATTTTTTTATCACAAGCTGTTTAGTAGAAGATCCATTAAGAGTTACTTCTAAAAAAACTTCTAAAAATTTTCCATAAAAAATAGAACGTGATGAGTAATTAATAACTGAATTTTTGTATTATAATAAATAATTTATTTAAGAGTTTACAAATCGGTAAGAGTAATGGATGTAAGGAACTACAAAAAATTTTCAAAGAAAAACAGTTAGGATTAATAAATTAATAATTAAAATTCTAATTATAGTAAATAATTTATTGTGCTTCCACACTCATACCTGTAAGGTTAAAAATAATCAGTAAATATGCCAGTGCTGTATCTACAACGGTTTCTGAGAACAAGGTACCTAAAACTTAACATTGGCAAAGGTAGGGGACTTTTTTCCTCTGATAAACGTCGTAATGGTTAAGTGAAAACTAACTTCGTCGACATAATAGCAAGTGCCACCACGATTACCCTCCTGTTTTATTCGATTATTGATATTAGTTACCTAAGAGTCTCCACTCCCCCTTTGGCTTTCGCGACTAATGCCATTTGTCCCGGGGCGCAGAGGCTTCGGAAGAGGCGAATCTCGACAATGGGGTGGGGTTTGTTAAATGTGTAAGGTTTCTGGCGGCGGCTCACCAGGTCCACGACGCCATTTCGCCTTGATGCTGCTGGAACGCACGCAACCGTTGCCATGGCGACGAGGCGCGTGGGCGGGTCCGCTCAATACGCCGCATCAGTCCACCTGCCCGCAGAGCCATTAGCGCGTCCTTTCCTCCTCAGCGCGAACAAACCGAATTTCGTAACTACGACGGATTCGATAAGGAAATAATGTTTTTTTCGGAGGGGGGAGGGGGGGATGTTACATTGATTGATTGAGAGATTACGAGAAGGATAGACGAAGTAAAATATGAGAGACAGGAAGATAACAGGTTCTTTCAGGAGCCTTGGAAGATGGAATTAAAATATGAACAAAATGTATGACCCGCAATAATTCAAAGCTGAAGCTTCACATGTGTTCACCCGCTCTGTAGCAAATGCAGAAAGCAGTAGAACAACTCTCTTCTTCTGGTCTGAGTGGATCAGGTCCATATCTGTGAAGATTCCTCTCATCGAATGCTTAAGACGCTCTCCGACACTTATCATCGTCTAATTTTTCAATCGCTGTTGAGAATTCTCAAAACCGTACCGTTGAACCCACCACCCACCCCCAATATTAAAACGTTATCTCTGTTGGTCTCATGACGTGTTACTTCCAAGAACGGCAGTTCTTCTCATTTAAGGGTGTCTTGTTGTTTCTTTACATTTAATTAAGGACTTAGACCGTCGAATTTGTCCTCCGTATATATTTTTTTGAGCCCCATTAAATGTTTCGTCGCATATAAAGAGATTTTCTCCCCATCCAGATTACGTAGTTTTTATTCTCTCGATATAATCGTAATTGAAACTGATTCGCATTTATTTGCTGTGAAATCGAACTATTTTTTCTCAGAATTAAACAAGATCTGACACTGTATAAAATATAGAATAATTAAATATGGCCAAGGACAGTCATAATAATTATTTTTTTTATTAAAAAAATTATTCTTTGCAGGCGCGTCAACATAAAAGTCATTGGCGACTTTCCATACCTACTGCATAATATTATTATTACAATTAATTCATATTAACTATACATGTTATTCTTAGTCTTGAATACCGGTTTCCTTCCTAAACTTTAATTGGTTGTTTATTGAAGCTGCTGAGGCGCACAAATTTTTTACTAAAAAAAATTGTCACCTCAGAAAAAACATATAATGCTAAAAGGAAAAAACCACAGCGTTTCTTCCTCTTTATTTGGGACCTCTTCAGGAGTATTATGTTAGTATAGTTCGGACTTTCGGCCGGGGAACTTGTTTAGAAGAAAGTCTAAATTATACATTACACGACTGTTACCTGAAGAGGTTTCAAAAATAAAATTACAATTTATATTAATTTCATAAAAAAGTGGACAAAGTATTTTTGTCACTTTAATTTTTGTCTCTTAATTGGTTACTTGATTGCCTTATTAGTATTCCTTTTTTTTACGAGGACGTTTTATATTTTTGAAATTTTTATTGTAGACTGGAATTTTTTATATAATAATTTTTCTCAACCAAATTTTATTATTAGCAATTTTTTTTTCATTTCACGGCCATTGCAATCAAAATGGCTAATATTTAAAGAAGAATTTTGGTAATTTATGTAAAATAAATTGAGGATGAAACGTTGTGTTCATACATTTATAAATATAATTCTGACTGTCCTCGGCCATATTTAATTATGGCTAAAATTGGGGAAAAATACACCGATATACATAAAAAAAATTCCGGAAAACTTAATTTCTTTTCAAAAACTTAATTTTATTTAGTAATAAGAAAAGTAGCCTACTAGAGACAAAAGAAGTGGTGACATAAATACCACAAGACGTTCCTGGAAGCCTTGTTCCTTTCTTCGGGTGCTAAATTAAATCACAGACAAGAGCCTAGAGAGAGACACAACTGCACGAGTCAGTTGACAAGACACAAAAACACATTTTTTTTTGCATTTATACATTTTACACACAAATTTATTTTATTAATTTCATTAGTGGAAGAATTTTTTTCATTTGGAGTTTTGTCAAGTGACTGGTGTAGTTAGTTGCCTCTCTCTGGGCTCTTTGCGTTTTTCTGCACCTGAAGAAAGAAACAAGGCTTCCAGAAACGTTGTTGTGTGGTATTTACGTCATCACTTCTTTTGTCTGTATTTTACTATTTTTTTTATTATTAGTCGATATAATTTGCTTTCAAAATTTTACAAATAATAATTTTTTTATAAAAATTCCGTAATGCATCCATCTTCATCAGTAAAATCCAATATTTTATAAAACTTACCCATTAAAATGGCCGCCGATCTCTTCTTGTAAATGTACATTTCCACAATTAATTTACTACGTCATTTATTTTCCAAAAAAATATTATACGTTTATACGTGGAGAAACACCATCTACATAAATTTCAAAGTAGTTGTAAAATTTTTAATTTTATTTATAGTGTCATTAGGTCACATGCGACTTTCACACACTGTTGCATTTCACTTTGTCGGGGGGGGGGGGGAAGGGGGAATAATTCGGTATGTGAAACGCAAGCGCGCAACATCCACGCCCATGCCGGGATTCGAACCCGGGGATCTGTGCGATAGTAAACACTACACCACAGAAGGGAGGTGACTGTTTTTATTATATTTGTAATTGGGAATTTTTTGTTCAATTCCAAATTGAAATCAGGAAGTATGAGAATTTTTATATCGCTCACACGTCGGTGAAAATAAACTGATACGTAATAGGACGAGTTTGTACTTGGAACTGGTGCACTGGACAGAGATTAACAAGCCTCGACGGTTGAATGGAATAAGTAGGTGGGATTTTTTCGTTGAAATAATATCTGAATTGGGACGAAGGAGAATTACTGTTTTCTGGGTAAGAAGTGAAGGTGTAGCAGTCGATAAAACTCAGCCGGTATTTGGCTGAATACGTCAGCCCGCGAGATATTTGTTCGGGGTATGTTTTTAAATAATATATATATATATATATATATATAAGTTGATGGAGAAGTGAGTGGCAGATAAGAGGAGCGCACGCAGCTGCTGGCCGTTGGCGCGGAGGTCCGGGGGTCGCCAGATGCGCCTTATCTTATACTTCCCCCAATGCAACGAACTGTCAATGTTTTTAAAGCGGGTTGGGTTGGGTTGGCTCTCGCTCTCTTTACACACGACACGAGGCAAGGCGAGGGCATTCGACATACGATGGGGGACCTCTACAGACACCCCAAGATTTCCATCTACTCGAGAACAAACAACATTAACTTCCGAGCAAATTAACAACGACCTCATACTTGCTCGCTAATCTCGTTATTTCACCTTATAAAATATTTACGCGGCATATCTTGTGGTTGTAAATTATCAATCAAGGCTCTAACCCTTGGATGGTCTTTCAGGATTAATTCCGGAAAGAAATTTGTTGATTTATTAATTTATTTTTATTATATTGTTTATAGTGTTTCGGTGTACTGATTAACATTGATGAATTCCCGATAAAACCGAGAAATTTAATTTAAATCGATGCTCTTGATTCAGAGAAGAAATTTAATTTTACATAACCGTTGTAACTGCATATGTGACGGATTCATAATGGTTTTCCTTGCAAGATAACTTATTAACTAAAAAAAAGGTAAATAAATATTTTAATTCATGAAACATACTTATACATGAATAAACGAAAAATAATACACATGTTAACAAGGAATATTAGCAGTCTTAATTTAATAGTCCTTCATATTTGTAATTGTCTCTTTGATTTTAATACAATTAAATTAGACAATAACGCCTCACGAAAGACCACCCAACTTTTGGGGACTCATCAGAAGCTGTATTATTATTATTAATAATAAAAAAATCTCTTGAATACTCTGAATTTTGATACCCCTTTCTATTTATAATTATGTAGCGTTTTCGAATTCAATGCAATTAAATTAGACAATTGCATCTCATGAAAGACCACCCAACATTATAAGTTATAAACAACAACAACAGACGGAAACTGGTAGGGAAATTATAAAGTGTAAAAAAAAATCGTATGAAACAGTAGAACATAAATATGGGAACAGGGAATTAAATCTGTGATTAAGAACCCCCCAGAAATATTTTAGACAGAGTAGAATAGTTGAGTAACCGCGAATTTGGGCCAGAAATTTGAACAATGGAATTTATTCCTTATTGTAAGACCGATATTTAAATTTTAAATATTTTTAGTTCTTCTAAAAATTTACTCTTACGATATATTTATGAATCCTTCCATCTAAATTGAAAGAGTATATTTTATTCTGAAACTACACATTAAAAACTGTGGAATTCAAACCCCATAAAGATTTGTGAATCGCCTTCATATTTCTTGTAGTTTTCTAATATTATTTTCTTGATTGCAATCTTTACTAAAAAAAGCGTTTAGATTTGCTATTATCAGAATTTTGTTTGTTCGAAATTTAAATATTCTCTTTAACTTTTTTTCTTCTTCTACAGAAGAGTTGATTTTCTTCCCGTTCAATTGTTTTGGGCCTCCACATTTCTGATGCAATGATCCCCCCCCCCACAATCCAAATTTTCAGGTTATTATTATTATTTTTAAGATCCCGAAGAAGGCCCACTCCTCGCAGTGGTTTTAAATTCGCCAGTTTGAATGTGTAGGATGCGTTTTCCCGGCGCCACCAGATGGAGCTACATCCATTGTTCTTGGATCACCTGTCCCATGAGCAAGTTCTTGACGCCCTCCCACGCCAGCAAAATAACTTCCAGACAGTGTCTCGCTCCTCACAACGATGTCCCGATGTAAATGATGATGGTTGTAGTTGTTGAAGGGGGGAAGCTTCCCTGGAGGTACCTGTCCTCCGCCTTCGCCCTCCAAGCATTAGTTCCGGCTCGCTGATCTCTCTGCATCCGGCCAAGCTCCAACCACACTCAAGAATTGGGGGGGGGGGGGGGGGCGGCAAACCTCATCTGTCTCTTCAACTAGACTGAGTTACTACTCCGCTTCCAATATCTAGAATTAAACTTAAATGCATTACCCGGAAAGTTTCTTTTTTTGAATAACGTATTATTTTTGTTAATCTAAGACATTTAATTTCTTAGAATTAAACATCGTTTAATGTTCCATCCGGATAATCCGCCAGCGAGCGTCGTTCCTCCAATATTATTATTTTAGTTTTTATCTTTATTATTATTATTATTATTCTCCTGGGTTTACACGCAATAAGTTAAAAATTGTTATGCCGCTTCATTCGCGTTTACAGAACTATAAATTGGACAGAAAGTGAATTTAAAACCACTGTGAGGAGTGGGCCTTCTACAGGATCTTAAAAATAATAATAATAACCTGAAGATTTCGTGGTTTTTTTTTCGGATCATTGCATCAGAAATGCTCGAGGCCCAAAATAAATTGAACGGAATGAAAATTAACTCTTCTGTAGAAGAAAACAAAAAAGTTAAAGAGAATATTTAAATTTCGAACAAAAGGAAAATTTCTGATAATAGAAAAAAAATCTAAACACTCCTTTTAAGTAAAGAGATCCCAATCAATAAAATAATATTAGACGACTACAAGAAATATGAAGGCGATTCACAAGTCTTTATGCGGTTTTTAATGTGTAGTTTCAGAATAAACTGTACTCTTTCACTTTATATGTAAGGATTCATAAATATATCGTAAGAGTCAACCGTCACGGTAATTTTGCAATTTTTTAAGAATTAAAAATTTAAATATCGGTCTTATAATAAGGAATAAATTCCATTGTTCAAATTTGTGGCCCAAATTCGTGGCTACTCAACTATTCTTTAACTATTCTATTCTGTCTAAAATATTTCTGGGGGTTCTTAAATCACAGATTTAATTCCCTGTTTCTATATTTATGTTCTGTCGTTTCATCCGATTTTTTTTTCTTTCACACAGACTGTAGTTTTGCCTACCAGTTTCCGTGTGATGTTGTTGTTTATAACCTGTAAAGTTGGGTGGTCTTTCATGAGATGCAGTTGTCTAATTGAATTATAATGAGTTCAAAAACACCCTACGTAATTATAGATAGAAATGGGGGTATTGAATTCAGAGTATTCAAGAGATTTATTATTACTATTATTATTTATTAATACAGCTTCTGATGTTTCTGTGACGTCACTTGTCCGTCGTTTGTGTTTCTCCTCCCTAGTGAGTGTGAGTGCGTGTATGTCAAGTTTCGTGTTTATTTTTGTGTGATGTGTAAATTCTATATTTTTAAATCACGTTACAGGTTGTAACGCTCCAGCGGGTGGATGTGACTTACATTAAATTTCAAACAATAATTTTTTTTCTAGTGTTTCACTGTTGAAGACTTGTTATTAGTTATTAAAGACGAAAACTTGTAAGTTTGATGTGAACCGTAGTTACGTAATAACTTTGGAACTTTTCTTCCTTCACGAGATCCGCTTCAAATTCTCTTTTCCACCGTGTAAAGGTGGATGATGCGGTCGTAATTTGCACCATTTGAAAGAAATTTCGTAATTAATAATGATAATTGTCAGCACTGAAGGTAAGCAGAAAAAATTCTGTATTTAACGTAATTTACGATGCGGCCGGAACGTTTTACCCGCGGAGTTGTTTGGACGTCTATAAAATTATAATTTACGGGAAAAGAGGTTATGATTTGTTGACATTTGGCGTCATGCACCGAGTTTTAAGTTTGTGTTTTTTTTATTCACGTAGCGTCCATCCGATTGACGTTGTTTGCCTTACGATGACGACTTTGTAACGTTACTTAACTTGATATTTCTAGTCAATGATAATACCCGTTGTATGCCCATTTTCTTGATTGTCTTACCAGTGTTGCCAACATTTGCGAAGAATATATATATATATATATAAATTATAGGAGTCACAGCTGGTCACAAAGAGTCCCAGACCTTTACAAGAAACAAAACCCTAATACTTTCAGTTTGTTCCAGGTTCAGCGGCTCAGATCTCCAACTGACGACGACCCAGAAAACTGTTCGAAACGTTTCGACGTCCTTCATTCATTTTACAAGTTTTATCTCTGACGGGAAGAAATATAAATTGTTTTTTTTCCCCCACAGTAAACTTTGAATACGTCCATTGCTGGCCGGGGGGGGGGGGGGTTTCTTCTACTTCTTCTCTGGAATCAAGAGCATGAAGTTGTTGTAAATCCGTATCCTTCGCATTGAGAGCCCTTGGAAGGTCCAGCAGCTCCTGGATGCGTCAGTGCCGAGCACATGACCGGCATATTGAGAAGGATCATCCTATCTACGTACTTAAAAATTACGTTCTTGTCGTAAAAGGAACATTAAAGCGTGAAGGAAGGGGGAAAAAAAATAACAAGAGTCCGTGAAACCGCGTTGACTTGTCCTGAGACCTGGAATGGGAGAAGAAACGGCTCGAAAGTTAATTTGTTAATTTTTCCGAAGTGGAATATATATATTTTAAAGTCCACTCTACTGTTAAAAGTCATTTTAAATTTTTTTAAGGAGTCTACTTTACCTTGAAATATAATTACCGTCCTTTTGCACGTTGAGGCAATTATTATTGATTATTCTCAGGAATCGTTCATCCTTTCTTCTTTCTGCATTGCAAAATTAAACAACATATATACGGGGTTTTGGATGGAAAAATCTGAGATTTGTCACCGGGACCCTTTTGTGTGACGTCATTTTAACGGGAACGTTTCGCCGAAAAACACACACACACACACAAAACTGGCGACGTCGGTTACGAAAACTTTTCTGAAAATAACCTTGACTTAGATTGTTAATATACTGCCGAGTATTCTTTTTCCTCCCGTCAGAGATAAAACTTGTAAAATGAATGAAGGACGTCGAAACGTTTCGAACAGTTTTCTGGGTCGTCGTCAGTTGGAGATCTGAGCCGCTGAACCTGGAACAAACTGAAAGTATTAGGGGTTTGTTTCTTGTAAAGGTCTGGGACTCTTTGTGACCAGCTGTGACTTCTATATTTTTTTTTACCGTGAAGACAAGCAGTTTGTTACAGATCGAAACGTTGGGGACTTTTTTTTAAAAAAAATAAAAAAATGAAGCTCCATTTTTCCAGTTGTAAATGGGACTTGAAAATATTTTTTTTTTCTTCATCGCAGTTCATCGTCACGGTAGGGGTGTGGGTGTGTGTGTGTGTGTAACGTAAGGGAAGGAACGTAACGTCACGGAAGTGAATCGGAATCCACCACGTCAACGGGCGTGACGCGTGGATTTTAAAACACACATTCATCACTCTCAAAATATATGTGTTAAGAGGAAATAATAGATTTAAAATTAAATTCTTAACTACCGTTATCTCCGTGAAGAATCCACCGCCATTTCTAATCCCTTCCCATGATTTTATTTACCTTCAAGTAACCCGGATCTGCTAAAATATAACCAATTTTTTTTTATAAATGTGGCACGAGTGTTTGAAATCATTCAATATTTTTAAATGTAATTTTTTTCAGGAAATTTTATATATTTCGAAGCTCCACTTGTACCGCCCGTGGCGTCCACACACTCAGTTTTAACCCTTTTTGTAATTTTCTTAAACCGCGGACAATTAAATAAGATCACTCCAAATTGTCAAATTCTGGCCTGGAAATGTTCTCAGATTTTTTTAAAAAAAATCTTTTAAGGTTGATTTAATCAGTTTCTCTCTCTGCCCCTTCGTCACACCAGCGCCGACCAGTGGTCAATGAACACGACTCATTAAGCCACGTTTTTATATTTTATTTTTTTGTCTCCCGCGGTGGGGGCTCGACTTTCCAGAAACGTGTTGTGTGTGAGTCCATGATAAATTAGTGAAGGGGGCCCGCGGGTGTAAAATTAGTGATTTAAACGGCCTCGCTGGATCGTCGTTAATTCAATCAACCATTTGTTTTCTGTGTGTTTCCTGGGAAGCTTCGATCATTAGTCCGAGGAAGTTGTTTGGGAAACGTGGCGGCTGTGCCGAAGGAAGCGGAGGAGGACTGTGTGCGAGGCTAGCGACGCTTTAGCATTCCCCATTGCAGATGCAGGTCTACGTGTCATAACTGCCGCAGCGTGCGGATTCCTGCGGACGGACAATGGTGGCTCCAGCGGCCACGACGTCATCGGCGGTCAGTCTCTTCACTTCCAATAAAATGTTGTCCCGTCTGAATATTGAGCAGACGAGCTTCTTCCCAACTGAGTTGTCCGTTTGATCTGACTTGTCAACCATCGGGTTTTCTCCTCCCCAAGGCACTTTTCTCCCCCTCCCTTTAGATCCGTAAAATTGCTTGCAATTCCCCTATTAATTTTTCTAATGGCGTGCCCATCCGTAGTATGCACGTATCGATTGAATATAGATTGGAAGTGAGCCACTGGTGGCAGCTGATGGGCGGTTAAGACCAAATATAAAAATATTGCTGATGTTAAATTGGACCGTACGGATATAAATAATTATTAATATAATTCTTGTAAATATTGAATAATATTTTTAGGATAAATATGAAGTATCTAAAGCTTCCAGAATGTAAAATATGGAGACTCTATGCAGTTACTTTAATCACCCAGAAATATATTACAAATTAACATTTACATTTATCTAAAGAATACGTCAATATTTACCACTAATTTTTTTTTCTTCTTCAAGAGGCTGCTGGTTCTCTAACTCTATATAACATTCAATAACACTCAGGCGAAGCTATTCCGATTATCTTTTATTTTATTTTTGCAACTGTTCCTGTTAATTTCTATTTGACGACCATCCCCAGTAATTTTATTTATTATTAAAAATTTCTTTTGAAATTAATTATTAAAAGAAAATCTATTGTTTTTCGGCCGCAACGTGACGCCAAACCGCTTGGTCGAAATTTGTTAACCTAAATTTTCATGTAATAAATTATAAGTGAATGTAACTGTACACCTGAAGATCTCCCAAAGAGGTACGAAACGTTGTGTCTGATATATATTATTATTTTAAATAGAATAATAAACACACATTTTTCTGGCTAACAGGCGGGTTTCTTTAATATTTAATTTAAAAGAATTTCTGTATTAATCACGAAA
Organism: Zhengitettix transpicula; assembly: GCA_037074705.1. Taxonomy (NCBI): domain Eukaryota; kingdom Metazoa; phylum Arthropoda; class Insecta; order Orthoptera; family Tetrigidae; genus Zhengitettix; species Zhengitettix transpicula. Next base: position 90,902,890 of record CM073593.1, on the reverse strand, counting down.
TTTTGATTTAGCGGCACAACAACGTTTCTGTACATAGTTGTGTCCTCTTCAGGCTGTCTTTCACTCAACGTGTCCTCAGGCCTACTCAATCCGACTTAATAATTTTAATTTAATTAATTTTAAAAGATGACTCAAACATGTACAGAAACGTGAAAAACAGCAGCCTATTAATCATTAACGTTTCGTCCCTAATTCGGGACCTCTTCAGGCGTAAATTTCAATAAAATTCGATGTAATTTAAATTTCTGAAAGTTCGGTTTCCACACGCACGTTGCGTTAAGTTGATCATGTCATTAATTATAACGAATTTTATTGTAATTTACACCTGAGGAGGTTTCCAATTTGGGATGAAACGTTGCTTGTGTTAAAATTATAATGTTCTATATTTTCTAATAATTTGTCTGTGTTATCGACTGACTAGATTAATATAATTTAATGAATAATATTTTTTTAATTACAAAAATATATCTGTTAATGGCCGTCGATACTAACTTATTCCGTCACGAAATTAGTTTACGTAGCGATTTATATGAAAATTTTCTGACTCTACGTTTGACCGGATTTGAATGACGTAATAATAGAGAGTTTGGGTCAGAACCGGGCGTCGTCATCTTGACATCGCTCCAGAGTCTGGCGACGTTCCGCCGATCTGAGCGTTTATTAACTTTCATCTCGCGAAGTTATGAGAGATGCGTAACTCATTCCGGTCGCCGATGGTCACTCCCCGTGCCAAAAACCTTTCCAGAAGTAGCCATTTACAATCAAGTGACGCGCTTCCGGCCGAAACAAAACACTGCCGGGGTTGTTGATCCTCCGGGACGCGTTGCTAACGCGGCAGATATCTCGCTGCTTCGCCATCATCAACAAATCGCTTCTCATGTTCCGAGATCCTTAACCCCTTGACATAATCACGGAGCGACGGTAACAGACAGACAGAGTGCAGTTGGGGTCGGGGAGAAGGAGAAGAAGAAGGCCCTTTGCCCCTAATGGGGGCGCGTGAATGGGCCAGCTGAGGACAGCGCCGAGGGTAACGAACTGCTGACAGACGCTCCTCGGAGGAAGTGAAGAGTCTGCACCGCGGCCATTGGTCCCGTGTCGTCACCTCAGCTCAGCCTCTTCGTGTCACTCAACCCTGAACGCGACCAACAGCAAATAACTCGCCGATTTTAACCAAACTAAAATTGGCTTCCGAATGAACCAATATTAATTTACGGTCACTGGAACATTTCTCAGATATATACATGTGCTTGCAGAATTGTCCCGAGACGACTTTCAGTTCACATCCTGTCCGAACAACACTGGTTTTATTCAGGGTTCCCCACACCTCTTTGTCTCGTCTGTCCCGCTTCACGCCCACAGTACTGCTTCTAATTTTTCTATTTTCTTTATTTCTACTCTTTGAAGTGTTCAGTAACACCGCCATCTTCATTACATCCGCCACCGTTGCGCCATCAGTCGTTCAATAATTAAATCGGTATTCCGAAATTTAACCATGGTTACTGGACCCCCAAGTGACTGTGTCAAAACAGAAAGAGTGGTTTTTCCGGATAAAAATTCTGCGGGTTTCCAAAGTTTTTTGTTGTTTCTTTCTCCCTGAGAATATGTCGACGGTGCTGCTCGATGAAACGTCGATGCTTAGTAAACGCCACCCACCAGGTCGGAAACCTGAGAATTACGTGTGTGTGTGTGTGTTGACGACAAAGACTATTTTATCAGAATTCTAAGGAGAATGGTGAGTAATACCTTCACCAGAAGCTCCGTTGTATTATTTTATAAATTACAACCAAATTACTCTTTGAATCTATAAAGGTCAAGATTGAAACGAGTGTGCATGGACACTCCATAACTTTTTTTAATAACAAATAATTTCATAGATAACACAAATAACATAATAACACCCAATAAAAATAGAAAAGAAGAAAGATAAAAATTATTCTAGGAAAACTCTTTGACACCTAATCGAGTGATTTGGAAAGTCAACGAGTGATTCCTGACTCCATTTTCATTTATGGTCCGTCAGACATCGGTAATCACATTCTTTGAAAACTATTAATTTAACGTCTGTTTTTGAATTAATAAAACAATTGACGACCTTATACCGAAACACTTTTTTTTAAATTTTTTTATTTATATTATAACGACGTTTCGATACCTTTTCGTAACATCTTCAGGTATTAATATTAATTTTTTTTATAAATTTAAAAATTAATTGGAAATCAATTAATTTTTATTACGTGATTGAAGATTAAATAAAGCTTAACTTTTGCAAAATTATTTTATTCTCTTCGACAAAAGGACAATCCGTGTTTTGATGTACTGTTGCCGTTATATTTTAAAATTATTTCGTCCAAAATATAAACGTTAAAAATTTGTTCTTGGCGTTTTCTTCTTCTTATTATTATTTTAACTATTAACATGGTCGTATTGGTCGAAAATGTATTTAATAAATAATGCTCCTTGGCTGATATTCTTTTTGCGTGACTGACGTTCTTGAACATTATGTACATTGCGCCGTTTACCGCCCATTATGGAAATTATGTACGTGACTCTTCAAATCTTACAAAATGGTTTTTAAGTAGCTTTCATTCATTATGATACTTCTTTCTCTTTTCTTTGAGAAATAATTTAGCACAGGTGTTGTAGGAACGTATAAAAATTAAAACAATTACGTTAATTAATGAATAAGAAAGGTACAGAGAAAACAGGGGTAATATAAATACCACACAATAACGCTTCTGGGATCTTCGTGCCTTTCGTCAGGTGCTAAGAAGAGCCTAGAACGACACAACTGCACTGGTCACTTGACAACACTCTTTTTATTTTTATTCTTTGAGTGTTGTCAACTGACCAGTGCAGTTGTTTCGCTCTAGGCTCTTCTTAGCACCTGACGAAAGGAACAAGGATCCCAGAAACGTTGTTGTGTAATATTTATATTACCCCTTTTTTTCTCTGTATCGGCTACCTTTCTTATTCATTATTTTCAATCAGATGTAAATTTTTTCATTTTAATTACGTTAATTGTTGAGAAATAAATTAATTTAATGTAAGTAATTAAGTTTTAAAAAATTACTTTATTATTTGTAACCGGGGAATGGGGATTTGACGAACTGAAGGCCCGAAATCTTCCTGGTAAAATTAATTCTTCACGAGTACCGGTGGCCGTGACTGAGAACGTTTATCCACCGACGGTCATAGATCAGCCTAATTGATGACTCTATCGATTCTGTTGTGGGAAAGTGAACATCGCGGACGCTGCGCTTTTGTTTCGCGCGGTGGCTACTGGTCGCGTACCTGGGCGCAGATGTCCGTCCACATATGCAAAGACACACACACACACCCGTTAGATAATAAATAATCTCGCGGGGATGCGACGTGAAAAAGACTCCTCGCTAAATCCGTACCTGGGGGCCATCTTACCTGCGAAGATGTGTAGTTGTTTTGTTTTTTTCTCGTCTTCGGCTCCCTTTATCACAGTGTCTTTTATCTCAAGGACATGCCTTTTTTTTTCTCCGAGGCCCTCCAGGCAAGGAACAACTGCCGGGAGTGAAAAGAGACATAATGACACCGGAAGGCCTCATTGCAGATGGCGCATGCACAGTTAGGCCGAGGGGGTCCAGTGTACGTACGGAGGGTCACCGACGGACGGCAAAATCCACGGCCGATTGGCATGCAGAACGCGGGCCTCTTACGGTTTCCGCCGATGCACAGGGAATGTGTTAAGTCGAGATGGGGGGCATCAGCTGGAGCATCTTCGTCGTCGTTTCCACAGCTTAGATCGCGACAAGTGCTTGGCATGTTCAATTGAAACCCCCTCGTTGGCGACGCTCGTAAGTACAGTGCTCAATCTCTACTCTCAGACGTTGTGTAATCGCGAGATGAACAATTCGTGTAACTTAGTGCATGCAAACTGCTTGAGTGACATCTTACATCAGTGAAATTATTCTATGTCCGTTGCAATGATTTTTTCTCCGCCCACCCATACTAAATCATAATTTCATTAACAAAAATTAATTTTAATAATAAGAAAGAGTGATAGTATAAATACCATACAACGTTTCTGGAAGCCTTGTTTCCTATCTTCAGGTGCTAAGAAGAGCCTAGAGCGACACAACTGCACTGTAGGCTTTTCTTACCACCTGAATGAAGGGTATTTATATTGATCACTTCTTTTGGCTGTATTTGGCTATCTTTCTTATTATTAATTTTCATTCAGACGTAAACTTTTTCATTTCCAAAAAATTAATTTTTAGCGACGTTTCGTCCTCTTGTAGGACCTCTTCAGGTTTAGCCCTGTTTTTAATAATGTTGTATGTAATTCATCTCTTGCAAGGCGCAAGGCAGTAGAAGCTTGTCTCTAAATTTTATGCGTGTATTACATACGCAATCATAATTAAAAATCGAAGAGGTCCTTACAAGAGGACGAAACGTCGTTAAAATTAATTTTTGTATAAGAATATTATAATTTTCTTACTGAATTTATGTATTAATTTCGTGTATTTTTAATAATGAATTGTAATTTGTCGTATGGATGTCAATGTTCTATAAGGCGGATGAAGAAGTACGACCAATGATGTTCCTAAAGTAATGACAATGTCTGAAGCCGCAACCATCAATTTAATTTTGAATCTCCTTTTAGCCCCGTATTTCTCGTGACCTGAAATTCGGAGAATTAAATAGCGTATGTTGAGCATTGAGAAAGTAGGAATATTAAAAATGAAAATCCATTCAAGTCATTAGAAACCGAGGTCGAACTTTCCCCGCTGGCCGGTGGAGGCTGTTGATGGTGAGGGGCGAGGGTTATTACTGTGCACGTGTTACTCAGGGGCGAGACCAGGTACTTGTGCATTAACCCGAGGTGTCCAGCTTGACCGTTGTGACCCTCGCCACGAGCCGGACAGGTCCGGCCAATTTGCCTGGCACACGCCAACAATGACATGGTCATCTTACCTGACCCTCCGCAGGACCACCCTTCACTGTCCAGCCCGTGGAAGAAGGTCCTGATCCCAGGTTCAGGAGTCCCCATTCATAGGCTACGGTTTATTATGCTCCTAACCGGACTCCACATGATGATTTCTACCCTCTTCCGTCCGTATCCAGTCGTAAATCACGGTCTTGACTGACTTTTTTTTTACATTTCCAAATGTGAGATCAGTGACAAGTGTCAATGAGAACTGGTCATCCCATGTTGATGTACTACTGTTAAATGTCTTTTGTGATTACGAAGGAAAGGTTGATTCCAACGTTTCGGACTCTGGTTGTGCTCCAACTCAAGAAGAAGGTCGCTCCTCGAGTGTTACGATGTTGATGTTTTTACAGGTCGGAAATTTCTATAGAAAGGTGGACATTTTGACGGATATCGGTGCATTAATAACCTTTAACAGATTCTCAGTTCGCATTATATATGTAGAGTATTTTCCGACGTCCATCGTGATTCAGCCAAGGCAAGGTACGATGAAGGTCCAACCTTCAGTTTCAGAAATATCGTCAGTTTACCCAATTAGTGATTCGTCTGTGTGTGTGTGTGTATATATATAATTATATTCTTATGGAATGATTGCAGATATATGTAAATTGACGTATTTGTGGTATCGTGAACCATCACCAGTCGCTGTCAGGATTTACAAATCTTTGCCTTCCAAAAGGCAACGTATTCGTGTTAAATCGCTGTAACAATTACTTAATAAACAGCCAATGTGTCAGAAAATTATAAATTATTAAAATAATTCCCCCCCCCCCCCCCAATACAACGTTTTGTCCTCAATTTTCGGACTTCTTTAGGTACTTATTTCGGTTACAACTGTCACAGGACTCAGCCCAAAAGTCTAAATTAATATTTCTTCTAACTTAGAATAATATTTATATACGTAGGGTTGAAAAGTGTACCTGAAGAAGTCCCAAAATTGAAGACGAAACGTTGTATCGAAATGATTTTTGTGTGTGGGGGGGTTTAAATAATTAATTTTTTCTGAGATATTGGTTGTGTTGTTTATTTATTAAACGATAATTGTCAGATTATATTAAATATTTAACGTCACATTAATTTGTGATGCTTCAAAAATTAGATCGCCCACCCACACCCATCCCCAAACGGAATACTGTAACAATATTTATTTTTGTAACGAAAGCTCGTGACGGATATTTATTTTCGGAGTCGTCAATCGTGAGCGCGGTTCGACGCGGTTCGCCATATTGTCTTTATTTCTTCTTCTTAACCTGCTTTCCAGGATTAGGCTTTTAGCCTGTTCCGGCTTCAACCTTTGTCTTCCAACACTCCTATTGCCTAATGGTTTATATTCCAGCACTTGTTTTGGAAATCTGTCTCTCTCCACCTTTCTTTATACCCTTGTTAACTTATCTGTGATCGTCTGAACACTTATGGAAGTACTCCTTATTTTATCCATCCTTGTACACTCCTTCACTGCTCTAAAAAAATTTCATTTCAGCTGCCTCTTCTATTTGTTGGAGCTCTTTATTTATGTTTTGTTAGCCAGCATTCTGACTTTGTAGGAACTGCCATCACCTTACGAAATATAATTTGTGTTTCTTTTCTGGTTTTACCTTTCATTGTTCTTATTTTTGTCCCTCATATCCTCTGAAAATTGTATACTTTATTTGTGATATCTTTATCCTCTACAAATGTTATCTCACATCCTAAATAATGGAAATAAGATACCTGTTCGAGTGCATAATTTTCTAACAGTCCGCCCCCCCCCCTCCTCCAAAAAATTCCAAAATTCGTGTCTTGTCATCACTTAACTCAACACCGACACATTCTCGTGGTAACTTGAATTTTTCAATCACCAGCTGTGTTTATTTATTTATTTTTGTGAGCGTCAGATCCGTATTGATTTCCCCTCCTCAAGTCTTGCCTCAGCGCACTTTCGGCAACCGCTTTCCAGATAACCAAGTCACGTTCCATGAATATCAATCACGCATCCGGAAAAAAAACCGCCGCCGATTCCCAGAACCTGGCTCGCCTTATCTCCCTTTTTCTTCTGCAGTTGTAGCCCAGATTGGCGGCTCTTATCACGCGATCGGAATATCAGGCCGGTTCAACGGACTCTCCCTCTCTCTCTCTCTCTCTCTCTCTGTTGCGATAAATGACAAGTATAGACGGGTCACCGACAACGAACGCATGTCGGAAGATGTCGGAAGCCGCTGGCTGGCGAGCGTTGCCGACCTGAAGACGTGGCCCGCATCCGCCCATCTCGCGCGTCCAGCATTCCTGACAGACCGCCAAGAAATGGCGGCCAGGGAAGATCGCCCTACATATAGTCCCGGACAACGGGATAGAGCCCGCAGACTAGCCGCATTCCGATCTCACACCCTGGCACGGCAACCGTCCTCAACACTGGGGAATTTCCCTCGGATTATTTGGACTTGTAGCCAACCCTCAAGATCATAAAAATTCTACCAGTTGGAAATACATTTTTTTAAAAAAATAATATCTTGGAAAGATTAGTTACGACAGATGTCACCGTCGCTGTTGGCGGATGAACGAGAACAAATAAAATCAATTTTCACTTCAAGAATAGAATGAAAGCTTCGACAAGCTCGAGTCATAGAGACCATGAAAATAAATTATCTGGAAGGAAAAAATTACGACCGTTGCCAGGAATCGAACCCAGAACCATCCTGAAATGACTTTCATTTATCTTGAATTTAAAATCTAAAAAATAATAATTTCATCAATTTACAAAAAACAAATCCACTCTTTCAATTCTTCGCCGTGGTGGTAGGAAAAATAAGATGGCGGCGGAAACTGCTGAAAATTGCAGTGAACTTGAGACATACAAATTTATTGAATAATATGAAAAAAATATAAGGGTTTAAGAGACGATTCGATTACGAGAATGTGTCATTAAAAATAAATTAAAAAATTTATCACTCGCGAAACTCATAAATTGCGTTTAAAACGGGCGGAATAAATTTCTAAATGATTCCGCAGTGAGATGTTAACTCTCTTTGCTTTCACGATGGTGGCCTGACTGTCTTAAAAAAACTTACCGTCACTCGAGTTTGACACTGACGACCAAATATGTGACGTATTTCTTCTCCAAATAACACGCGCAAATTGGCAGCACCGTGACTAAATTCCCCCCCCCCCCTCTGTACCCTCCTTTGCGTGTCGTCATTTAATTTTTGATTTTTCCAAATAAATCCCGAGAAGAAGACCAGTCACTCGTCGAGAATTCTACTACTCCTACTACTATTTGCGTGGGCAGGTGTTGGGTTAGTTTCCGTCGGGAGGCGCCTTCTGGGAATCTTATTTCTCTTATCGCTCACATGACGCGAGGCTCCGCGACAGGCAACAAAAGTCTAGGAAAATGCTCAACAAGTAGGAAAAGCTGAAACGTGCGTTTTGTTTCGAGTTACTGGCGTCACTGACGTCGAGGAACGTATTACAGCGAAGAAATAGGTGACGGGGTCTTTTTGGAATTTGGTTAGGCTGAATTGGCATTTTTTTTATACGCCGCAGGAATGTGTAAAAGTTGAAATTGTTTCGGAATTCTATCCAAGGAGCTCTGGTTGCCCCCCCTCCCTCAGTGTGTAACAATAAATGGTTGTCAAGTGACTGGCACGATCAATACAGATCATCGTTGGAATTGCGTCTGACGTCGCACGCTTATTGAGGTCCCAATTACTTATGTATTTTGACGTGTATGAGTGAGTGTATAAAAAGTGGCATGAAAACTCTTCACAATGGCCAGATGAATTATTCATCCGCGGATCTAGGAAAAGTAGTATGCAGGTAGGTGGTAGAGGGGCAAAGAATCTGCCTGTCGTGCAGAAAGTGTTGCAGCAGTCGCTTTTGGGAGCGGATTATCTCCTCTTCTGCGGCAGCGGGGGAAACATTGAGGTCCATTAGGGTGCAATGGAGGGTTGAAAGTCAGGTCACACCCGCCGCCGCTGGGGGGCGGCTGGCTAATCAATTGGCCGGGGCTGGCTGGTACTGGGGCGTGTAAAGTGTGCAGAGGACACTGCGGGACAGGTCCTACACGGAGAGACTCTGCCTTTTCAAGTGGTGGTCCCCCCCCCACACCCTTCATTTCTCTTTGTGTGCAGCACCCTTCAATAGCGCCATTGACAATGTGGTGTAAACTTATTTAGGCTTTGTTGGATGCCTGCAGGGGGGAGGGAGGTTCCGCGGCGGTTTATGTGGTGCCGAACATCGTGATGTATTAACTCAAGTCAAGAGGGATGGAGGCGTCAGTTACTCTAATCCACTCCAGCTTCACTTTTGGGACCTGACCGAAGAAACAAACAGCGTCGGCGTCCGTCGATACAGGGACACCATAAAATTAATTACCAATTTGACTGACTATTCATTATAAATTGGTAAAGTGTTACCGTAACAATATCCAATAAAACATACCCGTTTAAACTTCTAATTCATCATTTCAACGTCCACTTAACAGTCTATGTAATAAAAGATTGCATTTTTCTTCACCCTGTTTCGGTTGTGATACTGAAATTTTTCTTTTCCAGCATTTTCATAAATTAATAAGGTTAAGAGTTCCCAATAAACTCAGAAACGCTATTAATAATTTAATGTTTTGAATATTACATTTAATAATATAAAATTAAACCTGAATTCTTTTTAGAAAAAATTCAACAATTTTTTCCGTATTTTTTTGGGACCTCTATCAATAATGATTTCAAAAATAATTAAAAATAATATGTTGAAATACGTTTAAAATTTCAAAATTAAATTTATGATTTGGGAATAATTTATTTTAATATTAATTTCCGAAAAGTTCAGGTCGAGCAGATTATTCAGAGATTTATTAAGAGAAATTATATTTATAAAACCACTACGTTTCGTCCCCAAATTTTCATACATCTTCAGGTGTAAAATTTTTATTTAAAAAATATAATTGGGTAATATTAATTACATGAGAACTGGTGCATGAGAATTTTAAAGGAGCAATTTGCATTGATATTCTGCAATTCTCGTGTAATTAATGTTTCACTGTCAAAAGTCAAAACAGGAAACGTTTTTGAAGTAAATGTAAATTATTAATTTTAATAAATTCTGCCTTTTGGCCGTGATACTTTCATCACAAGTCGGCTGGTTTAAGTTTCCAGGTTTGTTTGTAATTCTCACGAAATTAATATTACTAATTTATGTTTGTTAATTTTGCACCTGAAGATGGCCCAAAATTCAGGGACGAAACGTAGTGTTTTTGAAAGGTTTTAAATTATATATTGTGACAATTTACATTATTCAATTCTTTATTTTCATTTTTGATTACTAATTAAAGACTCGTATTTGTTTCATGACAGTGGTGGTGTTTGAATTTGAATATAACATCGGGGGGGGGGGGGAGTGTAGTCGTAAAGAGAGAATTTATGTGATCAGGCAAAAGGGCGAACAGTGCTGGTTGCTGGTTGAACCGTCAGATCGTCAGTCTTTGAATCACCTTTCTCTCTCCCTAACTAGATCCTAATATCTCCGTCTTTAACACTCTTATTTCAGACATTTCTTCTCCAATGAATAAGAAAGATAGCCAATATACAAAAAATAGGGGGTAATGTTTCTGGGATCCTTGTTCCATTGGTCAGGTGCTAAGAAGAGCCTAGAGAAACACAACTGCACTGGTCAGTTGGCAACACTCAAAAGCTTTCCTTGCGTCAATACTTTCAGATTATTTTTTTACACTACGAAGTTGAGTTGTCGTAACAAAGGTTCCTGTTGCAGTGAGCTCCGGACAAGCCCCCGCCATTTTTGAGTGTTGTCAACTGACCAGTGCAGTTGTGTTTCTCTAGTCCGTTCTTAGCACCTGACGAAACGAACAAGGATCCCGGATACGTGTTGTGGTATTTATATTACCCTTTTTTTGTCTGTATTGGCTGTCTTTCTTATTCATTATTTTCTATCAGACGTAATTTTTTTTCATTACTTCTCCAAATTAGGCAGACAAATTTCTCCGCATTCAGTACCGAGATTTCCTCTCTATTTCTTTTTTTTTGCGTGAAGGTTGCTGGTGTCGTTTGTGCGCAATCGCCGCCGTGTGTATTGAAATGAAGTGCTGTCCAGGTAGAAAACTAGACGTCGAAACAGTTCCCCCCGTGGGTCGGGTCGAGGTCTTTCGGTGTTATGAAAACTTGGGCCGATGTTGGTGCTACCTAGATCGCCATCAAAGGCTCTCTTTGTCAGCGTATAAATGTTTGTATCGACGTCATGCCTGGCTGTGCTACATCACACTCCTGTATTTCATAACGCGCGCACCGAAGATTCCTCGAGCTCACGTTCGTTGCAACACCAGACGTTCCAACGCTGCCAACTCAGTCTCCTCCCTCGGTAACGGGGGAATTCAAGTTGAGGAAAATGGATCCTCGTTCGGTCTGTTTTTAGCGGAAAAGAACAACTTTCGGGAGATTGAACGTGGGGGGAGGGTAAAAGGACTCCTGAGAAAGGCTGTTGAGGCAACGAGGTGGTTACGAGATTATATTAGTGATCAATTCCTGCTGTAATATCCCAGAGCCTTATGTTAAACCCAAATAATAATCCTTATGCTAGACTCTTTTTCTATTACGACTATGACGTCCATGTTGTTCAGTGGTGCTTGTACAGCCCTGGTACGGCAGGTATACAGATACTGTGGGTTCATGACCCATCTCTCTTCCCTGGGTCTTTTTTGGCCCCTGGTTTGGTGTCACCCCTTCTTCCCTCGATCTGTCCGTAATTGCCAGCTGCTAACAGACAGTTGAGTGCTGACGTATTCAAGGAACGATCTTTTCAGCTGTAGGACAAAAGACTCGACGAAAGACGAGAACCCGACGGTGCGAGTCCTCCTGCCTTACTTACTGCCGGTAATTAATTTATCGTGATCGTTGTGTCGCGTTGCAGACCGTGTGGTCTGTAATAAGGACACCCTGTAAGGTCAGTTCTTTTAGCAAGAGAAAGTGGGATGAATAATAAATAATTTTACGAGAGCAACTCGACCAGTGTTGAGATTCCGAAAACTGTAATAAGACAAGTTGGCTTGTGACCAGTGATAAGACGCCGCTATTGAAGGTTTCCGCGTCCTTATCTCACCCAAGTTGCGCATCTCTTATCAGCGGTCTCCGGTAGGACATGGACACTACCTAACCTCAGCAGCTGTGGAGCAAGATACTTGACATGCTTCGCAGACGAGGATTATTCTGTGTGCAAAAAAAAAATCTCAAATAATTATTTTCGCTGTAGAGAGACTTGTGTTATCTAATCCATGTCGAGTTAATCCTCGGTTGATCCAAAGAGGTCATTCGTTTGATTGAAATTTTCCAGAGTCTAGATTGACTAATTTATCGGGAAGGTACTCCGTTGGGAATGAAGACATATTTGTTATTTCCGTCTATTCCTCTTTAGTATGCATCGCGTCACTCCGTGTTTGTCATGGAAGCTGCGGAAAATTCAGCATTAGGAATGACGGAAGAAGCGTTGTGTTGATTGGCCCAGCCAGCGAGTCCTGTTCCCTCGGATCCGTTTTCCCTCCTTACACGCCTGTGACATACTTGTGAGCGGAATAGCTTCACGTCCACGCAGGCAAAGTTAGGCGGCCATAAATCAGCCTTGCGCGCTGCTTTCCCAATGATCCTCTCAATGACGACACGATCATCACCCAGCCTTCACAGCCTCGTATCTCAACAGCGCCCTTGAGTATCACAGCCTTGGAGGGGGCTCCGTAATTGCTCCTTGGGACTGTCACACAGCCTCGACCCTGGGTCGCCTGTCCCAAGATCTGATGACATTGACGTCGCGTGTGTGAAAAAAAAAACGGAAACAGATCCGCTTTTCGTTGGTCGTGCTACAAGAAGAATAAATTGACGAGACGTAATTTAATTATCAAAGTCATTTCAGTTTAATTAATATTAACACTTCGTTTAACATATATATATTTGTAAATGTCAGCGGAATCCAAATAATTCGGTGGTTACGTCAAATTCTTGACGACTGCAGAGCTTCGATCGGAAGCTGATTGCTTCGTCGACACGGGTTCTTTCGACATGGCGGCCAGATATGTGCTTACACGAAGAAGCCCTATATACGGGGGCCAGACGTCGGCATGTTTGTCGTGTTTGGAACTCGGCGACACGTATGCGCAGTCATAGACGAAACATCGTCGGCAAGGACCTAACCTAACCTCCTCATTCTGTTCCTCTGTCGACGGACAATTTCCCTCTGAAGACTTTGTAGCAATAATGTTAGCCGTAAAAAATAATAATTGTAACGTGTAATATTTAAGTTCTCATATTTACGGACCGGTGCCTATAAACAAGAGTCCTGATGCTGGACAAATATAAGAAGAAACAATATTACCCATTAAAAATGTCGCTGTTAAAATTCTTTACCGGTATAGGACCAAATATTTTTGTGCGAACTAAATTTAATTAAAAAGTTAAATATTTTTCGCACACTGAAAATTTTTTTATTGATTAATATAAAAATTACCACAACGTTTCGTCCTCAGTATAGGACATCGTCAGGCGTACAGTAGTGTAATAATTTCCAGAAATTAATTTGGTGATATAAGTGTCCGCAAATAGTTCACGGTAATTTATCACTCCGAGAGAATAATTTTATTCTTTGGATTCAAGGACTAGTATTATATTCCGGTTGAAGTAGGTGAGGCGACCAGGACCATTAAGAGAAATCTCTTTCCGCGTTCGTCCTAACTGTAGTGTTGTGACATTCCAACCCCCTCCCAGGTCATTGCTCTGGACCGTTACCAGGGAGAGATATTCCCGTCCCGTCTCGCCCACGAGGGAGAAGGGTTCACCTTGGACTCCATTAAATATAAAGTTCCCTATTTTTATTTACAGTTTACAGAAACTTTTAGACTCACAACAAGTGAGTGGTCTTGTGAAACGACGATGAGAGATCTTCACCATCACTCAAATCGGCGTTTCACTTTTGTTCTGGGATGGGGTGGGAGAGAGGGAGAATTACACTTTGTCTAACACATGTCTGCTAGTAATAGAATCACCGTGGGAGGTGTGAAGCCTTGCAGAATTTTACCGAATTTTTCAACGAAGCGCAACACTAGGTTAGTGTATTTCACGTCTGGCAACTGCTGCAGCTGGACGTGGCCTGTTTTTGTTCTTATTAATTATGCATTTGTTTGGGTGCTTGAACGTTTTCAGCTTCCTTATTTCTCCCCCCCCCCCGCACCTCCCACCCCCACTAGCATAACCCGCAGTTATGACAAACATGACCCCAAGTAATTTTTATGTACCATATACAATTGAATTTGTTTGTTTGTTTTTAGTTGCTAAGTTCTTATACCGTAAGAAATGGATTTTACGAATAATGCAGAGAAGAAGAATCCTTATTTATAGAATGAAAAATAATATCTATGATTTTTTTTCTGTCTGAAATAATAACAAAATTCACGCAAACGGAAATTATTTATTTTTGAGAAGATTAATATCAAGCGACCCTCATGAGAATTAGAACTGTGAGTCGAATTTATTATATACGTGTTAATAAAAATGCTGATTAATTAACCATTTATTTAGTTCAATTAGGACATTAATTTTTGGAAGCAAATTAGGTGAATAATAATGATAACTTAATGATTTATTAATATTCTAATCTAATTTAATAAAAATAATTGAAAGTTAGACATTGTAAGAGTTTCTATGATTTGATTTAAAAAATTATTTTTTATTATATAAATATAATTATAATTAACCAAAATTTACATCGTTTTTTTTCTGTTAAGTTGTTTTATTTTGTTTAATTACTTAAGTAAACGGTGTTATATTAAATTTATCCATTTTTTTTGGGGGGGGGGGGTTAAAATTTTATTGTTTTTTTCCCCCATTATTTTTATATGAAACTGAAGAGTTCTTTAAAAAAGGAAAGAAACGTTTTACACAAATTGTCAATTTAAATTTCTTTATATATATATAATTATTTTCACCAAGCTTATATATATATGATACAAGTCAGATAAATCATATTTTTATTTAATTTTTATATAAAAGGTGTTGATTAATTTATAAAAGCGTGGGTTCATGATTCCTTTCTTGTTGTAACCGAATTTTTTTTTTTAAGAAAAAACATTTAAAAACCGAACGACGTTTCGTCTGATTTTTTTTGCAGATCTCATCAGATGTTTTTTTAAAAAAATTAGGAAACGTTGTGCTGTTACACTGTTCTTTATTCTGTCTGAATTGTGGAGAAAAGTTTAGTTAATTATCAATTTACAAGGATTTAAAAATCTATTAATGAGATATGACTCCAGAAAAAAGAAATGGTCGTGTTGATAATTGGAAAGATTTTTGGATCGTAGTGGGACAGTCGGGGGGGGGGGCGGGGGGCAGGGTAATGATAGTAGTAAGAGGTAGATAGCGCCATGGATCTGCATGTAAAGGTGATCGAGTAGGAGAAATGTTACCAGTTTCTTCTCGGAGGAATTGTTGTTGGAAGCTCCCGCGCCCTGGCGTGGAGATAGAGAGAGAGAGAGAGAGCGAGAGAGAGTGAGAGAGAGAGAGAGAGAGAGAGGGCGATACAATCTAGACCCTTTGCTTAATGGAATAACTGGTCGATATACTTAACAAGAAACTGAAATAGAGCCATTAGGAAGGAGGCAGGGCTCCAGGCAGGAAGCTGAGTCACACTCAACCCCCGTGTCGCGTGACCGTTAGTCCGTCATATTTACACCTGGACTGCTGCGCCCTTGCTTCGTAACATCTGCCAGCATCTCACTTTCACCAAGAGACATCTCCTAGCGTCACGTCGGTCGACATCCTCCAGCACCCATTGTTTCATCTGTGACGACGTGCCGTTCACTCTCGTCTGCATTTCGAAATTTTCGATTGCGCCAACGATGTAATCAGAGGTGGAGGAACTCCTGAAAAGTGTCTGTCTGACAAGAAAGCGGGCAAAAACCAAGAATAAAATGTTAATTTTAGTATTAAACTCAGATTTTTTCAATCAGCCATCAAATTGAAATGAAAAACAAATTTCAAAATCTTTAATTTTAAATTTTCAGAAGCTTTTGGTAATTTTCTATATTCACCTGGACGTAGAAAATTTTTTTTCAAAACATATTTACATATTAGCAAGGATCCCACATTTTTTTTAAAAAAATAATTAGTGTAATATTTTTTTTAAAAAAAATTAACGATTAATTTTAATTTTCAAAAAAATATTAAATTCATAATTTAAAAAAAATTATGTATGATACTTTTTCTGAAAAATATTTTTTTTTCTTTTGTCCAGTTGAATAAGGAATATTACCGAAAGTTCCTCCATAATCAAAATAAAAGATTTAGAAAGGGAAGAAATAGTTTTTTAATTTCAATTTGATGAGGGGTTAGTACTAAAATTACCAAATGATCAATTATCCGTCTTTTTAAAAATATTTTATATTCTTTAACAAAAATCGGATGAATATTTTTTTTTGTATTGTAAGTCAATCGGTAATTTTTCAATTTTTTTTCTTTAAACATATAACCGATAGAACCGATAAATTGTAATAAAGATGGCGAATACTGAGGCGGTTATTACAGAAAAAAATCCCATGATGATTTAATTGCCTTTTACAATGCAGAAAGTAGGAAATTTTATATATGGCTTAAGTATTTTAAGAGGAGGAGGATAATTGGTGTGTTATAGCAGAATTTTTATCTTATTTAAACTATAATTCGTAATACTTCTTCCCAAAAGTCTTGAGTTTTTGTCTCTGACTCAATTAAAAACATTATATTAATAAGAAATATAGCCAAATACAGACAAAATAAGTGATTACGTAAATACCACACATTTTTGTCAACTGACGAGTGCAGTTGTGTCGCTCTAGGCTCTTCTTAGCACCTGAGGAAAGGGGACAAGGATCCCAGAAACGTTGTGCGGTATTTATATTATCTGTATTTGGCTAACTTTTTTATTATTAATTTTAAATCAAATGTAAAATTTTTCATTATACCATTATATTTAAAGTTTTATTTATAATGTTTTTAATGGATCTGACCGGGCCGGTAATCGAACTCGGGACGTACCTCTATCAGGGTCGACTCCCAGCCAGGTACCAGCTTTCTCCATCCACTGTATAGAGCTGAAGATAAGCTCATTACAAATTTACGGCATAATTTAGTGACTGGATATTAAGTGTGAATTTATCAAAGGTGCAATGAATTAATTCAGGAACAGAATAAATGATTGATCGTAGCGTTCAGGCCTATTGGATTTGAATTTCAAGATCAGAATGGAAAATAGTTTCTATTGCGTTATTGCGACAACTGTTCAAAGCTGAATGAAACCCCAAAATAAAGTTCTGAAATGATTAAAGTACATTTTTTCTTATTAAAAATTAAACGAATGGAGAAGTAAATGTTTGTTTGTGTAATTTATAAATTATTTACGAGATAGGAAACTGTCTGACCCAAGTTCAGTTCCTGTGTGTGTGTTCGGTTGCCATGTTTTGATGACACAGTGAAATGATTGGGCAGAAGGGGGATGGAAGGGGGGGAGGATAAGTATCGAACAAGATATAGCCACGGCTCCGTCAGGCCGTTGTCATGGCGACGGTGGTACAACAACAGTCACCAAGGCAGAGTTCGATAGCATCCCTGGGCAACGAGAGAGCGGCGGATATTAAAACGAGGGGTTGGGGGTGGGGGGGAAACCAGCAATCGTTAATCAGTTTGGCGTTTTAACTGCGGATACGCAAATGGCGCAGTCCATGTTGTTACGTCGAAGCGAGGGGCTTCGGGATGTGGGAGAGCAGTTGAGTAGATGTTTTTGACCGGAACTGTCCTGCGACGCCCTGGGTAGACTTGTTGCGCCGGCGCCGCGCAGACGCCTCACCATTGGTCCAAGAGGCGGCGCCGGCCCCGGCCCAGGGATTGGATCAATGCAGCTGCTCATCTGCGGGCGCCGAGACGCCATCCTTTCCGCATTCTCGACGAGAACCCGAGAAAGCGTCTGCGCCATCCGATTGTGGCGCCGATAAGGTGCGTTTCTATCTCGCGAAGTTACGTCAGCTCCTGAAGACCCGCGCGCTCGCGTCGCCACCCCCGCGTCGAGCGAGCCCATGTTCGATGCAGTCACCTGTGCAGGCGCTTATTGATTCGCCCACCCACTCCCTTGACCGGCCGCTGTACCCGTCGCGCGTTGGCATGGCGACCGGGTCCACACAGACGCAAACAACACCTGCCAACTGTCGACGTTATCACCGCGAGAGAGGGGGAAACGGGCGCCCTGGGCTTGAAAAAAAGAAAAAGGTACAGTCGGACGCACGTACCACGATGTCACGAGCCAATCATCTGACACAAAGTCTCTAGAGGTTTCAGTGACGAGCTCCGCTCCGGAAACATGGATACGCCATTTCTATTCCCAGAAAGAAAAAAGAGGAACAGTATTTTATTAACCGAAGAATACAAAATGGTGCGTCAGAAAAGATAAATTTCACTACCCGAAAATTATATTTAATAAATATTTATTCTTCGTACTCAAGGTTGCCACTGGCCCGTTTTTTTTATAATAGACAATTACAGAATCCTGCGATAGAATGATGTAAATATTTAAAATTCCGCCCCTAATATATATTTTTATTTTCTTTAAATTAACCTCCGATTGTGACTTTTAACAAAACTACGAAATAATATTATTCTACTTTTAAATATATAAAATTTAAAACCAATTGGATTTTTCGATGTGTAAAGCCATATTAAACTAATTCAGTCAGAAGGGGAAGAAAATGGAGATTATTAGTTATAACTGTATATTATAATATTTTATTTTATAAATTTATTCCTGTATTTAAACACAGTCTAAGAGCAATCAGGTCGACCACACCGACGTTCGTCAAAGGATTTCAGGGGACTTGGTTGAAAATATTTATTACTATATATTAAAAATACCAGCACAATATCTCCCTAAATCGCTCCCTTAATTTCTATCATTAACTATTACTTCTGTTATTTTTAATTTTAATTTTCTATTTTCCTTATAAAAAAAATCTTAGTGTAGAATAATTCATTGTCTCGTAGGTCGTTATTAATTATTGAGTCGGATTATATTTATTATTCTGAGTGAAAATTCATTAAAATAACTGCACCGGTGTTAAACATTAGAATTTTCTTGAGAGCTTCCTTATTATGAATAAGAAAGGTAGCCAAAACAGGGACATAAAAAAAGGGGTAATATAAATACCACACAACGTTTCTGGGATCCTTGTGCCTCAGGTGCTAAGAAGAGCCTAGAGCGACACAACTGCACTAGTCAGTTGACAACACTCACAAGCAAAGTTTCTCTAGGCCCTTCTTAGCACCTGACGAAAGGGACAAGGATCCCAGTAACGTTGTGTGGTAATGATATTACCCTTTATTGTGTCTCTGTTTTGGCTACCTTTCTTATTCATTATTTTCAATCAGACGTATTTTTTTTATCATTTTCTTATTATATTTGTAAATATTCGTATTCTAACAACACTCATAAATTCATTGACTACTTCCTGGGCATTTTAAAACAAAAATTTGCATCTGTTTAAATCTGAAATGGAATCGTCAACATATCCGATAGCGGTTACTTTCCAATTTTTTGTCCTCCGTACTGATGAATTTCCAGTAGCAGTAGTTTCTGTAGTAACCAGAGTGTACCTTTTTTTCTTTCCCCTTATTGTGGGAGTGATGGTGATCGTTACTTCCACCCCCGCTTCATGACGCGCCGATTTGCTCCTCGATTGTCTGGCGTCCCCTCAACCAGGGGAAAAGCAACAACGCAATTAAGTTCGTAGCGAGCCTAATCTTCAGGGGGAAAGTCAAAACATCAACGGTGGTGGTGGTGGTGGTTTCTTGGGACGTTCGCCATTTTCAACTCGGGAGGAAAGAAGGTACTCGTGGTTTTTGATTGGTTTCCCGTCGTCGTCGTCGTCGGTTGGAACGTTTCAGATGTCAGGGGTGTCGGCGTCAGATGTGTGTAGGCCGGTGAAGGCACCGAGTAACACACAATTAATTGTGGAAAGTTTTGACCAGCAGAAGACGCGCATAAGATTGATGAGTCAATCGGAGACTCACTTCATTCGCTTCCTCTTTCAGCGGCGAAGATAAAATGACGTCGTGTTTGACGCACAAGTTGTAGGCGTCGTAGTCGCATTGTTTATGTCATCGCATTGTTTGTTCCTCCATCTTGGAAGAATGACCGGAACTGGATCGCGGTCCCCATTATTCGAATGTGATGAAGCACATCCTGCCGCCGTTCCTGCGTAGAAGGTCTGCGGTACGGAGAGGCCACCAGTGACACGGCGGGACGGAAAATGGAGGAAAATCCAACCACGCAGTCACGCAGTTTCCGCCGAGTTTCCCAATTTCCTCGCATCTTCCGCCGCTCATCGGCTCGTCTTCGTGCGGAGTTGCTCCACGCAGGTGCCGTTTGCCCGTCCGCGTAGGAAGTGCGTCAAGCGACCACAGACGTGGGTGTCCGAACGCAGTTCA
The DNA here is from genome assembly GCA_037074705.1 of Zhengitettix transpicula. NCBI lineage: Eukaryota > Metazoa > Arthropoda > Insecta > Orthoptera > Tetrigidae > Zhengitettix > Zhengitettix transpicula. Next base: position 90,882,460 of record CM073593.1, on the reverse strand, counting down.
CCATTTCCGCTCGTGTTCACATGTTCGGGAACTGCTTTGCCGTCGACGCGGAGAAGAAGGGTAGATGCTGCTCACTCGCTCATGGCGCTTTGACCTCATCCTTCGCGTGCATCCCAAACAGGTGCTATTTTTTTTTCTATAATTTACGATGCACTGTATCGTTATTGGCGATAATTTCTAAATGGCCTCGTGAAGCTTTGCTACAGTAAAAAATTGATCAAGAGTGTTTGACACTTGAGAGGACCATTCTTGTCATCGATATCTGGTACACCGGTTATGTTGTGATGGTCATGATACCAGGACCATTTTGAGTTGCTTTCACTAGAACCACCCACACGTTGAAAAATCCGACCAGTCTGCTCTGGCCGCCATTTTGTCTCACAAGCTTCGAAAATCGCTTCTCTGTTCACAGTCTTAAGTTTCTTGTGATTCCTTACTTGAATACAGGTCTTTTTTATTTTAGGGTAACAGGCTACATGAGGGTAATCCACATGGTGGTAACTCCCCTCTTATAACATAGGAAGGGATTTGAAAGAGAGGATGCGGAAGGGTAGAGCAAGGTAGTCAAGGGTTAACTATGGCTTAAGGATCCTACCCGGCATTTGCCTAAAAGTAATACAGGGTAAACCCTAGAAAACCTGCATCAGGTAGGTCGGGCATTTTGTACTTGTCCCACGCCCTTCCGATAGTGTAAATATTTTATTCTTTATTTTCAACAAGCAACTGAGAGATGTTTATTCATCGTGGAGCCGCTTCGGTTACCGGGGGGGTTACAAAATTTTCCGTGATGTTTTAGAACAGAAATTCGGTTAAGCTCTTGACTGAGACAAACGCGTGCGGCATTTAAATTCTTACGACCTCGACTTACCTCCGCTAGCTGATTCATCACGTTCGAGGTAGGATGCTGCGTAACAAGGCTGGAGAGGCTCACCTCATGACCACATCACTCTACATATCATTTCCGCCACATAAAATTCTTTCTCAGGTAATTTCCACCATTTTTAGGGAAACGTTTCGTGTATTTTAGTAACACAACGAGAATCGCTTTGAAGTTTTCTCGAAAGTACCTTTAAATACGGGACCTTTATTTTCCATCTAGAAGTGAGCTCACGTATCAATTTATCTTCTCTGATTTACATTTCAATTTTTATATACAGGACACGAAACTCAGTTTATTTGTTTGTCTGTTCGACACGTGCGCTGATTTGGACCCCTGGGGTGTGTTGCAGATAACATGAAGATCTGAGACGACTCTCGAGAAGCAGTAAATTCCGTCCATCTAGAAAAAACGACATTGTCCTGCAGTAGCAGCTATGCAAGATATGGCAACGATGCAAGTGCAGCAACAAGCCACATCCCCGGCGCCGGCGTCCACGTCGACGGGAACACAAGGTAGGTGGCCATCCCACGGACGGCGTCGCACCCACTTGAGCCGTCTCAAATAACAATTATTTACTTTTATTTTGAGCCTTTCCATATCCGATGATAACACTGCCTCAGTATCAGTTTGGAATAAAAAAATCTCTATTGGACCGGGAATCAAACCTTAAAGAAAAATTGTTTGTTAAAATTAATTTATTATTATTAATAATAGGCGCTACAACGTTCCTTTGAACGTTTTGGCCTGCTCCATAATTGTCTTCCATTTTCGTCTGGGCCAATTTTTAACTCCTACTTTTTTTTTATGTCCCTTAGCACGTCGTCCTTGCATCTTATTTTTGGTCTTCCCTTCTTTTTCGTTGAGGTTGGATTCCAGTTGTGAATATTTTTTGGTAACCTTTCATCTTGCATACGGGATAAATGGCCAAACCAGCCCAACCGAAGGGCTTTGATGTGGTTGATTGTATTTTTTGATTTTATTATTCTCCAACAATTTTCTGTTATCTTGACTGGTCCATATATTCTTCTCATTATATTTCTTTCTTTCTTTCCAAGACATTTAACCTTCGTATGTCATTTTCTTTCTGCCGAGTATGTTATTGTAACTTTATATAATTGGAGTTTTGCATTTTTGGATAGTACTCTCGCAGGCAGAACCTTGTAGGAGAGATACGAAGGGGCTACCTTTGGGGATGCCTTTTCCTCTCCGTTTTTGAACTAAGGTTCCCACAAGCCGAGGCACCTCGGCCTGTTCTGAGAGGTGTATGTTCCGGGGTCACAGACCTTGGGCATACGGTAAGAGTTGTCCGCTATTCCCATTAGTCGGCCAGCTGCCTCCTAAACTGGTCGAGGCACGGAGAAGGGAATGCTGCGTCCCCACAGAAAACTCCTCTCCCGCTATCGGAAGGGCGTGAAACAAGTACCCAATGCCCGACCTACCTGATGCAGGTTTTTCTAGGGTTTTCCCTGCATTTCATAAGGCGAATGCCGGGTAGGATCCTTGAAATATAGCCCGGGGACCCTAGTTAACCCTTGGCTACCTTCCTCAACCCTTCCGCACCCCCCTTTCAAATTCCTTCCTATGCTATTAAAGGGGAGTTGCCCAATGTGGATTACCCTCACGTAGCCTGTTGCCCTAAATTTTTTTTTTTTTTGATAGTATTTTGCTTTCGAATAAATCCAAATTGCCCATTGAAATTCTTCCCGTTACTTCCTCCTCAATGGAGTATTTTCTAGTACCGTTGTACCAAGTTTTTTTTACTTAAAAACTTTTATTTTTCGATTATACAGTTTGGTTCATAAAATTTACAAGTATTTACATAAATTATGTGTAAATAATTGATATGTTAGCTTGTGTAGGTGGAGAGTCCTGTGACTTTCCAGGCCTTGAGTTCTTGATTTGTTGTTCTGAGAGGTTTGGGGTGGAAGATGAGATGGGTGTTTACAGGAATATTAATTGGGGAAGGTTGCAATACATTGTTAGGTTATGAGGGTTCCCTGGTGACGATGAATGTGATGGGATGGATGGAATGGGTGGGTGGGGTCTGCGAGTATGAGGATTAGGTGGGTTAGGAAGTGCCTGAGTGTTCTGGGAGAACTGTACAGAGGTATGTGAAGGATTTGACCTCTTTGTATATTTGTGTTCATCGAGTATCACATCTTCTACGTTACGTTTCATATGTCGTGTCTTCTCTTGGTTTATTTTTAAAACCAAATTTGATAGATTGTTCTTTTTAATTGTATAAATATGTACTCCAAGGCTTTTATTGTCCGTGTTGTTATCAGGACGACATCTGCAAAATTAATTTAATAATTAAATAAAAATCTTAGGTATCTTATAAAAAATATATCTATAAAAATGATAAAAAATAATTATACGAAAACTTTTTCAGAAATGTTGAAACCGTATAATTATAAAAAATAGATATACAAAAGAATTTTAATGTAACTTAAAATAATAAAAATTTTAATTAAATATATTGATTAATAATATGCATAAATACTCTACATGTCTATGATCGGACACATAATTAAGCTTTAAATCAGAATAAATAATTGAGGCTGAAGATCAGTTTCTTTTTTGTTATTTCTATGTCACAAGGTTGTAGTTTAATTTTTAGTGACGTAAAATAGCCGATTTTCTATTTAATTTATGGTTCCAATGACATACCAAACCACTATTCTTAAAGATAAATAGATAATCGAGGTTTTATAAGGATATTTTTTTTAAAAAAAATCTGAATAAAATCTTTTTGTCTCTAAACTACCCCTAACGCACTGAAGCCACGTAGGGGTTTAAATAGATTTAAATATAACAAAAATTAGGAGAGCAATTTTTGCGTTATTAAAAAAAATTGTATTTTGTAGGAATGAATATTTTTTTTTCTTTTTTGCTATACGTATAGTATTAAGAATTAATAAATACGTATAGTATTCAGAATTAATAAATACGTATAGTATTCAGAATTAATAAATACGTATAGTAATAAGAATTAATAAATTTTAAGACACAATCTTGTTGAGATTTAACATGAAACTTTTACAAAAAAATATTAATACTACAATGCAAGACGAGGCGTTTACAAATTTATGTATTCTAAAAATGTCACTGTTCAAAATGATGCGATTTTTTTTTAAAAAAAAACAACGTTTGAGATGCTCTCTGGTTTACTCTTCACCATTCAACTTCACTCCGTTTCTCTGTCTTTTTTTGTTTCGTAATTATCCTTTCAAACAAATGTTTTTTTAGATAGTTAATCAAGTTCTTATACAATGTTTAATGAATTAAAGAAATCGAAAGATGATTGAAAGGAAACTCCTGATATTTAGAAAAATTTAAGTATTTTTAGACCAATGATGGACATTTATGAAAGAAAATACAATTCAGAATAGCAAAGACGTTTCAGTACATTTTTTGCACCTTTATCAGGACTTCCCCCCCCCCCCCTAATTTTAAAACCCTTTTTTTCTCAAAATTTGTAACACATTTATTAATCAATTTTTGGAACCTTTCACTCTCAAACCTTGTTGTAAGATCACTGTTAATTTAGAAAGTAAGAATCACATCCTGAAGACGGAACAAGAACGTGCCAGAAACGTTCTTGCTATTTTTCTAATGAAATTTTTCTTTAATAAACGTCTGTTATTGGTCGACGACAATGACTAGTACGGCTTGAACCAAACGTATGTCCTGAGGATGTTCTCAAGTATACGTATCGTAGGTCCTTATGACGTAAATTAATCTTTGTTTCAAAGAGGTATCGATGTTGAAGAACATATTCAGTAACTAACACAATAACAAGTATATATAAATTGAAACCACTCGTACAATAAATACAATTTGAAAATACTTGTTTTTTATATAATAAATTGGAAAAATAGGTGTTAAAATAAATAAAAAATATTGGGAGAAATTTCTACAATTTTTTCTCTTTTTTAAAATAAATATTTTTCACAAATTCCGGCTTGATGTACAGTAACGAGAAAATGTGAAGAGTTTAAAAAATTTTATTTATTGGGGGGCGAACGTGTGTGTGTGTGAGTGAGAGGGGGGGGGGGTGTTCATTTGTGATTTTTTTAAATCGGAGGATACTGACTTTCCCCGGTGATTTTCTTCCGAGGATTCGGTTAGTCTATTTTTCTGTGATCTCAGGATTAATCTTTTTTTGTGTGTGTGTGAGTGTCTGTGCGCGGACTCTGCAGAAGAGATGGGTAACTGAGTACAGGATAAAGGAAACGGATCCGTTATCTCTGGTGAGGAAGTGGTTTAAATTCTAAATAGAAAATTCCCATCTTCACGCAGACCTTATCAAACCGCCGTCGTGAATTTCGTCATTTCTGGTGTTCAATGCCCCGCACAATTACATTATCAGGTAATCCCCGTCCAATCCCGTTCTTGGAAGGGTAAATCTGCGGCGGTTCACAAAGTGCGCGGGGTTGGGTATAAACTCCTGCTGAAAATGGATGTAGTCTGGACTATTGACCTCATTTTTCCCTTCAACGATTCTTCCGCATCGTGTAACATCCCAGCAAACCACTCCAGCACGTATTCCACTCATGAGTAGATATATTTATTTTATTTCCATCACGTAGTGGAACTTCCATAAAGTCGATCGATCAGAAATTATGTTTTTTCTTAAAATAAAATAGAAAACAACTGTTGAAGGGAAAACGTGAACGGCGCCGCCACAAGTGCTGAGTGAGTGCGTGTGTGTTATATATATGTATATATTTCTGGTTGCCTTAGATGCTGTGCCAGTTGACAGATGTCGCAGGATGCGGCGTAACAAAATGCCGGGAAACCTTCCCACGCGCATAATAGCACTGACTTTTTCTCCCCATTATGCGTTACGTAACCAGAGAATCTTTATTTCTGTGAATACAGCAAGGTTCTCATTTTTTTTATATATATCAAATTGGTTGTCGTCGACGGTTGCTAATGGGAGGAGGAGGAGGAGGAGGAAAGACTAGAAATTTTTTTCGTTTTTCGCAAGAGTTGCTGTGACCCTCGTCTAAGAGAATGGACGGTGATTGTCATCAGATCAACGGAGGTCAGTTGGATGAACATTTCTCGGTTTTCACACGGGTGTAATATATCAGGACGCGACGTTTCCACGACAAAAAGCTCTGTCGTCATCTTCTAGGCTTTTAGTCGTGGAAACGTCGCGTCTTAATATATTAATATATTATTCCCGTGTGTAAACCGACAACTGTTCGTCCAACAATTACGCCGGGGAAAGTCTTCCATCTTTGAACAGAGGTCACTGTTTCCAATCTGAGGAACCATCGACAACCTCTTATTTTTTTATATAAACTCAAATCTCGTTTTATCTCGAAAAAGAAAAAAAGTCCCAAACAAACGAATCTGTCAAAAGATGGAAGCATCTTTGAATTTTTGTGCCACCGCAATTTTAAATAATTATCAGATTAGAATTAAAATTAATGTAACTTAATTATGTGCACGCTTTGAAAATTTTTTTAAAGCTTTACGAAAAGTGTTTCCAAGATTGCTCAGCGAAATCGTTTCTAATATCGATTCTCTGGGCCGATTTTAAACCGGAAGCGCAGTCAGCAAACAACTCGGCGCTGCAATGGCGACGCGTCCCAGTCCACATAGACGCTTAACTTCTGAATGCTACGCTATTATTTGAAAACACACATTATTATATTTCACACATTATCTTGTAGGGAAGATGAAATTTTACATCACGTTTGATATTCTTTCTGCGCTATTGTCTTCATACTGCATGGAACGTTTGTAATCATGTCTTGTGGTGCCGTTGTCGCTGTTTTTCCCCTCATATACCGGACTCCAATTTCTCTTCCGTTGCTAACGGAATACGAAACTGGGTTTGGTGTGTCCGTTTCTTGTTTTGAATGTTGGTGTTTTGGCGCAGATGCGCACGAGGCGAGCCGCACGGACAGCGAGGCTGCGGAGGAGGAGGTGTCGTGCCCCGCGTGCGCCGCGACGCTGGCCTCGCAGCACGAGCTGACGCTGCACCTGCGGTCGCAGCACGGCTCCGGCGTCGGGACGCAGCAGTTCGTGTGCGGCGTCTGCGGCAAGGCCCTGAGCTCGGCGTCTTCGCGGGACCGCCACGCGCTGGTGCACTCTGGAGAACGGCCGTTCCGCTGCCGCGTCTGCGGCGTCGCCTTCACCACCAACGGCAACATGCACCGCCACATGAGGACTCACGGCGCCGCGGCGCTGGACGGCGACGACGCTTCCACGCCGAAGCGAAGACGCGAGTCTAGCTGCAGCAGCGGGGCGGCGTCTCCGCGGTCGCCTCCGGCCGCCGTGAAGCGGAAGGCGTCCTCTGACGACGACGACGGCGCGGCGGAGGATTCGACGCCCGAACCCGGGCTGGAGTGTCCCGCTTGCGACCGGCGCGATTTCGGCAGCCTCGGCGCCTTGGAAACTCACATGGAGGAAGCTCACGCCGACGCCCACGCCACCGTCGCTCGGTGCGACGTCTGCGGGGTGTCGCTCAGGAATCAGCGCGCGCTCAACCTCCACAAGTACATGGTGCACTCCCGACGCGGCGCTGTCGTCGGGTTCCAGGACCTGACGTTTGTCGACTTTTCCAGCGAGAAATTCCCTCTGATCGCACGAGCCGTCTGCGAGCAGTCTCTGCACCGCTCCAACAGCGAATACCTCCGCTTCCAGTGCGGCCGTTGCGACCGGGCCTTCCCCTGCGCCAGCGCGCTCAGCATTCACCAGCAAAACTGCGGGCCCTCGACGGACAACGACGAGGCCCCCGCGGACCTCAGCAGGAAGCAGGCTGACAACGAGCCGGAGGACAAGAAGCGCGACGACTTCTTCCACTGCCTCGACCTCCGCAACAAGTCCAGCCCCGTAGCGGCGACGCCCGCCCGGCGCGACGACGTCAAGTTCGAGCAGACCAGGGCCGACCTCGCCGACATTCAGAGCATCATCTCCGTCACTTCGGCGGGAAGTCTGCTCCAGGACCTGTCCAAGTCCCCGCCCCAGAGCGGCGGAGATCTCACGCCGCCGGACTCGGCCGTCAAGGACGAGGAGCAGCAAGACGTGTTCGCCGCAGAGTTCCGGCGCATGAAGCTGCGGGGGGAGTTTCCGTGCCGCCTGTGCGCGTCCGTGTTTCCCAACCTCAGGGCACTGAAGGGTCACAGCCGCATGCACCTCTCTGCGGGCTGCTGCAACGTGTGTCCCTTCAGCCACTCCGACCGAGCAACCCTCCTCAGGCACATGCGCTCGCACAACGGCGACCGCCCTTACGAGTGCGCCCTCTGCAACTACGCCTTCACCACCAAGGCCAACTGCGAGAGGCACCTGCGCAACAGACACGCCAAGTTATCCAGGGAGGACGTGAAGAAGTCCATCATTTACCACCCGTCGGAAGACCCGACCAACGACCCCGACTTGCAGGCGCGACTTTCTCTGCGGCAAGACGTTAAACGGTCGCTGTCTTTCAACCACGGGGTTTTGTCAGACGACGTTAGCTTGACGGATAACTCTAACGCCGGAAGTCGGCATTCCGTCGAGGACAGGAGAGCGAATGACGACGACGACGACAGTGCCGACGACGTAATCGCCGACGACCGAAGGAAGCATTGCAAGATGAGTGACGAAGTTCACGACGGTCTGAATCTTTCACGATCTCCTGTGACGGACGGATCTGCTGCTACCGAAGAAAACACAATGCCGTTGAACCAAGTTAGAACGGTTCCAGCCTTGAGGGTGAAGAATGAAGAATTGTTGGACCCCGACGTCAAATTTGTGGAGAAAGATGATTTTTGCCGGACTCGATCAGATTCCGATTCTCTAGTCAACGTTACGCCAAAAAGTGAGGACTCGAACTTCAACAAGTCCACCGACGAAGACCAAAGATTTTATGAAGATGTCAGACGCCCTGATTCATACGAATGCGATTTAGATTCGCCGCTAGACCTAAGTATGGACGCCTTAGATTTGAGTAAGAAGAAGAGAGAATCTGAGAACTATTCCAAGCGTTCGGCGATGTCGGAGAGCAAAGACTTCGACGACTCTGAGGAGCCGGAAGACTTGTCCAAGAAACCAGACGACAATTTCGATCTCAAGATGCCGAACGTCACGTTCGACAAACGCCTGGGTTCTTCGGTTCTGAACAATCACGGATCGATCTTGGCACAACACATGCTGAGCAAGATTTGCAACGGAGGAGTCATGCCTCATCAGTTGAACCAAAGCCCTACCACTAATATGCCGAGCCTCGACCAATCCGAATATTTCACTCCTTTCAACGCTCCGTACAGTTTATTCCCTCATTCCATTTTTCCCCTCTCACATTATATAGTTCCTCCGCCAAATCGTTCGATTTTCCCGAATAACAACTTTCAAGATCTATCGGAGATGAAGGAACGGATACAGAAAGAACTCATCAGGGGACTGCGGCTGTCTTCCGGCGGCTCCCTGTTGGACACTTTATCTAACTACCAGAAGCGCCATCAGCAGCAGTCTCCTATTCATCCGCTGTCTGATTATTCGCAAATGCAAAACGATCTCAAACAGAAATTGGTGAGCGAAGCTAATCACAATTTGCCATTGCCCGTGGAAGAAAAGGCGAACCCTCTCCCTGCCACTCAGTCGTTGGCGTCGAAACCCGCTCAACAGCGGGAAGCGCCGTCCTCCGTCAAGATGGTAATAAAGAATGGTGTTCTCATGCCCAAGCAGAAACAAAGGCGCTACAGAACAGAAAGACCGTTCGCCTGCGAGCACTGTTCTGCGCGCTTCACCTTGCGGTCTAACATGGAGAGACACGTGAAGCAACAACACCCGCAACTGTGGAGCCAGCGTCAGCGCGGAAACAGCGGATCACTCGTCATCGGCCACGCCAGGCGCCCTTCACAGCCACCTCCTCCACCGAACGTCACGTGTACGGACATTCGTGAACCTCTGCAGAGCAAAATAATTCCTCTTACTATTGACATTTCCAATAACGACATCAAGGAATCAAATGTTAACAACAACAACATAAATCAAAAAGCGTACATTTCCAATGAAGTGAAGTTTGCCTTGACACAGAAACTGGCGGCTCCGGTCAAAACAGAAGACGACGACGTTCGGAGAAATGGCGGAGCTGACGAAGAGGCGGACGATGAGGCGGAGCTGGTGATAGACGAGGGCAGACACGACAACGAAGCAGAGTCTGAGAGTCGCGCCGATCTTGCCAGTGTGTCACGCCTGTTGGATGCAGCCAGTGAACAAACGCATGCTTTCCAACGCTATTTCCAAGCTGAAGACGGGTCTGAAGAAGACGAAGATGGGCTAGTAGCTGGAAGCAGTGACGAAAATAGGTATGATTATGTTCCAACCGGAAATTTATATATAGAAAATTTATATTGATGAAAAAATTAGCTATAACTAGTGTTTTTTTTTGTTTTTGTGTACTGATCAGATATACTTACAATTTATAACTCTTAATTTTGTAGGAACATAAAAAAATTGGTTAATTTGGTGTTGCTTTAGTTATGTATAAGATTTTACATCTATTTATATAATTTAACTTTAATTACGGCATATTCCTCATTATTAAAATAAATAACTTAACATGGCCTTAGACCTGATGCTCTCTTTATTCTTGAAATTGTAATTTAAATTTTGCATTAAAAGATTAGTGTGTAAGCTAATGCCTTTGTTTTGTTGCAGATCTGAATCTGAATCTGTGCCCACTAACAATAGTACGAAAAAGAAAAGTGCTTATTCTCTGGCACCAAACAGAGTTTCCTGCCCTTACTGCCTGAGAAAATTTCCTTGGTCGTCATCCCTTCGACGACACGTCTTGACTCACACTGGTCAGAAGCCTTACAAGTGTCGGTTTTGCCCTCTACTGTTCACTACTAAGTCGAACTGTGACAGACACCTGCTGAGGAAACACGGTGGGAATAACAGTAGTGGAAACAACGGCAACAGCACAAACGCAGGACCGACAGCGGCGAGTGCGTCTGGAGGAACCAGCAGTGGCAGTGAGACGTCGCCAGGTTACTCTATGAGAAATGTTCCAGAGCGCCCATATAAATGTAACCATTGTCCCAGCTCAACATTTTCAACTCAAAGTAATTTGCGTAAACATCTTGCTGCAAAACACTGTGCTTCCAGCCCACCTCTCAGCCCCAACAACACACCCGTACCTGTCGTCACAAATGTAGATGACAGTCCTGTGAGCGGTGAAGAAAATAACTGCGAAATGAAAAATGTAACTAATTCATCTCTATCAATTGCTGGAACAATTGAAGATTCTAAGGAAATAACACCAAAGTCAATTATTTCACAAAACATTGAATCAGTTAGTCCACCAGCATCTGAATTGCCATTCAAGTGCCACCTATGTGAGGGAAGCTATGGGGAAAGACAAGATGCCCTAGATCATATAAAAGAATCTCATCATGCAGAATATGAGTTACTTGTTTCCAAGGGTGCTCTAGAAGCTGCAGAAGACAACAATAACATTAACAATGTTGGTGTACAAGAAGATACCAGTGCTACAGGTGCAGATGAGGGCCTTGATACAATCAGGGGTAAATTCCCAGATTACGCCAATCGAAAGGTGAGAATAAATTTAAAATTGTATTTTATATTTAAAAATATATTATTTTTTTTTATCAAAATTAAAAAGCTAAAATTTTTAGCATATCTATTTGTGAGCAGATAATATAGAACAAGTTCACCTAAGGAAACACAAAAAATATAGATAGTAAATTTAACATCTTATTCTTTTTATAGGTAATGTGTGCCTTCTGTATGAGACGATTCTGGTCTGCTGAAGACTTACGTCGTCACATGCGAACTCACACTGGGGAACGACCATTTTCTTGTGATGTGTGCAGACGTCGATTTACACTGAAGCATAGTATGCTTCGTCACCGTAAGAAGCACGGAGGATGTGCTAGTGCTGGCACAGCTACAAGTGGAGACGAAGATTGTACAAATAACAACATCAGCATGAATAACAACAATAACAACAATATGATGATACCTACAACAACAAAAGTTCGTGAATTAGAAGAATCTGACCTAATAGGAAATTTGCTTGGTATTCAAGATCGTTCAATTATTGATAAAGTGCTCCAAGCCAAATCTGCTGATGCTGCTGCTAAGTTACTAGGTGTGTGAAGCATAAAGTAATTGAAATAGACAAAACTGTCAAAATGAAAATTTGGACTTACTAGTCAGCCTTTGCAATAATGGCCTTATGAAGATAATATTAACAATCAAATTTGCTGTTATATTAGCAGCATATGATGAAATGGCAATAATTTTTTTTGTAGATTTTCTTTAAGGGAGATTAGATTGAGTAAATCTAAAATTAAAAGAAAGTATTTATAGTTTTTGACTTTGTGTGGTTTGATTCATAGATTAGAATTTTTTCCATGAAATTATTTAATTTTTCAAGCCTTTTTCTATTATTGAGTGGTTACGTATGAAAAAGATAAATTAAATATATTAGTTTGAAGGTTTCATGTCGTTTCTGTTTAATATGTAAAAAAAATCTCCTTGTGTTTGTAAATATGTAATAAGTTTATTTAAATATTTTCCATATATTATTATTTATGTAATCTGTTTACAGAAATTGTGGCAACAAATGTTACATATGGTTTGTTTCATAGGAACAAAGTTAAATATAGTTTAATTAAATACAGTTAAAGAAATTGTTATATTTATTATTGATCTTGTATTGTGTTGCTGTTAAGTCATTTCTGAAAATTATTGTGTCCCGGTTCTGTAGAATATGTACCATATAAATTAAATATATTTACAATAATTCCAAAGATTAGGAACTGTAAGGAGACTATTAATATTGTGTACATATAAGTTCAATAATGTATTGAAAGAAATTGTCATTTCTGAGAATAAATTTTATATTATGTAAATTTAATACATTAATAATCATTACTCATCACGATGACCTTTAACATATATGCACCTTTTTCTTTTGGAAATTATGTAGGTTATGAAATAATTGATTAAACATATGTAAGTAGTAAAGTTAAAATTATATTAATCAAAATTTCTTACAATCAAATTGATCATAAATTTGTTTTCAAAATTTCTTCTGTGTTACAAAAGATTGATCAATTCATAAATGCAAAATAGGCTACTTTGATGGTACACAGCAGTGGTAAGGATTCGTGCTATGTACAATTAAAAAGAACATTATAGTTTTCAAGATGGACATAAATGTTTCATTACAGGTGCAATTAAATAATGTCTAATACTCAGTGTAGTTCTTATAAGTCACAAAGGAAATATGAACGGTAAAATCATTTATTCCTAAATCTATGTAGTGTTCTTTATTTTCACTAGAGTGGATCATTAACAACTCATTTATAGCTTTCCAGACATAATTAAGATCTTGAAATTTAGAATGTTCTTAGACAGCCTATTTTATATTTATGAATTAGTGAGTATGTTTCTGTGTTTTCAATTGTCTACAAAAAAACCTCTAGAAATTATAATGAAAGAGGAAACAGGCATGAGTTAAAAATAATTTTTCTTTATCTTATTTGAATACAGTTTTGTTGCAAACAAAATACTTACACGTGTATAACAGTTAAGTACCATTTATTAATGAACTTGTAAAGTGAAAATATTAAATTTATCTTAAATTTTCAGAAGTTTTAATGCGTTTAAAAACAAAGTACCATACGATATTACTGTAGAGAAAAATTAACACCATTCAATGTTAAATTAATACAAACTAAGGAAGACACAAATTATTTTATTAAATGTGAAATTGTTTACAGAGTAAGTTACAATTGCAAATATTTATGTATGATCTATGAATATAAATGTAATTGACGCAGAGTTGGCATTTGTAAACAACACAAGTATTTAAATTGATACATAAATGTTCTAAGATCTGCTCGCTCATCTTTGAAGATGACTGTACTTTTAAATATGGTTTGCTGAAATTAGGAGATGAAAAGTGGAGGGTGATATTATCTTAGTAAAATATATATAAGCTGCATTTAAACTTGTGTGTGTGTGTGTGTTTGTATGTTTGCAAATTGTAAGAAAAATACAAAATTTAAATTAATTGAATACTTCTAAGAATTCACATTGATATATATTTAAAATTTTCTATATATTACTTATTCACTTCTAGTTAAGTAATTTTGTTACCAACATTGCCTTGTATTTAATTTGAAAATTCTGAAAGTAAAGTTGAAATTTTTGAAAATAAAATCTGAATACTTAATAGTACACTTGTATCCCATTCCTGATAACAGTTGTAATAGTACGTAATTGGTCCAGTAACAAAATATGTTTGGAAATGTCAGAATACTTGGAACAATCTGCACCTGGAGCACTGGTATCTTATTGTACACCTACACATACTTGCTGATTTGACTGGAAATATCCCTCAACAGATAACAATGTATTTAATTTTAAATTCAAATTTTCACTATGTACATTCCAATTAAAGCACTCACCTTCATAGTTTGCCAGTTGAAAATGATATATAATTAATATTTAAATCATTTATTGAACATAAGTGTTGATAGGTATGTGAAATGATTTTTTTTTATAGCACCACCATGATAAACTGTTCAAACAAAACGTATATATTTTATGCAATGTGTGATCAACTAGAAGGAGGAGGCTTGTGCTTCTGAAAATTTGAAATGTTTATTTGTTGGCTATATTGTGACGTCAACCCTTAATTTCAGGTTATTTAAAAAATCGGCCTCCCTTTTCTGTCCATAACAATTATTTTGAAAATGTCACGTCATCCTTAGATTTCTTTAATGTATATTTCTTTTTAACAGTGACTTGAAGGGTATATTAATTTATTATATTCTATCAAAGATTGAAGACTTTCCCAGTGTAATTGTTAGATGAACAGTTCCCGGCTTTCACATGGGTATAATATATTAAGACGTGACGTTTTGACGACTAAGTCTAGAAGATGACGACAGAGCTTTTAGTCATCGAAACGTCACGTTTATCATATTATATTATAATTGTGTGAAAACCCAGAACTGTTCATCCTATAATATTGTAGTCATTCATGAACTGGGAAATGTTATTTTGCCAGAGTGGTTACATTGTTGTCCAATATTAATTTAATATTTTAATAGGTTATTCAAACGTTTGTGAATTTGCTTGAACTATTTATTAAACTTAATTCAAATTTAACAATGCATAATAATTTTCTCATTCACTTGTAAATTTTTTATTATGAATCTTTTAATCATATTTTATATTTTACATTGGAATATTTAAATAGTTTGTCAAGTGATGTCAATTTTTTTAAAAAATTTGTACAACCATTTATTTGACAATTTCATTCACATACATATATTTTTTATAGTTCAATCAAATGATTTTAAGTAGTCCAGATGCAGAAATATGTTAAATGAAATTATTAACTGTACCATAAAAGGAATTACTGACGAGATATAATTCTTAAATGGATTATAAAACAGGATTTGGTACATTTTACTTTATGAACATTTTACTTTATGAACTTAACACAATTAGCCATTTTTAACAGCGATCTTCATACTTAATGAAGACAATAACAGATTTGAAGTATTCCTAACCATTTCAAATGCAATAGTAATCATATTTACTTCAGTTTTTCTCGTTTAGAATTCTTGGAATTTCATTAAAATGTGGACATCAACATTGTACAACATTGTACAACATTTGTACAACCATTTATTTGACAATTTCATTCACATACATATATTTTTTATAGTTCAAACAAATGATTTTAAGTAGTCCAGATGCAGAAATATGTTACATGAAATTATTAACTGTACCATAAAAGGAATTACTGACGAGATATAATTCTTAAATGGATTATAAAACAGGATTTGGTACATTTTACTATATGAACATTTTACTTTATGAACTTAACACAATTAGCCATTTTTAACAGTGATCTTCATACTTAATGAAGACAATAACAGATTTGAAGTATTCCTAACCATTTCAAATGCAATAGTAATCATATTTACTTCAGTTTTTCTCGTTTAGAATTCTTGGAATTCCATTAAAATGTGGACATCAACATTCACCATCACCCGTTTTCTGTTTTTTTTTTGTATCTTGTGAATAACCTACATATTACTGTGTGAATAAATTATATATAAAGTCAGGAAAAGAGTCCAGTCTTAAGACCTGAGACCTTCACGATATTTTTGAAAAAACTTATAAACTTTTAATCATATTTATAGTGTAGTAGTGACATTTGAAAGCTTAAATAATTTCAAAAGTTGCATTTTATCTGTAGCATAGAAAGGATCAATTATCCATATAAAGTCAACTATTTTTACTCCAAGGCAAGGTGCTTTTCAAGTAAATAGATGAGGGGTTCTGGCTATCTAAAATACTGCAGTTTTTATACAAATAATTGGTATACTACTTGTAAAAGAAATTAAACATTTTAAATTAATTTATTTCTCACTTTTAATTTAATCTATAATTTCTCTACTTCGTGGAGAAGTTTCACCTTTGTTCACTCTGAATTTAACATCTTTTCTGGAAACCTGCACAGAAAATGTCTTATAAACTAAATTGTTACAGAAAATAATATTCAATTTCTTAATGTTTGTGCTTAATTTTTGAGTGATTTCTAATTTTGTTTAACACCTTCAATTCACGTGGTTTTAAGAATAAAGAAATCCATGGTTATAGGGAATAATTTGTTGATAGTTAAAATACCAAACACATATTTTACTTACATATAATTAATTAAGAAGTAGTTTTGGGATCAATTAATTAATTCATAATTATTGTGTTGTGTTTGAATTTTTAAAATGTAGCTGAATGCACAAATAGAAAATTAATGTACTACTGTGAAATGTGTAGCTGCAGACGTCATAAGTAATAAAATAAGTTAGAATAGGCAGGATTAATATTATTAGAAGAGAATATTAATTTTACTATCTCATAATATAATTGTCTCTATGTTTTCATAACCCTCTAAAGAATACATAATGAAATTAATTAACAATCCTTAGAAAGTGATATTATTACTCTACACTATTTTATTTACATTACAAAGCTTCTTTTTTAAATCTGGTCTCCTAGGATCTTGCAATTTAATAATGACAACATGTTCAGATGAATAATTCAAACTTCCATAATTTATTTTTCCTCACTTGAGAATAAGAGGAATGGCCAAGTTGAAATGTGTTATGTGAAACAACAGTTATTTATTCTTTCATGCAAGATGGCAATATTTTGTCTGAATTGTGGACCAACTGCGCTATTTGTACCAAATGATTCAAATTAAATTTTGCAGTATAAAGTCAATATGATTATTAAAATTATTCTCTAAAATATTTAAATAATTATAGGGTACTAATAGTTCTTGTTAACTATTTACACCACAGATTCAAAGTTTATTTATGAATATGAATACTTTTCAAAAACTCATTTTCAGAGTAAAAGCAGTGGCCAAGTAGACCTTTTGATACAACTGGAGTGTTTTTCAATTTCTAATGGTTATCCAGAAATCAATTTTATGGTATATTCCATTTACTTTTGTGAAACTGATAAAGACTTATAACTCTTATTAATTAGATAAAATAGAGAAATAACAGACAGAATGGACTGATAAGAAAATTACTATACAATATTTCTGGAATCATTGTTCATTTCATCAGGTGATTAAAAACACACAAGCTGTGAGTGTGACTCAACTGCACAATCCAGTTGATGAACTGAAAAGGTTTTTATATTATAACTCAATTTTGTCTGTTATTTGATTATTCTACCTAATTAGTGTATTTTTAGCACATTCATAATATATTTTAACTTATAACTCTAATGTAAATTTTATTTTATTTCTTGTATTAAATGAATTCATGTCAGAGTTAGTCCTAAATTTATTATAATTATTTATTGCAAATACTATCAATGAGTAAATGAATTGACTTGAGTGAGTAAGTATATCAGTATACCCAATTTATAGAATAACTCTCTGCTTAAAGTTTAAGAATTTACCTGACACATTATCCTAATTACACACTTTTTGATTAGAAAGAATTTTTTCCCCAAAATATAATTGCATTAAGGAATGTTAATATGCCATATATTCTAGTTCTTCAGTTTTTGTATCACTCTGACTGCATATGTTGCTGAGACAATTTTACTTATAAATATATTGACATGTTCTTTCCAATTAAGCTTATTATCTAGTAAAGGACATAGTAATTTTGTAGTTTCTACTTCATTAATCAAATTTTTTTTTAATAGCACTGGATTTATTGAAGAATTTTCTGTGTGAAATAGCACAGTCTGTGTTTTATTATAGTTCAGATCTAAAAATTTTTACAGAAAACCAATTTATAATAGTATTAAATTTATTATTAGCATTCTTCCAAAGTCTCTCTATTGTTCTTATTAGTATACTTGTATCATTTATAAAATTTAAAACATTAAGAGTCATTCATTTTGGCACGTCATTTATGTATTTGAAAATAATAATGGAGTTAAATTGAGTTATGAGAACTCAAACTTTATGTTTCATCATTCTGAGCTAAATATTTGCCCATATGAGTTCTTCAATGCCATTTGTTGGCAAAAACTAATAAGGAGAACATTGCAGTTACAGGACAGGAAAACCTAAATATTTTCATAATCAACATATGTATAATGATAACATGTTAGGGAAGATATAAAGGACAAGAAGACTACTGAATGTCTTTTGGATTATCATGGATTAATGATAATTCAAGAAACTATTTAAAATAAGATAATGACCGGTGTGAAAATTTTAAGATAAAATTTTTTATCCTTTCATGCCTTTGTTAAATAGACATAAAGGTCGACAACTTTACGTAGAAAAGATAATTATATCTCACTCACATTTATCTGTAATGAATAAATAGAAATAAAATTAATTTGGAAATAAATATGAAATAATGATAGAGAAAGTACTCAACTGTATAGAGTGGTCAGTTCATAATTTATAAAGGCATTCCTTATCTTTATTTTATTATTGCTGGTATACAATGTTCATTTCATTGATATTTTTTACAAGGATTATGAGAAATATAAATGCTAATGCTGGTTATTTCAAGTAGGTCATGAAAAAATACTTTTGCTGACATTATTATGGAAACCTACAAAAATATCTGCAACATAATCCCAAACAATGCAAACCATTTCATATTTCTCACAGCTGTTGTACTTCAGCATTATCGTGTCAAAACTTCATTGAAATTTAATGTTGTGCTATAGAACCAAATTTGAATTTATAGCTTCAGTAAGCACCATGTAAGGAATTAAACATTATGATGATTATGCTGGTCTACTTAATTTCCTTCAGGAATGAATTCCTTAAATTATTTGTTGCAAATAACTGACTAATTCTTATGCAGATTGCATCTCTAATAAATTGTATTCTGAGCTTTATTTTAGACAAGCATTTCAAATAATTGTTATTCTTGGTAATTGAACATCTGTTAAGATATCTGTGACCTTAAAGTAATCTTTTGTACTTTTTATTCTCAATTCTTATGTTTTTACACTATTAATACCATATAATATTTATGTACTTCAAGCATTCTCTTTGTGGTGTCTATAGTAAGTGTTATGTTTCTTTCAAGAGAAAAATCAACTAGCTCTTGAATTTATAGCTTATAAAATATGTTCCATTAGTGAATTTGCACAGACTAAATAAATGGTACCTTTATTATATCTGATGTTCAGTACAAAGACACAAGTTGACTAATTTCTTTTTAATCAGTCTTTGTCTCTACGTATCTGAACCTAGCAGTCCTTTTTGGGGGATCGCTCAAGTCATAACATGGTGAGATTTGGTCTACAGTCACTGCATGCTAACTGCTCATCTCACTTATACAAAGACCAAGCAAATATTAATTTTTCTTCACATCACATCTTGGTATTACGATTTCAGAAATAATTTGTAAACTTTATTATGATCAAAGTAAATATATGTTTATAACAGCAAGAAAATTATAAGAAATATAAAATCCATTTAAGATGTGATGCCTGCTCCTCATAGAAGTTATTAAATATTCTGTTTAAATGTTACTTATATATGGGATAAAGGAATTCTGATTATGTGAAAACTGCATACGAAGTAATACTTATCAAGGCAAACAAAGAGTGAGATTCACGCCATACAATTGCCAAAAAATTAAGATTCTCACTTCTGAAAATAAAAGAATGATAGGTCAATGGTCAGTGACTATTTGTATTGGGGGAAAAAAAGTTTGAATAGATGTTGGTATCAATAAACTTATATGGCAACTAGGACAATAGTAGTTTTAAATACTAATAAATAAATAATGCAACACAGTAGGATTAGATTATAAACAAAAACATACAAGTATAACTCAATACAAAAGCAACACTGAACATTATCAAATGATAAGCAAATATTTATGAAGTTATTAGCAGTCCCTCTTAACAATGAACAGTTGGTAAATATTGCAATGACACTGAATACTTCTTTTATTCAACTGATGAATTGCAATGTAAAGCACATGTTTGTACGGAGACTGACTATGTAATGATATTTCATAAAAATTCCAGAATTTCAAGACAGTATCACACTGAATGCTTGAATGAGATTTATTATTGTTAATATTAGTTAAAGCAATTAATTGTTACTTTCAAAATCATTTACTTCCATAGCCTGGATGTCAAGCATATTGGAATTATCCTAAGTAATTCAGTTACATCGACTTACTTGTGACATGATTTCATTCAGAATTTTCATTCTATCATTAAGGATAGCGAGAGCTAAGGCATCTTTCACAACCTGGAATAGAACTGACATTTATAATCTTGCCTGTACAGTTCACTAAATGTAACCTCACTATAATTTGATTAAATTTTGACATTATTTTTAATTAGTTGTTATAGTTTTAATTTAGAAATTGCAAAAGTACTGATGTATTTGTATTTTTTTTTTACTAAGGCCACAAATTTAATCAAAAAAATTAAAAGTATAAAGTATGAACCAAAACACTCACCATATAAAATCTTTATTACATTCAGGAGCTTTATATACAGTTATATCCCGACCTAAATTATGTTTGAGTTTTAAATAGAATGAATATGACAGAATCTATTGAAATTTTTTATATGAAGACTGTATTGATTCCTACTTTATACTGGTAATTATCTAAGAGTCCAATTGAACAACATGTCTAGAACAGAATAATTGTAAACTGAATTAATGAAACATTTAGTTATCTAGTTGAATGTTTCTCTAAGGCGCCTTTATTTCAAAACTAGAGAGTAACATGGTTGTCATATGATGTACGGAAGTGGCTGTTTTCATTTGGTTTTCGATTTATGGGAATTATCCAGAGTTTTATTGAATAATTATATGATACATTCTAAAATTCAAGAAAAATGCAAAAATTTAAAAGCTGTTGGCTCATCAACACAATATTCAAGAAATGTGAATATAGGTTGAATCTCATAGGTGTAGAAATATTTTATTGATCTATGATGAAATGCATTAAATTCTCATAATCATTTAAGACAAGTATGGTTAGCAACATGTAACATGCATTTACAACTGTGTTGAGATGGGTTGTGTGAAGATATGATGCAGAATTAAAATAAAACTTTTTAAAATTTTCAAGATTGAAGGATTTCCCACTGTATCTGTTGAAGAAAATGTTCTTGGGTTCCCACTCGGGTCAAACAGAAATTATAGTGTGACGTTTTGAAGACAATCTGCACTGTCATCATCTTATTTTCAAAGCTCTTCATTTTAAAATTTGTTTAAAAATCAAATTCAAGGAAAACTATGGTTGATGGTTTATTTTATACTCTATCTGACTCCAATTATTTTTCTTTTAATAATGATTAAAGCCCAAATTTTCATTTCTTTCCATGTCAAAAACAAAAGTAGGTTTGAGTAATGATTTAGATAAAGTGTTTATACTTTCTTGTGAGCATTCATGAAAAATATAACTAAAACATCTACAATTATATTAAAACACTCTATTACCTGATCTCTGGCACCATTTTGAAACATCTCAATCTCTTCTGTCTGCAAGAACACATTTATCAGGTCAGCACTATAGGATATATAACATTATGTTTATACTTTTTATTTATTTAAAACTAAAAATTTGTTAATAAAGTAGGTATAATAAATTTCATTTAACTTATTCATGACAGCAATATGGACTGTGATCTTTCAAACATAACAAGAATTATCTGCTACAGGGATCAAACTTTGCTTCCTCAAATAAAATAAAAAATTAAAATGGATAAAGTAGGAAACTATAGTTAGGGTTTAAGTAATCTAATTGTTTATTAAACATAATCATCTGAATATATTTATCTGAGTTACAAAAAGAACATGAAATGAGAAATATTGAGAGATTCAAAATGATCTAATAATAAATACCATTATGTTGGTAGTGGTATCTTTAAGGAACATCCACAGAAAATACTTTTCAAACCTAATTCACAGACAGATATAACATGACCATCCTTTACTGATCTACAAAACAGCAACAATATTCTCTAATTACATTGCACTTCAATCCAACCCTTGCAATAAAACCCATTCATACTAAATTTTTATATATACTTGTGTTATTATTTTTAATCCATAAATATTGATAAATATGAATGGGACAAGTCAAGTGATAACTTAATAGCTTAGTATATGACAAGTGAATTATATACAATGAATATTATAATAATTAAGTCTAGGGCCACATTCAGATATCACTTTAGCAATGCTACTTTCATGTCCATAATTAGTAAACATCACTCTCACATCAATAATGTAAGAATAGATGCTACTTCAGTCCTGTCATTCATTCTTCACTCACTCAATGCCCTTTATATAAAAAAAACCACATTCAGAATGATAGAAAACATGACCTACCACAACATCTAAGAAATTAAATGCAAACTCTCTCCGGCATTTGAAATTAACAGAACATCTTCCAGAATTAACCATATATCTATCTAATGAAGTAAGATACTCAACACCTCTAAAAATTTGAACCCATCTTGTGCCACACTATGATAAACCACATATTTCTTATATATGAATCAATTATATGACTATAACATAAGAAAAATGTGGCATAAAGAAAATGTGATGATGTCAAATTAAATAACACATTTAGATAGGAACCTCAGACCAACTGGACCAACTATTAATAAATATAAATAAGTCGGTATTGCTGTCTTTCTTTCCTATTTAAATGTGCTATATATATAGGAGCTGAGGCCTTCATCACGATTTTAGACCAGCTATCCTGATGAATGGGGCTCAGGGCATTTAAATTTTTTTTTTTTTATTTCTATTCAGCCAGACTAGACCAACTGTCGATTTATTTAATGTATCAGCTACCCTGTCTCTCTTATCTGAATGATTTAATTAATTTGACCTTGTCTCATTTTCCTTAATGCCTTATATACATATATATACATAAAGCAAATAAGGATAATGTAACATTGTTGAAATTGTTTCTATTGCTTCCCAGCCCTCGGGTGCCAACTGTCGATTTAAGATAAGTCAGCCGCTGTCTTTCCATCTTCTATGGCCAAATAATAATATTTATCTTTCCACACTATGCAATTATCCAATGTGAATTCATGACTAATAACAATCCTTAACATTGACTATATATGTATAAAGAATCACTAGGTTGTGTACCAAATGTTTCAGCACTGTTTTTGATTTTATGAGTGTCATTAGGTCATCTGTCAATGGTTTCTCCTGTAACAAAATAAAATAAATTATTGTACTTGTTCGTGAAATATTTGAACACTATTTGATGTAATGTCTTAGGTAATTAAATGTATTGAAAGAATAATGAGTGAAATTTGTAAATGTATGTTTCTTATTTCTCAGCTTGCAGTTAAGTTTGCTTTTTGTGTATTGATCTGGGTTTATGTATGTTCTATTCTTGATAATATGGAAGTACATGTTCATCTTTAGAAGTAAGAAAAACTATGAAAAATTGAACTATCTTGTTGCACCACTCGTTCTCTTCTACAAAATGTGAAAATCATTAAAGGATAAATATTCATCAGACTATCACAGAAAATCATATATTTACTTGAAACAAATTAAGAAATATAATCAGACCTGTATTAAATTATTTTGATAATAAATCAATTTTCAGTGGAATATTTCCATGAGACAGCAACAGGCAACATTCATGATTTAGCGGATCTTTTGCCAAATTTCACTATTGCTTGTATTTCATGAAATCTTTTAGGAAATTGTTTATAAAAGTGTTTTGAAAGACAATTGACTAACTCTGATGTTTTTGAAGCAATTTAACTAGTTGATTATATTATTTTATTAGAAATAATCTTCTTAACTAACAGAAGATGTAAAACTTTTCATTCTGATGAGGGACAAATACAGGTGATTGAGTAAGGATTTATTCTGGGCTTATCCTGGAATGGACTTTATGTAAAAACAAAAATCAGTTGAGGATAGGCAGGGAACATACTCTAGTTAGAAAGTATGTAGTCAGGTTTGCAATTATAGACACATAATGTAAGAAGTTATTATTCCTAAAACTATTAACTTACATTTTCAATTACATCTAAATCTTTCTTTTTCTGCTGTTCTACATTTTGTTTTCCCCAAAGAATCTGAAACAATTTTTTTTAAAAAAATTATTTAATAATATATTTTTATGTCTTATTAATGGAATAAAGTGTTTTGAACCGAAATTGATAATTGTTTGAGGTTATTGCTCAGGTTCAATTACATATGAGGTAGGGGTGGGGTGTGGAAATTAAAGAAAAAGATGTATTAATAAATTATATAGATTTAAGTACATTATGAGATTAGAGATAATAATTATGTATATTATAATAAATTATTATAAGACTAATGTCATGATTCATAGCTTCAAGGATGTGGAATGTGTCAGTGTGTACTTTTTTGTTTATTTCAGTTTGAAAAGTGCTACATTGTACGTAATCATTCATTTATGTTACTAATAGTACGTGCTAACTACTTACAATTTTTTTAAAAAAACATTTTCCATTGACTGGAAGACTGAAGAATAAAAATCAGGCATTTGATGAGAGTAACAGGTAGTAAACAAAGTTGAACCAAACAAAATGTGTACCAACTGCCTCATGTTATAATGAATTAATGAGGTATATTTCAGACAGTATTTTTTTTATGTATGTTGAGGGTTAAATAGAATTACCAAATAAATAAATGGATAGGAAAGTTTTCAATAATCTATTTGTGGGAATCTGGCAAGTTTACATTGTGAACCTTACACTGAGGAGCTGGTAAATGTGAATCAGTAATAGAGAGTACAGACAGTGGACGAAGGCAACATGTAAAGAGAATAAATAAGATAATTAAGGACACTGGGATGAAGTAAGTAAGCACTTCATAGACAGCCATACCAAAAGAATGTTGGTAGAGTACTGGAAAAGTTTTTAGTGTA
The DNA here is from genome assembly GCA_037074705.1 of Zhengitettix transpicula. Lineage (NCBI taxonomy): Eukaryota > Metazoa > Arthropoda > Insecta > Orthoptera > Tetrigidae > Zhengitettix > Zhengitettix transpicula. The sequence goes on along the minus strand of CM073593.1, from coordinate 90,857,170 downwards.
ACGTTTGCAGTAATACTGAATCTGAAACATCATTCTAAACAGTTAAAAAGCTGTATTATGAAGAATATTATACAAATCTATCATGACCAAAAGGAATTATCATTATATTTAACATTAAAATGTCAAAAAAGAAGAAAAGATTTTTAGGGTAATAATGTAGGACAACTTATATTTTATTTTAAGCACAAGAATACACCAAAGGACTGCTTCGAGAAAATGTTTCGTGACACAATTTAATATGTAACGATGAAGGTTAATATGCTTTATTTCAAGATTTACTTGTGTTAAGAAATTCTTGTTGACATTGAAAGTTTTCACAAAAATTTAGCATTTGTAAGTTACATACCACGAACAGTCTTATCATTGGCTGCTTCAAACATAACACAATATAAATTTAACTCAGATATGTCTTGAATAAAACATAAGTTAAAGCTCCCAAAGAAACTATACCTGATATTTGATTAAATGTCTGAATTCATGACAAAACAGCAAAGAAAATACAGTGACAATGGGGAAGCAGAACAATAAGGGATCGTAGCAATTGTTGAATTTCATAGAATTTGTTTGTACATTAATTGCTGTGATGTGAAGCATCTCTGATATAAGTGTCAACGTCTAAAATGTTAACAATTTGCCAATCATATGAATGTTTCGAATTGAAATATTTGGAGACTACAGATGGTTTGTTTTTGGGAAGTTTGATATTAGATATACGTTCCTTGATATGGGCATTAAGGGAACATTTTGTTTGCCCTATGTAGCAGGATTTACAATTAGAGTAAGAGGTTTTGTAAACTACACAATGTTTGCTGTAGGTGTCAAGCAGGTCCTTGTGGTTTTTTATCGAGAAGTGTAAAAATTTGGACAAATATATGATATAGAAATTTGTAATAAGGGAGTACGAGAAAAAATTTGGATTGAAGTGATGGGGGACAAGTAACAGTAGGAATTGGATTTGGTTCAATCTAATGTTTATGTGTTTATTAATAAAATTAAAAGGATACTCATTAGAAATTAAAATGTTACAGACTATATTTATCTTGTGATGATGGAACTTGGAGTTGGGAATTAGTATAGCTCTGATTATATACCATAGCATTCTTTTGGTTAGGAGGATGAGAAGGGAGACAATGGAGAACATGCCCTCAATATTTTGGTCATGCAGACCTGAAGAAGGCTCCATCAGATTTGGACTATTTGCCTTGAAACATTTCTTTTGTGTATTAATCGTATTGTCTAAAATAACCACACTCTTGGAAAGTATTATATTTTCGTCTTTTTATGTGACTTACTGCGAAGATCGTGGCCACAAGTAACGTTGCCATGCTTCCCATGAGGAATGACGGAGCACTCTGAAAGTTTTCTTCCAGCCATGAGGATGCCTTTGTGTCAATCTGCTTCGCTGAAACGATCTGAAACATTCATTCAAATATTAATATAACTTTGTTTCCTAGTAGAGGAAAACTTTTATAAACATTTTACGATAGCTCTCGTTTGAACTCCCTTCGAAACTCTTAAACAGAAATCTTGTTGACATGTTCCCTATTAATGGTGTTTCTACTTACACAAATAAAATCATTTATGCTGTACAGTATAATACAATAGATTTTAAAAGACAAAATCATTTATATTTTTTATTGTTTCACATAGTTCATCTTTATTCTGCTATGTTTTTGACATCTAGTGGTAATGTAAAGTGGCCAGTATTGAATTTACAAAGTAAGTAAATGAACAATTTTTTTATTTCATAAAACAGGCTACTTGAGAGTCTCTTCCTTATACACCATAGGATGGGACAGAAAAGGTAGTAGTGTGGAACGGATGATAGGTAACTATGGGTTTACCAGAGCTTTCTCTTTGTGGTTTAGGGATTCTACCCGACAATCGCTTAAATGTGAGAAACTAAGATCACTTATATTTACTGGAGGTAGGGTTCGCTTTGGGGATCCAGGCAGCTCCAATGACCCTGGCTCATACACCCAACCCAGGTTTATGGGAAACTTATATTTGATTCTAACAGAGTCTAAAACAGATACCATTCGTTTGTTTTTTCCTTTATGTAAAGCAAGTAATTATTCCTATTTACTTATGAATATTTTGTTAATCTGTAATAAATAATGCCAAATTAAACCTAGTATCGTTTACAATGACTGACGGTTGCGAAAAAAAATTTCGTATATTTTTATTGTAATAGCTCGACGTTAAAATGGACTGAATGAATTTAGAGTTTACAAGTCACAAATTCAAGAAAATTAGAGACAATTCAGAAAAAGTTTCTAATATTTCTTTATTACATCGAAACTAAGAGATACGCCTTCGACACGCCATACGAGGAGCTACTAGAAAGATACAATAGAGAGAAACTTTCAACCAGACGTGAGTCAGCGTCAACCCTTTTTCTCTACTAAACTCTTTTAATGACAAAATTGATGATAATACATTGTCAATTTTCGCGTACCATCGTTTACCAACAGACACCAGCAATTATTTTACAGCACTAATATTAAATTAGTAACAGCTTCAAAGGCTCCAATGCGCTGAATGACTACCTTATAAAATTTCTTATCCACTCAAGAATGTATATGTTTTTATCAAATTATAATGCCGAAATAAAATAAGGTTCTGATGTATAATAAGTAATCTGACAAAAAAATTGTATTAGTTGTATTGATTAAGCGTAGTATGGCTCATTTTATTGTATATGAATAAGTAAAAAGTGGATGGTGACTACGTCTTTGTAGACCATGGCGTCACAGCCCTTGTAGGGCTAGAGCCTGCCTCACCATGGTCTTATGTCCAACGCCTTCATATCTTCCTCTATATTCTCCACCCATTTCTATCTAAATCTGCCTACACACCTTCTTTCTCCTGATTTTCCTTTCCATATTCTTTGTAGTAGAGTTCCCTCCTCACTCCTTCCCACATGCCCTGCCCCCATCTAAGTCTTGCACTCACAAATTGAACTTCACAATTTGGGGGAGGTCACCATAGAGTTATTTGTTAGTTCTAATTCTCCATTCCTCGGTTTCATACTTATGCCCATAAATTATTCGTACGATTTTTCTTTCCCATGCTGCTATTCTGAATTCGTCGCACCTCAGCTTTCTGCTGCATAGGTCCACCACTGGTTTAATTACAGTTTTATAAATCTTTTTACCTTTCCCTTATTTTGAGAGAGGTGCTGAGATTTCAAAAGAGGAAGTAGGGCCCAGTAACATCTGTTCCCCATTTTTAGTCGTTCTCTAATTTCTTCCAATATTTTACTATTTTCTGTTGCTACTGAACCCAAGTATTTATTTCTCCGAACCCTATCAAAATTGAAGTTCTATATGGAGATGTTAGCACACGTCTTTGTAGTACCTACAAATAAAATAAATAAATAAACTGGCTTAAATCATGCCTGAAAATTATAAATTACGGGTATCTGTGAATGATGGACGGCAGCATCAATTGCCTGTTCTGATTGTCACTTTTCAGCTGCAGGACGAGCACGTAACGTCCATTGAGTCTTGGTGTATCGGAGAGCCATTACCACAAACGCAATACGAGGTGAGGGAGGGTTCACCATTATTAACGTCGCCACTCGGAAACAAAACACCGGCGGCCGGCTATTCATGCTGGAATAGAATGTAAATACACTGCACTTTTATTACTCCGCGAAATAATCTCCGCTTGTTATATTTTTCCACACACACACAAAAAAAAAAATGCTTCCGGTGGTTGCACCAACGAGTGTTTTCGTTTCCTGTTTCAAAAATAGAACTGTATAAATTTATAATGCTTTCATGAAAGATTTGTATGTCATCATTTTATTTTGCGGAATTTTATAGGCCTGAAAGCGATGTAATTCACCAAAAAAAAAGGAAACTCCGAGAGTTTAAGCAAAAAGACGAAAGCCGCTAATGCTGCTTGAAAAATTGACAATATAACATTTATTTAAAATCGACAATAATTTCTTACGTTTGTAATTTAAAAGACGTAAATATTCAGCGACAATATTACTAGTATGCGTGTGCGGTAAACGTTAAATATAAATCACGTGCAACAAATATAAAGATACAAGCTAATGCGTCTGCGAGTGCTGTTCTCTCGCAGGCAATACTTGCGAGTGCTGTTGTCTCGTAGGCAATACTTGCGAGGGAAATTCTCTCGCAGGTAGAACCTTGTAGGAGAGACTGGAAGGGGCTACCTTTGGGGATGCCTTTTCTTCTCCGTTTTTGAACTAAGGCATCGAGGCACCTCGGCCTGTTCTGAGAGGTGTATGTTCCGGGGTCGCAGACTTTGGGCATACGGTAAGAGTTGTTCGCTATTCCCATTGGAACAGTCGGTCAGCTGCCTCCTTAACTGGTCGAGGCACAGAGAAGTGAATGCTGCGTCCCCACAGCAAACTCCTCTCCCGCTATCGGAAGGGCGTGGGACAAGTACCCAATGCACGACCTACCTGATGCAGGTTTTTCTGGGGTTTTTCCTGCATTTATTTAGGCGAATGCCGAGTAGGATCCTTAAAATACAGCCCGGGGACCCTAGTTAACCCTTGGCTACCTTCCTCTACCCTTCCACATCCCCCTTTTCAAATCCCTTCCTATGCTATTAAAGGGGAGTTGCCACCATGTGGATTACCCTCATGTAGCCTGTTACCTAAAAAAAAAATATAAAGATACAAGGAAGCCTGCGAGAGGATTTTCTCTCAGGTGAGCCATCCCTTTGGGGATGCCTTCACATCTCTCTGGTTTTTTTAACTAACGTTCCCACATGCCGAGGCCTGTTTTGAGAGGTTAATGTTGCGGGGTCGCAGACCTTGACCATACGGTAAGAGTTGTCCGCTATTCTTATTGAAATAGTCGGCCAGCTGCCTCTTAAACTGGTCAAGGCACGGCGAGGGGCAGTGCTGCGACCCCACAGCAAAACCCTTCTCCTGCCATCCAGGGAAGGGCGTGGGACAAGTACCAAATGCCCAACCTACCTGATCCCTGTTTTTCTAGAGTTTTCCCTGCATCACTTTTAGGCGAATTGCCAGGTAGGATCCTTGAACCATAGCTTGGGGCCACCTTCCTCTACCGTTCCGTATCCCCCCTTTCAAATCCCTTCCTATACTATTAAAGGGGAGTTGCCATCATGTGGATCACCCTCAAGTAGCCTGTAGCACTAAAAAAATAATTATTTTTGTGATAAAATTGGTATTCCTTACTTCAACTTTCCTTACTTCTCTTTCGCGAAATTTTTATCTTAATTTTCAGCTAAATTGAAATTAACGACTTTATCATGTTGAAGATTTGTTGTACGTAATTCGTATAATTTTTTCACACCTCATTATAATTTTTTTCTCTCAGAAATAAGTAAAATTTCCTCTAATTAATATCAGATTTACTTTACAACAGTTTTCACACTGGGTAAGACAATATATTTTTAATCAGAATCTAATTTAGGACGTGTATTTTAGTAATCAAGAGAATTTCTTAAAGTTTCTTCACGTTAAAAAAAATTGTTTACTGATTTTTCGTATTTTTTAAAACGTTTTTAAATTACTCATTTTCATTATCCTTCAAATAATTACAAAAAAAATAGTCGTATTTTATGCTATAAACTCGTAGGAATCAAATACTTTATTATTTTGCTTACCAAATCATGAACTGATTCCTGGATTGCCTTGAAGATTGCATCAATGTCGTCCAAAATCACATCGATGAGATGAGCGGTACGGTCTTTCAAGTCATCCAGCTTGGTGGGGGGAAAAATAATAGTTACAAAGATTTAATTCCCAGAAACGACATGAAAAAAATTTTTTTTTTCTAAACAATTGCTTTTAATAATTTGATTTAAAGAGAAAAGGGAACGTTTGCAATTTGCCTCACAATTTAATGAAATCGCAGAATATTATTATTGGGTCAAAAGATAATTGAATTTTGAACAAAATAGTACAACTGTTTAATTTTCGGCTGATAAAACAGGCGCGAAGGAATAATAGTAAATTAAATGTAAAAAAAATTTCTTCCTTGCATTTTTCTATTCCAGAGTTGTTACTTACAATCTGCTTTTCAGCAGACTCTCCACTAGTCATGGTCGTTCAGACTCGTCAACAGCTCTCCTGGAAGGAAAAGAAAAAAAGCAATTAAATTGAAAAAGAGAAGGCTCAACGAAGAGAGTACTTCGTCTTATAACAGATTCTTAGGGAAAATTTAAAAAATAATGTTCCTAAGAGTAAAAGCAAATTCTTAGAAAAAAAACACTTGCAATCTGTGTGGACTTGAGTTAATATCGTGCTTATACAATATTAATATGGCTGCACTTGCTTTTATTACTATATTACACTTTAAGATTAATTTAAAATATTTTTTTTTCCAGTTTTCAATGAGAATATTTGAAACCTTTTCCGTTATACTAAAATATGTCATTTTCTTTACAGATTAATACATATAAAGCGCGCTACCAAACCTTTTCAATCCACCCTCATGTCCCTACGACTTTAGTTTGTTCGTAGCACCCCTCCGCATATTTGGACTTTTGTTTTAAATTTTTTTTTTAGGGCAACAGGCTACATGAGGGTAATCCACAAGGTGGCAACTCCCCTTTAATAGCATAGGAAGGGATTTGAAAGGGGCGATGTGGAAGGTTAGAGGAAGGTAGCCAAGGGTTAACTAAGGTCCCCGGGCTATATTTTAAGGATCGTACCCTGCATTCGCCTAAAGAAATGCAGGAAAAACCCTAGAAAAACCTGCATCAGGTAGGTCGGGCATTGGGTACTTGTCCCACGCCCTTCCGATAACGAGGGAGGAATTTGCTGTGGGGACGCAGAATTCTCTTCTCCGTGCCTCGACCAGTTTAGGAGGCAGCTGGCCGACTATTCCAATGGGAATAGCGGACAACTCTTACCGTATGCCCAAGGTCTGTGACCCCGGAACATACACCTCTCAGAGCGGCCGAGGTGCCTCGGCTTGTGGGAACCTTAGTTCAAATGCGGCGATAGGAAAAGGCATCCCCAAAGGTAGCCACTTCGTATCTCTCCTAAAAGGTTCTGCCTGCGAGAGAACATCCCTCGCAGGTACTGCCTGCAGTAGAATAACCCTCGCAGACATTTGGACTTTAATTTCTCGTCTGGCACGTCAGAATCTACTTCGCACTCCGCGGGAGGAGCTGCAGGACAAACAAGTCTTATTCAGTAATAGATATGTTTCCCCCTCGACAGTGAGCTGCGGTGTGCCGAATCGCGAGGGGAAGCGATTCGGGCTCCTTCAGAAAGCCAGTGGTAGCCAGAACCCCCTCTGTTACTTAGCATCTTCGTGACGTCAGCAGAATGAAAATCTAGCGATTTGATAATTACGATTCCTTAATTAATCACAGCTTGTTTGCGCAGTTACTCCTCCTAATAATATTATTCCCGATCCCGATGGCGACGGCGATGAGAGAATCATGTCATTCGCCGATCATAACATCATATAACGAGGGGCCGTGAAAATAACTAAAAGGATTAAAGGCATTAACGAAACAGATCAGAGTTTTTCATCAGGTTCTTTTTAATGACTGCATCTAAGCTTCACATCATATTTGTTGCTAGTGACCAATGACGCTGATTCGGGTATTTTATTCTTTTGTGACTGGCCGTAACCTTGTCATCTACTGTAGTTTCTGAATTCCTTCACCTGCCTCAAGTTACGAAAACTTCCACCCCTCCCCCCCCCCTCCAAAAATAATAACATGAAATCTTCCCTTCCGTACGCAACGCATTCGTGGAATTCTACGTAGAAACGACATAACCCTCCCATATGCCCCGTTCTTTAATCGCCAGTAAAGGACAACACAAAGTACCGTACTAGGTTCGTAAATTTTGTATCGGAGAAACCGGCTGGTCCGTAAGAACGCGAATTAAGGGGAACGGAACGATACATCGGAATACGGCCATTTAATTTCTCCATTGATCACAGCTGAAACACTCAACTGTACTTCACCCTGGAAAAAATTATTTCTGGGCTCGAAAGATTTGTGACGCCATATAAATTATCGTGAAATTTTTTTTTCGGTTACACTCTGAGACCACGGTGGTTATTCTACAACGGAAGCCAACTGAAAAAAGAAGAAGAAAATCTAGTGAGATTAGCGACTAGTCTCTGAGTGTGACCTTGGACGCCCAGCTGCCTATACAAGGCGAAACGTTGGCAACCGCGCTGATGCTAAACGACGGTCGCACTCGAAAAACTGTCGTCTATATTTGCCTCGAGATTTGATCGATCTGTGTTAAATTTCGGTAAATTTTATTTATTGAGGTTTTGCTGTCAATTCAAAAACTGAGAATAAATTTGGTTGCTATGCGACAACAACTTAACCACTGCGACGTCCTTTTGTATACAACAATAACGCGAATATGAATAAAATGAATAGGTCGTGGTAAGCATTGTGATGTGGTTTAGCGGTCCGCGGGTCGAATCCCCACGGATATTTGTGCTCGTCATGGTAATGGAAACTGGCGGGTTAAGGCTACGTTGCACTCCAGAGTGTGAGTTGCAACCATCCGTGGAAGTCCAAGGGATATAGATCTAAAGGTTAAAGAAATGTGTTGAGATATAGAGGGGTTAAATACGGATGATTCCGCCGTTATTTTCATCCGTGATTAACCCCTCTATAGCAAAAACTTGCCACGACATAATGCCTTTTATTTATATTAGTTTATCTCTTCGTCACAGAGATCAAGTTGTTGAATGCCAACGCTCAGAAACCAAATTTATTCTCAGTTTGGAATTAATAACATGTTCTCACCCCCTCAGTAAAAATAAGAACCACTATAATTTACCACTAATGACGCCTCCCTCGACAGTCAAACATGGAAGCCAGTGTTGTTTTTTTTCGGAGTGACTCCGTATCGCTCACTGTTGTTGCTCAACAAACCGGAAATAATGGATTCACGTAGTTTTAAACGTGAAAACGAAGAAATCTGCACACGTGCGGTTGGGATGGTTTTGCGGGTCCACATTTCTGGCTTTCCCCGGCGCGGCTGACAGGACAGCGGTTTGCGTGGGAGTAAATTATACAACAAAAGGCAGTTCACAAGTAGAATAAATTTGGTCTCTCGTCACGTAGCCCTGGCAACATAAACTATTCATCACAGAAGCAGAAACTAACATAACGTGTCCGTAAACCCCCGGAACTAAAACAAATGTGGAAGGGGGTCGAACATAAAATATGCGTTTACAGAATATTATCATTATTAAAAACGCGTATTGTAAAAAAGAAACAACAACAACCAGGATTGCCAACTGATGAAATAAATTTGTGACACGCCGCCAGAATCGAAATAAAACGTTTCGGAATCGGAAAATAATAATTCTATATTTTTTATTTTGTTTTGTTTTGTTTTGTCAGAACGGTAAAAACTGCTGTGCAATAATCTTACAGAACGTACAGGCTGTTATATATTTTTCATCCACATATAAACTTTTTTTTAAATAAATAAATGGCCTTTAGTCGTAAGAAAAATTTATATAAAGTTCATTGCAAAAAAAATATATTAAATACACGACGTTACGTCCTCACCATAATTTTGAATATAATCCATGAGGAAAATTTCTGCTGCCTCTCCTGTTGTAATTTTACATTTCTATTATATTCAAAGTTATAAACCTGATGAGGTCCTTCAAGAGGACGAAACGTCGTGTATTTAATACATATTTATTGAATAAACTTTATAATTTTTTATTATCATATTTATTATAATTTCTATGATCTCTTATTATTACGCTAACCCTTCGGCTCTCCCATTGTCGTTACGTTTTCGTCGCTTTTGGGTTGTTGTCAACTGTAGAAATAATGAATAAGAAAGATAGCCAATACAGACACAAAAAAAAGGGGAATATAAATACCACTCAACGTTTCTGGGATCCTTGTACCTTTCGTCAGGTACTAAGAAGAGCCTTTTTTTTATTTATATTGTTACGACGTTTCGATACCGTTTTCTGTATCTTCTTCAGGTATTTTCCAAACCATGTGGGTTACCCTCATGTAGCCTGGCTACACCTACAAAAAAAATCAAAGGATAGCAATGTCTATCCTTGGAAAAAATATCTGTCACAGAACCAAACTGAATAGAACAGATGTGAACGACTGCCGTCATACATGTTTCTAGCTTGTACTGTGAGAATCATAATAATTTTTTCATTTCAGCTTTCAAATGTTAATCAGAGGTTTCATGAACTTTAACCTTCATTATAATTAAATAATTTTTGTAAATGCACCTAAAGAGCCAAATTTGTCAGAAATAATTTAATAAGTTAAAATTTGGGTCAATTTGAATTATATTTATGTTGTTAAATGATTTATGACAAATTTTGCTGTTTTCATGCATTTATAATTATAAAAGGAAAAAAAATTACGTCTGATTGAAAATAATGAATAAGAAAGACAGCCAATACAGACAAGAAAAAAGAGTAATATAAATACCACACTGCAACGTTGCTGGGATCCTTGTCCCCTTTCGTCAGGTACTAAGAAGAGCCTAGAGAAACACAACTGCACTGTAAAATGGAATTTCACTATTAAAGTGTATTGTTAAATGAAAGTAAATTTTTTTTTTCGAGTGTTGTCAACTGACGAGTGCAGTTGTGTCGCTCTGGGCTCTACTACGCACCTTACGAAAGGTACAAGGATCCCTGAAACATTGTGTGGTATTTATATTACACTTTTCTTTTGTCTGTATTGGCTGTCTTTCTTATTCATTATTTTCTATCAGACGTAAAATCTTTAATTTTAAACATAAGCTCATTTACGCTGTTACGGAACGCGTCAGTACGGTACAGTGTTACGTCACGGACTCGAGAGTTACGTCACTGACTTCATCAAGCTCATTTGTATTTTTGAGGAATGCACGGCATTTACATAATCGCCTTATCGGGACCCTTTTTTTTGACACTTTGTCTAAAGATCATTTTGCCATTCTATAGAATGTCTACGTATTATATACAACGCCCGGGGGAAAGTATGTAATAATTCTCATATGTCATACATTGCCTAAAAACGCCGAGCATTATATACAATGCTGCAGAATGCGGGCTATTCATACATTGCCGATAACATATATAATTCGTTAAATATATATATATATATATATATATTTATTTAAAGGTGTAGACAGGCTATGTGTAGGGTTATCCACATATTGGCAACTCCCCTCTTACAGCATAAGAAAGGGAGTGAAAGGGGGGATGCGGAAAGGTAGACAAGGGATAACTAGGGCCCCCGGGCTATGGTTTAAGGATCCTACCGGGCAATTCGCCTAAACGTGATGCAGGGAAAACCCTAGAAAAACCTGTATCAGGTAGGTAAGGCATTTAGTACTTGTCCCACGTCCTTTCCTGGACGGCGGGAGAGGGACGCAGCATTCCCTTATCCATGGCTCGACCAGTTTAGGAGGCAGCTGGCCGACTATTCCAATGGGAACAGCGAACAACTCTTACCGAATGCCCAAGGTCTGTGACCCCGGAACATACACCTCTCAAAACAGGCCGAGGTGCCTGGGCTTGTGGGAACCTTAGTTCAAAAACGGAGAGGAAAAGGCATCCCCAAAGGTAGCCCCTTCGTATCTCTCCTCTTGTCCCACGCCCTTCCCTGGATTCGTTAAATTTTAAGTTTTCAGCCTAATGACTGTGATTCCTGCTCTAAATATCAATTATTCGCCTGTCACATTCATCTTATAATAACCAAACTTTAATATATGTTGTTTGCAAATGGTCCCTAGCAGTTACTCTCACATGAAATTGAATTTTCTCTCCCCCCCCCCTCCCACCCTCTTGAAAATTGCATTCTACTTGTACGTACAGTGTTTGTAAGGAAACACAAGTAAGGCAATTCGCTTCGAGGAGAATTGTGCAACATGCAACCGAGCAGTTGGGTGGTGGAAAATGAGGAAAAGAACGAGAGGAATACAGCGAGGGGATGAATGTCTGATATTTCCACTTGTCACTGCGTTCTTTTCAGCTAGCGTGACAAGCGCCACGGGGTTGAGGGAGGTTTTGTGGGTGGGGGGGGGGGGGCGGGAACGGCTGCTGTGAATGCAAGTATCTGCCACAAATTAATTTCGCCCGGGCTTCGGGGCTAAAAAAATGTACGCAGCCTCACAATTTATCGCCCGTATCAGCAGGGCGGTTTTGTTGGTCCGGGGGGAGAGGGGGGGGGAGGGAGAGTCCGGGGTTCTACGTCCCGCAAGACCCGGGGAATCATCGTTGTGTTTCTGTTCAGCCCAATACAGAACTGTTTAGAAAGACGCATTTCACAGTATTCCCCCTGGGTGGGGAGAGCTTGTACGTTCTACACACACACACACACACACATGCGGTGGCGAACCAGATGCAGTGGCGAGGGTAAGCACGACGACGACGACGACGATTTATTAGACGAACGTTTGCAGACAAGGGTCTCGCATTATATGAGGCGAATTACAGCAGATTCAAGGGTTGTAGAGGCTAAGCGATGGTCCCCCTGGGATGCGAAACGCTGTCTCCCGTGTTCGAAGCAGCTAGTCGCGTTAATGGGGAAAGGTAGTCGCGACAATTAAACCAGCAAAAGTAAATCACGTATTCGTGTTCACGGAAAAATAAAAAAAATATAGATGAAATTTATTTTGGTTTTCTCAAACGTCCTTGATCAAGTTATAAAATAAAACTCAACTAAATAGATAAATAAATAGCCATAATAAATTCACATTTATTTTCGTCTGTTGTTGTTGGCCTATTTATTTTATCGTAATTGGCAACCATGATCAAGTTCGTACGCGCGGCTTGTACAAACTTTACGCGACGTTGTAATTACCGAAACAAACAAACCGTATCTGTGAAACCCCATTACGTGGAAAACTTTCTGCTTGATACGTCTGTCAACAGAGGATTTTCCGCCCTGAGCGAGTGGGTGTTTTCCGTCATGTTCTGCTTCTACGAAATGCACGGCAAACGACATCCGACCCTTTCAATTATGCGCCACGTGTAATGCTATTTATATTTAATATAATTAATTTTATTTTAAATTTTGTTTTAAACTATGAGGTTATTTAATCATTTGGACTGTGACCATTTAATTACAATAATTTATATTTTATTCTTCTTTCTTCTTCGGCTTTTCCCCCTTTTATAGGTTTGCCGTCTTCAATTTCCATTTCTGTCCGTCGTTCCCATCTCCCTCTTCCAAATTCCTATCCTCCATTATGGTTTCTACATGGGTTTCAAACTTTAATCTGGGTCTGTTTCCCAGGAGCTGACCATTGGTATATTTCTTTTGGCCATCTTCCATCTTCCATTCTTTGTGCGTGAGCATACCATTTTTTAATAGTTTGATTTTGGTTAACATTTTGTTTTGAATTACTATTTAATTATTTCGTCATAATAACAGATAAAAACGTTGAATGAAACAGGAAGAACAGCTTTCTTAGTCTTGCATGAATTTTACGATCTTGGTGGTACGACTAATATAGGCTTACTAATTAGCAGCCAGGCCCGTCAATCCACGCAGCTCAATTATTTGTAAAAAAAAAATTAAAATAAAATATAAAAAAAACCCAGCTCATTTGCGGCTTACGTCGAAACGCAGCTTTTGGAAACTGTTTCCTGGCAAATCCCCGTCAACCAAAACCGGAGTTTGCTAATTAAATAAGCCGGCACGGCGAAGGGCGCCATTATTCCCTTCGTCGCTCGCTGTATCGACCTGCTGGACTCGCTGCCGAGCTACTTTCTGCAATTTTAATTAGTTAACGGATGTTGGCAGGTGTCTTCTTTTCGAACGGATTATTTTGCCAGGTAACGCACGCAGCAGTTTTCCCTTACCACTTTCTAATAGTTCCACCACGTCCGTGTGAGGGCTCTCGATACTCGCCAAACTCGCCTCTTCTTATTCTGTGTCATTATCAGATGCTGGCCGGAATTCTCCTTTGTTCAGTTCCTCTCAAAAAAAAAATTTTTTTTTCGGAGATTATTGTGTTGGTATTCATTATACAGTCACCGTTATAAACTGGAAACGATACTTGTAGGAGAAAATTGTTTACGATTAAGAAAAATAAATATAAAAATCAATTAATAAAGTTGGCTAGTTACAGAAAAATAATTAAAAGCACAAAGTTTCCTCTGACATTGCGAGAACTCTTCAGGTGCTCTGGAAACTTGCGAATCAACGCGAGTCAACAACATTTAAAATTTATAAATAAAAGAGTAACCTTCTCAATCTGATTGCCTTGTGTCAATTCGTGTTTTCTTAGGGTAAAAATGTTTTTTTTTTGTGTTCTCTGCGTAGTTAAAGATTATATATATTTTTACTCCTTTAAGGTACCCGGAGTATTTTCAGACTTTATTATAACAGCAAGTATTTTTTCACTTTTAAATTTGGCATGATTTTTTTATATTATCTTATTTTGTGTAGTAGAATACAACCCGAGTTTTTTTTAAAGTATCCTCAGTGATCATCCTAGTTTCTAAGTCAGGTCTGGTAGATGAACGTACTCAAAGGCAAAAAATGTTCCAAACACTGACGCTACTGATGCTGGTTAAACGAAATCTTTACCAACAGGTTGATGTCGTAGCAAATTCTTCTCCTGGATAATCTAAATAAATACCCTGAAATATATATATATATATATACATATTGTAGTAATTGGTAATTAAGACATTGTTCTAATTTAAAAAGTTGAATTGTAGAGGACTCATTATTAGTGGATATAGAGAGGACGCCGCAACAAACCGGCAAGGCAAAGAAAACATTGTTGATGAGTCGAGAAGGTTCTACGCGCTCAAAACTTGCAGGACGAACGAACAGTCACGAAATGTGCAGTCGGGCATTAAGCAGCAAAGAAAAAAGACCAAAATTCCGAGTCATGGAAATTTGAACAGTACAGTCGGGCAGCAGACAGCGAATAGAACGGACGAAAAGAACTCATTAAAAGTTTTACAGTCGGCAGTCAGAACGAAAGATTGTGGCCCAGTCAAATATTAAAAAGTAAAGCAATATTCAGTCGGGAAGGAGACAGAGCAACTAGTTGCAGTGAAGCATCGAGAACCAACTAATTTGTGTTAAACCAACTAACAAACTACGCCAATTAGAGCCTGTGAACATTTAGAGTCTGTGAGAACTTAGAACCAGTGATGTCCCCAAAATTGTGCACGAACAACTAAAAATGAGACCTGGGCGGCCGTAAGTAGAGAAAAACTTTAAAATCATTTGTAAACCGTGTTTAAAAGATAAAAGTCAGATCGTTGTTTAATTATTTAATTATCGATAAAATGAGATCCTTAATTATTGATAAAATTAAAATTGTTTAAATTCAATCTTTAGTATTATTTCTTCCACAACAAATTTCGTCTATGTTCAGACGCATTTATTTCCATATAAAGTAAATGTAATTTTGTGTTTTTTTTCATTTGTTAAATTCAGCCATTATTATTATATTTAATTATTACAATATATATATATATATATATATATATATATATATATATTGTAATGCCAATTAATTAGGACATTAATTGTTTGGACATAAAATTTAAATTGTTTGAGAAATCCATTATGGCGGCAGGAACTTCCAAAGCGACAATGTAGCTCAGTTCTGTTACTTTGTCGGAAAGTCAAAATGGCGTATGCGCGCTAAAACTCGAGACTACGACAGTTCAGTTGGTGCCGGGACATTTCGGAGGACGGAACAAATGAGTCTAGAGCAGAGACAAGCCGTCGTTTAATGCATCATTAAACAAAGTTGTGAGTTTAAGACAAAGTAAAAACATTCACGGAAGCATTACACCGTAAATATCACTAAGTTAGCAGTTTTTTACGTCTATCAGCAGCCAGGAAAGGAGTTTTTAGTCTGTAGCCAGCCAGGAATAGTAAAATTGCAGTTTAAGTCCCAAGCGGTAAAAAGACTAGGAAATCTATGAATCACATGACTCATATAAGGCAAGCGGTCACCAGATAGCTGACAAAAAGGAGGATCATCAGAGTTCCTGGGAGCCTACCAAGGTGGACTTCAAGAGTGTAAAATCTGTGAGCCGATATTAGAATCAGTGTAAAAATTTTTGCAATAGTGAACTCCCGAGAACAAAAAGGAATGCTGGAACCAGCTGGACAGATGTGAGTAACAAAATACAAAAATAATGATTTATGTAAACGTAATTAAAGGATAGAAGTCTGATTTCGTTCTCTTTTTAAATTGTTAATCAGAGTTAATCTCCTTACTTTTTAATTCCGTTCTATTTTAATAGTCAAGTTAATTTATTTTCTTTTTAGTTTATTTCTATCGACGTATTGTCTAGGTAAATGTGATTTGTTTGTTAATAAGATTTTTAAACAAAATTGTTGTGTCCATTATCAAACCCAGTGAAGACCCTGAGAAATTAATATTTTAAATTGTAATTGTTTTTAGTTATTGCCACAAAAATAAATCAATCTTTTGTTTGTTAATTTAGATCTTTTCATTTAATAAAAGGCTTCCATTTAATTATTACATTTTGTCGCTTCAACGAGAGGTTAATTAATTAAAATAATTAAAAGGCTAAATCTTTGTTTATTACAATATATATATATATAATTCTATTTTTTAAAAAAGTCAGTTTTTTCATTGTAGCGGCGCAGACCTACTGATTTTCCCAATCTACAGCACAGTGTCTCACACACATTAAAGGTAAATAGGATGCATCTACACCATTATGGTATTTCTACGCAATTACAAACATGACAAACAGGAACGCTGTATTACGGAAATACTCAACTAAGAAACACACCAGTAAAAACAATAATTGCAGCCTCATCCGATATATTTATATAATACCCGCCAACACTTTCATATGCGTCTTTAGCTCACTAAAATCACCGACGTATAGGCGTAAGCAATATACAAAATTATACACGGAGAAAAATCAAAAAAAAAAATCTACGCACACCCGAGCGTGGCAACACACGCCTAATAATTTAAAGCGAAGCCGGAAACCAATGTTTTAGGCTTGGCTTAAAACTAAGTGGTTAATACTGGCCCCCTTTGTAAGCCTCCGTGCTAAGCTGGTGCAATTAGTGGCTAATATAGTTGAAAAAGTAAAGTGTAGAGACGTCCGCTAATCCGTTATATAAATTTAATACGTGAGCGAGTGAGTGTTACGTGACGTCATCCAACGTCACAGAGTCGCCTTCGGGCTACGGTAAAATCACTTCGTGGTTCGTCCTCTGAACGGTATTGCATATACTATATGTCTCATAAATTATTATAAAATATATTCCACATTTGTAAAAGGCAACCGCACGTTTCGACCACAAACAACACCTTTACAATATCGCTTTTCCCCCTAAAAATTTTCTTTTGATTGGAAAAGAACATGTTGGATTTACTAGAAGCTGTCTACGCTTTAAAAACTCCTACTCCGTGACTATTTAAATTGTTCCATTGCCTAGTTTTGAATTTTAGAGTACAAAGAATTACAGACTGACCCAAGCCCGGCTTAAGAACCCGAGTTTTCCCGAATAATCCCGAACTAAACACGAACCGATAATTGTATTATAAATGTGTGGTTTATTTTATTTTATCAGACCTACTGATTACTTAATTAAATTTTGTGGAACAAGACGAGTTTCCACTTATACACCGACCGTATCCAAAACGTCAACAAACTCACGCCATCGAACACACAAATTAACTTTCCAACTTACAAAAAAAAATTCACCGAAACTGGGTCATCGTTACGTTGACACGGCATAAATAATAATAATCTCAATATCACTACGTTAATTTGTTCTCAAGAATACTTTATTCCACTTTTTTTTTAAGTAACAGGCTACATGAGGGTAATCCACATGGTGACAACTCCCCTTTAGTAGCATAGGATGGGATTTGAAAGGAGGGATTCGGAAGGGAAGGGTAGAGGAAGGTTGCCAAGGGTTAACTAGGGCCCCCGGGCTATATTTTAAGGATCCTACCCGGCATTCGCCTAAACAAATGCAGGGAAAACCCTAGAAAAACCTGCAGCAGGTATGTCGGGCATTGGGTACTTGTCTCACGCCCTTCCGATAGCGGGAGAGGAGTTTGCTGTGGGGACGCAGCTTTCCCCTTCGCCGTGCCTCGACCGGTTTATGAGGCAGCTGGCCGACTATTCCAATGGGAACATAGGACAACTCTTACCGTATGGCCCAAGGTCTGTGACACCGGAACATACACCTCTCAGAACTGCTTGTGGGAACCTTAGTTCAAAAACGGAGAGGAAAAGGCATCCCCAAAGGTAGCCCCTTCGTATCTCTCCTAAAAGGTTCAAGTCCCTCACCCCTTACTTTACTCCACGTGCAGAGATTCGTTTAATCGAAAAACCAGTGACGAACAACTGAAAGAACTTAAGGCATTAAAAAAAATATATATTTAAATAAATAATCGTTTTTTAATCTTCCACAGGCAAGAGAGATCAAGCGAGAATTATTACATGTAGACGAAAATACTTTGGTTTAAATGATTTATTTTCAGATGTGCGACCGAAATGAAGGTAAAATCCCAATTCTGAATTATAAACATTTGAAATAATAAATACGAAACGCGAAGGGATATATTAATTATGTCAATTAGGCCGGAGAGGGAGTATGACGTCACTGGTGATACTAAACTCGTCCCTAGCCAATTTTTTATGAACGTCATTTACAATAAAATTTTTCTACATGGCGAATGAAAAGTGGAGATAAAAATTATGTTTTGAATTAATTCAGCCGTCGTTTAAATCTCTCAGTATTTCTGGGGTTATTATTGTTTCAAGTTATCAACATTTAAACTTGTTTTATCTAGTCAAATAAATTTACTAGAGTTCAAAAAATTATTCACAAAGGATTATAACCGAGTCTTTTCCCCCGCTTATATAAAAAAGAATCCAAATAATATATTTTAATCACAGCCAATAAATAACCTTTAATTTCATAGCACTCACTCGATTTTCTGTTACTAATGAAACTTACAAGATGTGTATATATATATTATTTTCACTTCAGTTGACGGGCGACACGGCTATAAAAAACGTTAAATGATTAATATCTTTTTACTATTTATTATTTTACGCATTCAAATCTCTGGACCTACGAGGGAACATTTTATTTAATACGGATCTGTAGAATCAGAAAATTCGTGGACTCAATTCTGACCAACCATGGAATACCGAAATACGTTATATATATATATATATATATGGTAGGTCGTTGCTGATGAACTTGATTTTTTTAATAAAGCATATTTAATAAGCCAAGATTCTCTAAAGATTATAACAACAAAACGCAGCTGCAAAATTGTCGGAAAAATTATAGATATTTAATTATTTAACCTAATAAGACCAATGTTACCAATAGAATAATATTATTTAAAAAAGCTCCAGACGATATTCTAAAAATGTATAACACCCCCAACAGTTGTCTAGCAATAAAATCATTCAACAGTTTTGTTCGTTAATGACGTAGAAAATATTTTTATACTTACAGTATTGGAGAAATAATTTTCTTGACAATTTAAACTACGGTAAAACAATCCATGAACCGAAATTTGTAAAATTACGGATTGTAATAAGATAATATACACCGATGTGTCAGCATATCTCTGGACAGATTTATTCTTCTTTTTCTTTTTAATAATATCACTGACGTGTTGCAATACGATTAAAATACGGAATTTATAATTATTACTTCTGGAATAATTTAATATTTAATGAATGTCAGGTTTCCCGATGTAATTAATTAATAAATTTAATTTTTAATCGCCCGCCTGCTGGGGTGTAGTGGCCAGCGTCATTGCCTCGCATCACAGAGGTTCCGGGTTTGAATCCCGGCATGTTAGTGGTCGTCCTGGTCAAGAAAACTGAGGTTAAGGCTGTGACACTCTGACCAGGTGTCACTCCTAAATGTGTCATGGCAGCCGTCTCGGTGGGCTGTCGAGCCAAGGAGTTAGTAATTTTTAATCACCAGGTTCAGGTTTCTCGATGTAGACGTTTCTGCGGCCATTCTCCAGTGATGTCTTCAGACTGTGTCGCTGGGTGACATATTTATAAGGTCGGACATTCTGCGATATGATTGGCTCGTTGAGGATCGTCTGACACCAGCGTCAAGGACACATGTGTGGCCATGTCGTGTAATAAATTAATAGTTGTATTCCACGCGTTACTGATTTTGGAAGCCAGAGACTTTGTTTAAAAGATTGTTAGGGGAATTTAATTCCTATGGCTTACAAAAACTCACTGTCGTGCCACTTTTCAGCGTGTTTTAATTTAAACGTGTCCGAAAACCTCATCTTGTGTCCCGTCACAAGCGAAACTCTCACTTTGTATTGCGGGATTGCATAGTTACGTGCGGCTTGGATTTCGTAATTAGATAGAAAGATAGATTTATTCACCATTAGCCCTCTTAAGAGGAAATAGGATTCGTCACAAATGTACAGTAGATAAATTACATATAAACAGAATTAATATTAATAGGTTACACACTCACACACACAAAATTCATATCTGTTCACATTTGTCTAGTCACTACAATCATACACACTATCTTTAGGAAACACGCACACGACACTATTCACTTCCTGGTATTCATCCCCTGTCGCTAGGTACGGAGGGATGTCGTCATGGATATTTACATTCCATTTTATTATTTTGAGATTATTATTGTTTTTTTTGTCTATTTCTTTTGTGTTCGTCTCCTGGTTTGTGTGGTGGGTCGTTCTTACGGCTCTTCCTCGAATCAAATGACGAAAAGTAACAAGGTTTGCAGAAATGTTGTGTGGTATTTAATGTATCATTTATAGTTGTCTTGTTATTTGGCTATTTATTATAATACTGAGAAGGTGTTGATTGTCCAAAAGTTGTGGAACTAGTGGTTTGTCGTGGAGGGTGAAGACTGTCAATATTTTTTAATTTTATTTTCAGATAATTAACTATTTACAATCTCCTGAGAAGCATTAAGTAAATATTATACATGAGTGTGGATTTGGATAGATGACGCGTTCATTAACACCTCCTCTATTGCGGCTTGGATGTTGGTACTATTTAAGTTAATGTTCTCAACTAGAAGCGGAAGGGCAGGTGCAGAGTGTAGTGTCTTTTGAGCCTTCGGTTGTGTCCACTGCTGTCTATTAGATTAGTTGCTAGGTTGTTGGGGTGTAACTTAACTTTATTTATGTATCTTTCACTCCATTTTTCCAATTACACTCGAAACGTGCGGTTGCCTTTTTCAAATGTGGAATAAATTTTATAATAATTTATTAGACTTAGAATGTATATTGTAATAATTTAAAAAGACTAATGGCTGTGGCTAAATAAAAATATTTATTTGAACAATTAAACAAAATTTATTAAAGTTTTAAATACAATAATATTTGGCACAATAATATTTAGAATCTCAGGGTCTTTACTGGGTTTGATAAATGGGTGAATTGAATTTACGATAATTTATAATTACATTTAGCCTTTATTGAAGTTAATTCGTCTAAACCTCGACGAATTTTGTTGCGGATGACAATAAGATTACAGATTGAATTTAACTTAACTAACAAAACAATTAAAGAAATGAATAATTAAAGAAAATAAATAATTGAAGAACGATCTGACGTATCTTAAAGAAATGGTTTACAAATAAATTTTAGAGTTTTTTTTTACTTACGGCCGACCAGGTCTCAATTTTGGGGCTTTCTGTGCACACGTTTTTGGGGATATCACTGAATTTAAATTGGTTACAAAACACTGTCGAAACTTTAGGTTCTCTCAGCTGGAAACGGCTACTCCTTCCGAATTAATGGTCAGTCAGATTATTACCAACTTTCTCTCGGTGAAATTGGTGACGGTCTCTTTACTTATTGAGTTTTTACTGCGGCATGACTTATTAAGGTACTGTTTGTAGCAGGTAAACCACCGAGTGAAAACCTTTTACTTGGTTTCAACCTGCAGCGTCTCTAGATGGATATTTGTCCGCCGTCCGACTTCCAACTAAACTCTTTCGCTTCTCCCCGTTGACTGACTGTTCGTCTCGTAGATTTTTGAATGCGTACGTCTTAACAATGTACTCTTTGTGTCGCGTGCCGCCTGTGTTGCGGTGTATGCTTTATATTACTCTAATAATGAGTCCTTTACTTTGCAATTATAACAATGGATTAATTACTAATTACTACAATATATACAATACCGTTCAGGGACGAACCACGGCGTGATTTTAGCGTAGCCCGATGGCGACTCTGTGACGACCACAAACAACACCTTTACAATATCGCTTTTCCCCCCTAAAAAGCAGTTGTTGGGAACTTCCTTAACGGTCACTTTGAGGTCACTATATATATGTCTGCATTGGTTACGTAGTATGGTACGTTAGAGATGGTTCGGAGCATTTTTGACTGGAATATTTCAATTATTTCGATGTTAGTGGACAATGCTGTTCCCCATAGCTGGATGCCATCCATATGTGTGCCCTCCATGTGAGGCCCTTGTCGAGATGCATTCCCAGGTATTTTACCGAGTCAGACTGTGGCACTGGCACTGTCTGTCCATTGAGCATTATTGGTGGGCATACACCCCGTCGTTTCTTACCAATATTCGTATGAAGCTAATAAAAAGAAGGCTAGCAGAACAAATAAGGCTCATACTTGAGCATGATGGATTAATGAATACAGTAGTAGATGGAAGATGTATCAGAGGATGACAACGTTTGGAATATGTAAAACGAATAGTAGGAAGATATGAATTGAGCTTTCTACTGTCAACTCAGGAAGAACGCAGAGGACTGGACAGTTGTTGGGAACTTCCTTAACGGTTGTTAACGATGAGGATAATTAAAATTGACCGTCGAAGACACTTTAAATCGGTTCTTAGGTCCTTTTTGGCGTAGTCCCTTCAGGGTGTTCATCGTGAGTAGTTTCATGTACGTTGAGATAATTTTCTTATTCGGATTAGAAGGAAGTGGTGGGTGGGGTGTCTTGCGAGCTGTGATTTACAATACACTTTAATAGGGAAATTCCTCAGTCACTTGCAGGTCCTGAGCGTGTGGACGTGTGCCAGCTTGAAGACACGCTCCGCACGTCCGCGACGGCCGACGTTTCACTTACTGGGCGTGTCCCGGAAACAATGAGATGCCATAAATCGGCTCCGACGCCTGCTGCGTGACGCGAATGCTGCCCCTCGTCGGTCGGCCGCCTATGATATTCATTAAACGCCCCCCCCTCCCTTCTACCTTCTCACAGGTTTAATTAAATTTACGGAATTCCGAACGACGCAATCGGCGTGCGTTCTCCTGCTAACTGTTAAATAATTGAATTGATCTCCTTTGCTTTTTTTTTTCTCTTTTCCATGGGTGCTCTGTAATCTGTAAAATCACTAGGATGGATGCTGCTGGAAGACGTACCATGAATGCTAATCGCTAGAGGGACGAGCCTCGACTCACGTTCATAATGCGCAAACGGTTACATTTTCAAGTCTGTATTATACAAAATATTTTAAAGTGACCCTAGAAAATCATGATCATGAAAATGTTTAACAGAGTTTCAGCTCCACTTAATATAATAAAACGCGGTGTTTCAAAAATAAATTTACATCTACAAAACTTCATAGAAGTTTATTCTACCATATGGTGAACGTAATTAACATCGGCCCACAATAACTACGTGGTGGAAATAATGAATAAGAATGATAGCCAATACAGACAAAAAAAATAAGGGTAATATAAATACCACACAACGTTTCTGGGATCAGGTGCTAAGAAGAGCCTAGAGAAACACAACTGCACTGTAAAATGGAATTTCCCAATTAAAGTATATTGTAAAATGAATGTAAAATATTTTTTTTTGAGTGTTGTCAACTGACCAGTGTAGTTGTGTCGCTCTAGGCTCTTCTTAGCACCTGACGAAAGGAACAAGGATCCCAGAAACGTTGTGTGGTATTTATATTACCCTTTTTTTATTGTCTGTAATGGCTATCTTTCTTATTCATTATTTTCATTTCAACATGGTGGAAAATTGATGAATTTGCTTTACAGTGACATTTTAAAGAATTTCTAGACAGGTCCAGGGCCAACCCAGTCTAGAATAAAAATGATAAAATATCTAGGGTAACTGTATCAAGAAATCTGCTGCCATACATTTTCCTTTTGAATGTCTTTTGACACGTAATTCCTTAAAAGTTCCCCATCTTACCTTGGGTCTTTCTTTCCTTCTACTACCTCCTGGCTATGCAAAGGTTAGTTTCCGACATCCTCCAATATTTGTAAACTTTAATTCAGATAAATTAAATAAATATTAAATATGGTGATATACAGACAGAATGAAGGAAAAATAAAATTAAAAACACAACGTTTTACAATTTTAAAAATTTGATAATCTTTTTTGTATTGCTTCAAATGTTTTTAAGTAAACCTGACGAGTTTAGCAACGTCAGAGGAAACGATTTGTTTTTTTAATTCTTTTTATTTTATTTTGTTCTGTCTGTATAAGGCCATTTTTCCAATTGAACATACATGAAAATATCAATACATTTTAAATATATTTTATATATTATAAAATTTTATAGCTCAGTTACTATATCTGATAATTTTTATCAAGGTGATGTAATTAGACGGAAATTTGTAAGATATAAATATATCCTTTTATATTAGAAAAATATCTTTTCTGTAATTTTTACAATGAACTTATAAATAAGGAAATTTAGTATCGTGACGCAGCTCTGGAAACTTAATAAATACGGAAGCAGTTATTATAAGCATTAAATTACTGTCCAAAATTCGTTTTAAAAGTCAGGTAGTCAAAACTAACTCTTTTGTGCCCTCACTAATAATTTGAATTTTTTTTTTCTTATTATCATAGCCCTTTGAGAGTCAACCTCCTTAATGATTGGTACCTATTTTGAGCCTGAAAGCAGCATAATTTTATTTCCAGTTGTTTGTAGGTCCTTAAAAGTTCCTCATCTTAGCTTGGGTCTTCCTTTCCTTCTACTACCTCCTGGCTATGCAAAGGTTAATTTATGACATCTTCCAATATTATTAAGTATCCTACCTGTTTAAGCCTTCCTGTTTGTATAGTATGTAACATGTTAGGCTATTTATACAGTTTACATAGCTCATCACTGTATTTTGTGCTCCATACACTGTTAACACAGCTTGGGATACAAATATTCCTCAGGATCTTCCTTTAAATTTTTTTTTAGGGCAACAGGCTACATGAGGGTAATCCACATGGTGGCAACTCCCCTTTAATAGCATAGGAAGGGATTTGAAAAGGGGGATGCGGAAGGTTAGAGGAAGGTAGCCAAGGGTTAACTAGGGGCTCCCGGGGAATATTTTAAGGATCCTACCCGGAATCCGCCTAAAGAAAGCAGGGAAAACCCTAGAAAAACCTGCATCAGGTAGGTCGGGCATTGGGTACTTGTCCCACGCCATTCCGATAGCGGGAGAGGAGTTTACTGTGGGGACGCAGCATTCCCTTCTCCGTGCCTCGACCAGTTTAGGAGGCAGCTGGCCGACTATTCCAATGGGAACAGAGGACAACTCTTACCGTATGCCCCAAAGTCTGCGACCCCGTAACATACACGTCTCAGAACAGGCCGAGGTGCCTCGGCTTGTGGGAACCTTAGTTCAAAAACGGAGAGGAAAAGGCATCCCAAAAGGTAGCCCCTTCGAAGCTACAAGGTTCTGCCTGCGAGAGAATAGCCCTCGCAGACTGCTTCTTCAAATATTCTCAATTTTTTTCATCATTCTTAGTGTGTTTCCATCTCTCACCTGTATAAAAGATTACATATCTTATCAATGTTGCACAAATATTTTATTTTAGTCTGTATTCTTACTTTTTTTGCCATCATAAACTTTTTTAAGCTGTAATGACATTTATAAAATAAAATTGGAAAATTAATCTGACTTGTGTTAACAAAATATAATTAATGTATCATGGAAAAAAAAGTCAGAATGTTTAACAATACATGTGTTAAGGGACTTCTTCAGTTGTATTTAAAAATAAATATAATGAAAAAAGACAGTAATTGAATTCCATACAAATAAATAAATTTAGTATCACATGGTTACTTTCATAATTAACAAAATATGAATCAAATTGATGTAATTCATTAAACAGAAAATTTTTGACTTCTTCCTACAACTCCCTGGACCTAAAAAAGAAAAATCAGTACCATTAAAAAGTCATCAAAAAAATTCCTCTCTTGTAACTTCTTTTTTTTTAAAAAATACACATAAGAAACTTTCAAAACATCAAGGGTACATTAATTTTCCATGAATCAAAAATTTAGCACGTTTTGTTTTGCAAATTTTTCAATAATAAATTCTGACTTTTGGGGGATAAACTTCAAATATGATGCCTAATATATAAATAATAGAATAAATATCTGGCTTATAATTAATTTAATTTTTCTGTTCCTTCCTCACGAGTCCTTAAAAAAATTAGACCAGTTAATAAATGGTAACGAGATACGAAAATATTTGAATTATAATTAATTTCAAAACATATTTTAGTCACTTTAATGGTCTTGATTAATCTCTATGGAGTTTTTATTATCGCTAGTATAGTCTAGTCCGTAAGTATTTGATTGAAATATTTTTATTTGCTAGAGTTTTCCATGAATGTAGTTTTACTGTTGTTAACTTTTAAGCCTATGTGTCGTCCTTACAAACAAAAAAATTATTGCCTAATGATTTCTCCTGTCTTTGCACTGATTTATGTAGCATGGTTCTTCCAGCTCCGCATTCCTGATCACCTTTTTTTGTTTTTTTAAAAAAATATTATATTTGAAGTAGGTGTGCTGCGTTAACACAAGCACTTTTCTGAAGATTATACACAGGTTGATTGTCCTCCAGGGGGGGCCAATGATGGATGTGGCTTAAACTTTGGGCCAGGCGCCCTCCCCCCCCCTCCCCCATCTTGCTGATAGAGAGCTGGATTAACTGCTACCGGTCGATCAAAGTCAGTGACAGAACACATTACTGACCAGCCTTTAGATAGCGAAGGGCCCCCCAAATGCTTGGTGATTTAAGGGCCGGCCGAGAATTAATAACCCTCGGCTGCATAATGAATTCCAACGAGCCACTGGCGAAGGTGGTTCGCGTTCTCTCATATCCGAGTGCAGGGCTAATATCCGCCAGCGAGCGCGCTTGTAGACTACGTGGCCTCAGGTAGAGAGGAGAGGAGAGGAGAGGAATGCATGCAGATAAAGCCTTCCTCAACACAAATACTTCAAAACTACGAGCAGTTTTGGCGGGAGCAAACAGGACGCCGAGTGCTCACGGAACAAGAAGGGACTGTCCCACGGACGTTTTACATACAAACTAGAAACTTTTCAGAATATTCCTTCTAATTAATTTTTTTTAAAAAATAAGAAAAATTAGAAAGGATTAGAATTTTTTTTGGAGGGCTCAAAAATCAAAAACAAACCTTTAAAAAGAGTAATTGTAGGGTTTATTAGAATAGGGGTGAGTGATATAAAACATTAAAAATTTCTAATTTGTGGAGTAATATGGAGAAAAAAAACGACATAATTATTTATATTGTAATAATTAACAACTCACTTTAATTAAATGACTTTATAATCAAATAACGAACAAAAGATTTATTTATTTTGTGGCAATTACTCAAAAACAATTACAAATTAAAATTTTAGATCTCAGGGTCTCTACTGGGTTGATAATGGACATAAGTTATTTTTTAAAAAAACTAATTAACACACAGTTTATAATTCACCCAGTCACTTTAATGGCCTTGATTTAATCTCTATGGAGTTTTTATTATCGCTAGTATAGTCTAGTCCGTAAGTATTTGATTGAAATATTTTTATTTGCTAGAGTTTTCCATGAATTTAGTTTTACTGTTGTTAACTTTTAAGCCTATTTGTCCTCTTTACAACAAAAAATCATTGCCTAATGATTTCTCCTGTCTTTTCACTGATTTATGTAGCATGGTTCCTCCAGCTCCGCATCCCTTATCACATTTTTTTTTAAAAAATAAATTATTATATTTGAAGTAGGTGTTCTGCATTAACACAAGCACTTTGCTGAAGATTATACACAGGTTGATTGTCCTCCAGGGGGGCCCATGATGGATGTGGCTTAAACTTTGCCCCCCCCACACATCTTGCTGATAGAGAGCTGGATTAACTGCTACCGGTCGATCAGATATTTTTCTATTATTTATATTGTAATAATTAACAATTGACTTTAATTAAAAGACTTTATAATCAAATAACAAACAAAAGATTTATTTATTTTGTGGAAATAACTCAAAAACAAGTACAATTTAAAATTTTAGATCTCAGGGTCTCTACTGGATTTGCTAATGGACATAACAAGTTGTTTTTTTAAAAAAACTAATTAACCCACAGTTTATAATTCACCCATACAATATGTCGATAGGAAGAAATTAAAAAAAGAAAATAAATTAACTTGACAATTAAAATAGAACGAAATCTGACTTCTATCCTTTAATTACGTTTACATAAATCATTATTTTTGTATTTTGTTACTCACATCTGTCCAGCTGGTTCCAGCATTCCTTTTTGTTTTCAGAAATACACTATTGCAAAATTTTTACACTGATTCTAATACGGCTCACAGATTTTACACTCTTTAAGTCCACCTTGATAGGCTTCTAGGAACTCGGATGATCCTCCTTTTTGTCAGCTATCTGGTGACCGCTTGCCTTATATGAATCCTGTGATTCATAGATTTGCTAGTCCTTTTACGGCTTGGGACTTAAACTGCAACTTTACTGTTCCTGGCTGACTTCCTTTCCTGGCTGACTACAAACGTAAAACTGCTTTTACGTAGCAAGTTTCGATGTAATACTTCCGTGAATGTTTTTACTTTGTCTTCAACTCACAACTTTGTTTAATAATAATACATTAAAACATTAGTCTCCGCTCTAGACTCATTTGTCCCGTCACCAACTAACACTGTTAAAATTCTAGTCACCAACTAACTATTAGTGCACTCCACTTTTAGCGCGCATACGCCATTTTGACTTTCCGACAAAGTAACAGAGCTCGGCTCTATTGTCGCTTTGGAAGCTCCTGCCGCTATAATTAAATTTTATTAAAACCAATTAATGTCCTAATTAATTGGCATTACAATATATTAGGCATAATATTTGAAGTTTTAATCCAAAAAAAATCATCGTATGTTTCCAAATCTTAGTTAATAATTAAAAATAATCACAAAGCTCCAATCCTGAGCTTTAGGAATTTTTTTTCCTCATATTAAGATATTTTAAAAATCTAATGGATGTTTTAGTTTCAGCTTAATTGATATGTCAAATTGAAGTACGGTCATATGCAGACAGAATAAGGTTATTTTTTTTAAAATAAATAGTTCCCTCTGACCTGTCAGGTGTACTGATACAAATCCATCAAACTGTCAAATGTAAAAATTTTATTTTTTTAAAAAAATATTCTCTCTATATAGGACCATATTTAAATTTAATATTCATTAAATTAATTTGAGTGTACGGTTACCAATAATGGTTTTACCTTTCCAAAGACTCCCTTCTGAAGGCAAGTTATAATCGAGGGTAGATTCTTTGGAATAATTTCACTGCCAAGCTGTGTTCATACTCCATATGAAAAATTAAGGACAGGGACTAAAAAAAATGATGGAGGAAAGATCTGAAAACCTTCATCTGGTAGAAAGGACGCAAGTTATTTTGTGTTCCTTGTCATGCACGAACGATCATTTAGTCCATAACCTGCTGGTCTATTATCAGAATTTTTCTTCTGTATCCGACGTGATATCAACGTATGAATATTTTTGGTTAACCCAATCAGTGACACTGAATGTCCAATTATAGTCCCCCGATGACACTCATTAACCCTCTGAAAAGCTCAGATGCGGATCATGATCCATTTGGTGGAATTATGTCGAGTAACAGCGCGCCATTTACCTTAAAGAGGAAACTCAACTGTTCGGTCAACCTTGTTTTCATCTTCGATAGGCAGAGGGAAAAGACTTGACAGTATTATCTTGGAGATATTGCAACAGTGTCTTAAGTGGGAGCCACTTAATGAGCTTCAAGTGTCTGTAAACACTAAAAACTTCATAGTAAAGGAGATAACATTTTTAGTTGTCTTCCAGTGATTGTTGAAGCTGAAGTCGTTATTGTTTGTGAGAAAAGAATAACTAAAAATGTATTTAAATGTAATAGGAATCTTTACCCTGTTAGTTATTTAATATTTTTACTTTAAGTTAAATAATTTCAAGGAACGCTTATAATAAAAAAAATGTACAAAACTTGATTGTCAATTAAAAATGGTGAAAAAATTAGATGGACTGTATCGATGTCGATGAGCGCGAAAACAGGAAGAGGAAGTGAGCCAATCAAAGTAACGACCAAGAAAAGGAAACAGGAATGCCTGCCATAAAGTTTATCCGAGAAAGTCGCCTTCCGTAAAGTTCTCGATAACATGTTGAGTGGCTCAGGGCCGTACTCGAGGGATAATCAGTCGGACAACCACAACCAATTAAACCTAGTATTGAACCAGGAACTAATTAGAGAGACAGCTGGCGTCGGATCTGCAGGTAACAATCACATAATCACATGGTCTCGAGTGACACGTGTCGTCGTGTATGTGAATGATGACCATGTATAGACGTACCACCCATTGATTATCGCCATTTAAACCCACATTTTATTGTGAACCCTAGCGTAAGTACGCTATTACGGCTACCTGCATACTCATTTTTTCAAATTATTGGCTATTTTAATCCGTTTGATTATAATAATCTACTCACTGTCCATGTTTCTCACATCAAACAACCGGAAGCACGGAAATTTATTTTTCCGCTGTCTACCTGCTCCTCTAGCCTCGTTTCCTGCTCTCTGCCATTTCAGACTTTTTTCATCCTGCTAATGTTTCCTTACTTCCCTTATTTCTGTGATTTACTTTAAAATAGTTTACTGATGAATATGCCGATAATAAAAGCTCATATTCCTGCGTATTGAAAACTAAAGTCTTAAAGTGTTAATAAGACCAGTATGGTGCTGAGACATGGACACTTTCTAAATCCGATGAGAGGCAACTCACTACATTTGAAATAAAGATTCTGAGGGAAATGTTTTGGGCCCGGTAGAAGTGAAAGGTGAATGGAGACGAAGATATAATAATGAAACTATACGATCTGTATAAGGAACCAGAATTTTATCAAGATTATAATGGGCAGGACATGTGCTAGGCGCAAATGATAGACAGGATATTAAAGACATCCCAAGAAGGAAAAAGGAAAGCCGGAAGACCAAGACTGAGAGGATGCGTGAGAGAGGATGTAAGGGTAATCGGAGTCAAGAATTGGAGAAATGCAGCGCTAAATAATGGGGAATGGATTCTTCAGAAGGCCGAGGCCCACAAAGGTCTGTCATGCTATTGATGATGATGATGATTAGTGCGTATTAAGTACCAACGTACCGATGTACCAGGATTAGTTCGATTGAATTTTTATTATTTGCAGACAGAAAACTATAGTCCTATATTATATTGGATTCTTCATCACTACATTATACATACATTTCTTTTTTTACGATTAAACAAACAAAGCACTTATAAACAAATATTCGTGTAGCCGTAGAAATAAAGTACCCCGGGTGTGTTCGTGTTGCGCTTCGGTGAAATTCGGGCGTCTTCGGAAAGTCCGAAGTACTCGGCTTGAACCACAATTGGTGTAGTGCATCACCCTTCATATATTGCTATTGCTTCTACATATTTGGGGGTTGACGTTTCGTGCTTTCGTGCTATTGATGATGATGATGATTCCTGCGTATTAAGTACCGATTTCAAATTACTCCGGGATTAGTTCGCTTGAATTTTGATTATTTGCAGACAGAAAAAAATAGTCCTATATTAAACAGGATTCTTCATCACTACATTATACATAAATTTATTTTTCACGATTAAACATGCAAAGCACTTATAAACAAATATTCCTGTAGCCGTAGAAATAGAGTACCCGGGGTGTGTTCGTGTTGTGCTTCGGTGAAATTCGGGCGTCTTCGGAAAGTCCGAAGTACTCGGCTTGAACTTCAATTGGTGTAGTGCATCACCCTTCATATATTGCTATTGCTTCTAAATATTTAAATTTAACGTTTCGTTTGGTTTTTTTACTTGGGTTTAATATATACTTGAGATCCTGGCCCTAATTCCAAGTCTAGATCTACAGGGATTTTCTTTTAGATGCAGAAATAAATAAAACAAGAAGGCCAGTGAATTCGTTTTCCTTACATTCTTTGGTGAGGAATTACGCTTGGCCATGGAATTTGAAATTCTGCATCGACCAAAGCTGAGACGCGACGAGATACATTGCTCACGTGGAAGTTTCTCTCCTCGATGTCTTTCTAGTCTACCGTCCTTTTCATTTGCCTTAGTTCAAACAAAATATGTCTACTTACGTAAGGAGTGAAATCTTTTAAAATACTTTCCTTATCCTTATCTTTTAAAACACTTACTGTAAGTAATCAAATTTCAGAAAGTAGTAATATTGAACAAATATTCGCTTACACGTTGTCGACATGATCCGCATTGATCGATTTGACGTTAGGAGAACATAAATATACTTTAAGTAGAGATACTTATTAATAAAGAACGATTAAAAAATTATAATATTGTAAATATCACTGTTAATTTATATTAATAAAACATTAATAAAGTTTAATTAAACGGGACAGAGGATAAAAATTATTTAAAAGTGATATTTATTGGACTTCAAGATAATTTTAAGTGAATAACAAAGATAGCCAGTTCAGAGAAAAAAAAAGGGTAATATAAATACCACACAACGGTTCTGGGATCCTCGTCAGAGTCTTTTGACTTAGTATAATAAACTAGCACAATTAAACGATTAACAAGTTATTAAATTCACACAGAGACAAAGCCAAACAAATCACTTAATGCTAGTTTATTACATTAATTTGGAAAATACCTGAAGAAGATACAAAAGAAAAAGGTATCGAAACGTCGTAACAATATAAATAAAAAAGTGTCTGTATAAGGTCTTCAATTTCTTCCATTAATATACATATATATAAATTAATGAATATGGAAGTGATTTTTGAGTGTTGTCAACTGACCAGTGCAGTTGTGTTTCTCTAGGCTCTTCTTAGCACCTGACGTAAGGAACAACGATCCCAGAAACGTTGTGTGGTATTTATATTATCACTTTTTTTTGTCTGTATTGGCTGGGTATCTTTATTATTCCTTATTTACAATGAGACGTAAATTTTTTCGTTTTAATATATAAATTTGTATGTTTTTTTTGTGTCTTCTTCTGGTATTTTCCAAATTAATGTAATAAACTAGTGTTAAGTGATTTGTTTGCCTTTGACCCTGTGTGAATTTAATAACTTGTTAATCGTTTAATTGTGCTAGTTTATTATACGGAGTCAAAAGGCTTTGACGAGGATCCTAGAAACGTTGTGTGGTATTTATATTACCCTTTTTTTTGTCTGAATTGGCTGTCTTACATATTCATTATTTTAAATCAGACGTAATTTTTTTTTCATTTTATAATTATAAATGAATGAAAACAGCAAAATTTGTCAGAAATCATTTAATACCGTAAATATAATTAAAATTGACCCAAATTTTAACTAATTAAATTATTTCTGACAAATTTGACTCTTCAGGTGCATTTATAAAAATTATTTAATTATAATGAAGGTTAAAGTTCATGAAACCTGTGATTAACATTTCGCTGAAAAGAAAAATTATTATGATTCTCACCGTACAAGCTAGAAACATGTATGACGGCAGTCGTTCACATCTATTCTATTCAGTTTGGTTCTGTGACAGATATTTTTTCCAAGGCGAGAAATTTCTATCCTTTGACTTTTTTTGTAGGTTTAGCCAGGCTACATGAGGGTAATCCACATGGTGGCAACTTCCCTTTAATAGCATAGGAAGGGATTTGAAAGGGGGGATGTGGAAGGGTAGAGGAAGGTAGCCAAGGGTTAACTAGGGCCCCCGGGCTATGGTTTAAGGATCCTACCCGGCAGGAAGAATCCTAGATAAACCTGCATCAGGTAGGTCGGGCATTGGGTACTTGTCCCACACGCTTCCGATAACGGGAGAGGGGTTTGGTGTGGGGACGCAGCATTCCCTTCTCTGTGCCTCGACCAGTTTAGGAGGCAGCTGGCCGACTGTTCCTATGGGAACAGCGAAGAAATCTTACCGTATGCCCAAGGTCTGTGACCACCTCTCAGAACAGGCCTCGGCTTGTGGGAACCTTAGTTCAAAAACAGAGAGAGGAGAAGGCATCCCCCAGAGGTAGCCCCTTCCGTCTCTTCTATAAGGTTATGCCTACGAGAGAATAGCCCTCGCAGACCATTCGTTTCTTCGCCATCCTTTGATTTACCTCGTCGTGAGTGAACTGAGAATTAAATTAATAATCGCAAAGCACCACGATTTGACCGTGGAAGCCGTTAAATATTTTTATTGGATGCAGTTTCAATATCAGTCAATCTGGGCTGCTGCCGTTGTTTAGAGGTCGACGAAAAAGTACGTTTTTGACTGAGGGAGTCGTGTATGCACTCTAATGGAGAAGCCAGTGATTAGGACCATCAGTTATGTGTTTTGCTTTGAGTCGTCTTCAGGATTCTTCAACTTAATTGGAATCTGAACTGCTTGAGTTTTGTGGTTGTTGCCTGGCCCCGGTCTTACACGCCACCAGTTTCCTTAGTTATTATTTTGGGCAATGTAAACCAGTCATGGTTTATGTGTAGGCTGTAGACGCGGATTTCCTCTGCACACGTTTTCTTCTAGCTTTATAAAAACGTCGCAGCATAACGAGGAATAAGGTTGGAGGATGATCGCTAACCAAGAGCGGAGTTGCTTCCTCGGGGAGATTTAGAAGATATTGAGTATACGAACCTCTTAATTCATCGGGGGAATGTTCTCACGCACACGAACACGCAATTTCTCCTCAGTAAGAAAGTGCGTGCCTCTGACGCCAGCCAAGAGAGAGAGAGAAAAAAAAAATATCCGGCGGTTTTAAATGTAGTCCAAGTTTTACGAGTAATAAATCTTTGTTGCGGTGTAATGAAAACTTCAGAGCAGAGCACGGCTCCGGGAAAGTAGCCGAAATCCCCGCCCCCGCCCTCCTCTTCCTCGCCATGCCGCCTCATTTTCCGCGGAGAGTTGCCCCCTCGCACCTTGATTATTTAACTTGTTGGAAGTTGTTGTGCCGTGCTGAGTGAGATAAAGGCTCCGAGGTTGCTCTTCCCCTCCGGCCTGTCACGACTGCCAAAGCTCACACCTATGTTTGACTGATCAAATTCGGAGCACTCGGGCAAAAATAAAACTTCAACACGTTTTAGGTGAGCGGACACTAATCAGCCTCAGAAGAACGATCCTTGAAAAATTATTCAGGACTAGCTCGGTGCCCGGCGTTGCCCGAGATGTCATTTATCTATAACCCCCGATATGACTCCAATTTCGGCTGCTTTTGCGCAATTTTTATGTAACGCTACTCGAACCCTAATCATTATAATTAACTCTGAAAAATATTTCTTCAACGCAAATATCTGCCGTGTTTGCATGTTCCAAAATTTGCACCCCGCTACCCATGCATCTGAGGGGTAAATGCCAACTTGAATGTCGTAACTAAACACAGTGACTTCCATAACCTTTGATTTGACTCCAATCTCGGTTGTATTCGCGTTATTTTACTGTAAAGCATCTCCACCCCAAACCCGAAGGGTGTCCTTTTCACAGGGCGTAGGGGATGAAAATTGTATTCAGATAACATTGGTAGAAACACTATCAATATCTTTGACCCCTAAAAATATTTATCCGACTCAAATATCGGCTGTTTTAGTATGTTTAAATATTTCCACCCCCGCTTCTGGGGGTGGAAGACGCGTCTCACCCCGACAGTGTTTGTTTCCTGGTCGCAAAGAACACGTGTACGAAAGTTGGTGAAAATTGCTCGACTGGTGTAGATTTGTATTTTATTTAGAAAACGTTTGTATGGGAAATAGAAAAGGGCTGTTTTTAGGGTTTTCCCGGAAATTATTCGATTTTTTCTCGCCTTTTAAACCTTCCCTAGACCTCCACGAACATTTCAAGACTAAGATAAGATAAATCCGTTCAGCCGTTCTCGAGTTTTAGTGAGACTAACGAACAGCAATTCATTTTTATATATATAGAAGAATATGTATATATATATATATATATATATATAGATAGATAGATAGATAGATAGATTTGAGAAACGTATATTTTATAATTATGGAGAACAGGTTTTATATCGCTGACCTACTGTGGCGTATGGGTCAGCGTGACAGAGGGGCAGGCTTCGAATCCCGGCGAGGACATGGATGTTTCTGTGCGTGAGAGAATCTCGTCCAATCAGTCCCCCCAGAGAAAGCAAAATAAAGAGTCTAATAACCTGAGCTGTTGATGCGACTGAAAATAATTCAGTATAGAAAATAAATAAAGTTTCAGATTAAATCTGACAAACTACAAATAGCCTTTACATAGACTAAATGTGACTAAGTCAAGGATGCAAGGATGTGTCCATAAAGAAAACAAAAACAACGGCATTTTTAGGCAATTTTATTCAGTCAGAACAAAAAATAATTCTAGATGTTAAACCAATTGAACAGATATCACATTTCCCAATACTTAGGATGCTGCGATGTATCATATGAACAAGATAAAGATATACTGAGATGTATACATATATGTGGCTCAATAAGAAGAACCATGAAGGGGGAAAACAAGGGAAGAAACGCAAATAAAAGTTATGGCAGTTCCAACTTCACTACACGGGGGAGGAAAAGCTGGACGCTCAGAAGTAAACCCAACTAGAAACATCAGAAAAGAAGTATCTAAGATCAGTTAAAGGATGTGCACTAGAGAAGAAAGAATCAGAGATGAAACATTAACATAGAAGGCGATCCAAATTAAAGAGAAATGGAAAGAACATGTACATCGTGCGCCGCAAAAAAAGGATTCGCAAACAAATCATGGAATATAACGCAATGGGAAGAAGGAATGAGGAAGACCGTGGAAGAGATGGTGAGATCGGAACAGGCCTAATCCTGGATTGATAGAAGAAGAAGACTAAATATTTTCTTCAATCCTAACACTGACATTAAAATTAAAAAAAAATGAACTTTATGGGACTTGTATTAAATTTAATTAGTAGAAATTGGCCAAAAGTTTGTTTTTTGAGGTGTAGACAAGCTACATCAGGGTAATACAAATAGTGGCAATTCCCCTTTAATAGCATAGGAAGGGATTTGAAAGGGGGGATGCGGAAGGGTAGAGGAAGGTAGCCAAGGGTTAACTAGGGCCCCCGGACTACATTTTAAGGATCCTACCCGGCATTCGTCTAAAGAAATGCAGGACAAACCTTACGAAAACCTGCTATTAAAGGGGAATTGCCCAATGTGGATCTCCCTCATGTAGCCTGTTGCCCTAAAAAAAAAATATATATATAATTTGAATTTACTAACTCTTCTGCGCCTTCGCGCGCGTATTTACGAACTTTATGAGCTTGAATGAGATCCTCCTTTCATCTCTAAACCGTCGAGGAAGCAGATGTTAATTGCGCAGAGGTTACGTCCAGAGACAATCAAGAATAAAACATATAACCCAACCGTTATTTAGTTTTTAGAAGTACTGAATGCAAAGACTCGAACCCAAACGTCTCTTCATCATGTGAGCCTGTTTATAAGACGATAAGTAGTGCCAAAGTTGTCATTAACCCCCACTGTCGTACGTTGTTGGTTTCAGCCGGGATTCTTGCGTCCAATGCGCTGAAACATGAACGAATCATATTTTGTGTTGGCCAGTATTTTTTCTTTCTTTCTGGTGGTGGTGGTGGAGGAGAAGAATAAGAAGGCCGGACCCACAGCAACACGCTGTTTTTCTTTCAGGAGTTATAATTCAAGCCGGGAGAGATTGCCGGCAGTGATCCGCGGAACCGCCAACTCAAACAGCTGCCGCTGCTATTGCTTATTATTAATGCAAGACATCCTGGAATGGATTTATTGCTATTGAGGTTGGGGCTTTGTCTTCGAACGCCAGCAGAATATTGACCGAGTGTTTGCAGATTGAAATAAGTAAAGAGGAACGTCTCTCAACTTTACACAAATTTTTTAAAAAAATACTCGAGGTGGATTTTTTCCCATGGATCCTTCAGTGATCTTAAAGACAAAAACGTCCAACAATTATCAATATTAAAACAAAAGTTAGGGTGATGTATAGCCGAACACAGGATAAAAGTGTAATTAAATTGGGTCTAGTAAAAATAATCCCTACACACCCTTGCCCGATGCACGTTTTCCCCACAGGACAAAATCCCGATTGACGTTTTTCCCCGACGGGTCAATTTCCTGAAATTTTGAGTTTTTACGATATAAATATTTGTGGAACACTTCGTAAATAAGTTATTCATTAATGCGAGAGACAATTGCAGCCAAATTTGGAACATCCAGGAACAAACTCTTTGGAATTAAGATAACTAAGCACCCCTTTTGGATGGGGGTAGAAGGGGTGGCATTTGCAAAATACAAAATATGCGCTAATTACCTATATTGGCGCCATATAAATAGTTTACAGGGTTGTTAAGATTCATAATACACGTCATCTCTTTAACCTAACTTTGTTCTAACACACTCCCTCTCTCTCTCTCTTTACGTTTTTCTTGTTTTATTTGTTTTCTTCTCTTATTTCTGATCTTCTAGACGATCTTTTTCGTCATCTCTTTGACCTGCCTCTTTTTTTCTGTTTTTTCTTGTTTTCTTTGCTTAGAATATGTCGCTACATATTTTTTTCTGATCTTCAAGACGATCTTTCTTGTCATCACTTTGATCTGTCTGCCTCTTGTTTTCTGTTTTTCTTGCTTTCTTCGCTTGGAGTATATCTCTCTATATATTTTTTTCTGATGTTCAAGACGATCTTTCTCATAATCTTTTTGCTCTGTCTCTTTCTTTCTATTTTTTCTTGTTTTCTCTTTTTCTTCTCTTCGAGTATATCTCTACATCTTATTTTTCTGATGTTCAAGACGATCTTTCTCGTCATCGCTTAGACCTGCCTCTTTGTTTTTTTTCGTTTCTTCCTTTGGAGTATATATCTACCTTTTTTTTATGATGTTCTCGTCATCTCTTAGGCGTGCCTCTTTGTGTTTTTTTCTTTTCTTCTCTTGGAGTATATATCCACCTTTTTTTCTGATGTTCTACACGATCTTTTTCGTCTTCCCTTTGACCTGCCTCTTTTTTCTTATTATGTTCGCTTGGAGTATATCTCTACATTTTTTTCTGATGTTCAAGACGATCTTTCTCGTCATCTCTTAGACCTGCATCTTCCTTTCTGTTTTTTCTTGTTTTCTCTTTTTCTTCTCTTGGAGTATATAACTACATATTTTTTTCCTGATCTTCTACACGATCTTTCTCGTCATCTCTATGACCTGCCTCTTTCTATCTGTTTTTTTCTTGTTTTCTCTTTTTCTTCTCTTGGAGTATATCTCTACATATCTTTTTCATGATCTTCAAGTCGATTTTTCTCGTCATCTCTTTGACCTGCCTTTCTGTTGTTCTTTTCTTTTCACCTTTTTTTTTCCTTTTTTCCCTTACTCACCTATCTACTCCAAGACAATCTAAATAATAACGTTACTCTAGCCCATACACGATGATGATGACGATGATGATATCAAGGACCTATGTTTTAATGTAATTGATGTCTTTGAGCAGTTGTTCCAAAGTACAACTGTTACATGTGATCAATTTAAATGATTAATTCTGTGAAGGAGGTTTTTGTGACCTATATTTCAACCAATATCACGCTTCCACCATTACGCCTTTTCTCCCCCCACCACCACTGTTCCCGGGTAATTCAGTTAATTTTGCTCAAGATATTTGACAAAAAACCCAACCTATCTCTGTTATTAGTTTATTAAATCCATAGTTCGCATCAAAGCGAGGTTGAATGAGATACTTTGATCGAGTCACTTCGTATCAGTTGTTTTTTTTTATTATGTGGAAGCACATTTAATTAAAAGTGCAGTTGGTTTGTCTTTGAGTGTATTAATAAAGCAATTTATCTTTATGAGCTTGTATAAATGTATGACACTCAGCCTGGTGGATACGCACTGGAGCTTGCTGAAAAGTTAATTAATATGGAAATGTATTAAAATATGTTGTTCGCTGATCATGCGCGGGGGTGGGGGGGGGTTACAAGAGAACCCTAAACATACCGTACGGGGGAGTTTACATTCTGGCTACTAAATTGCTTGGTTTACGGTAGGACGTGTTGTGTCCCCAACAAGGTAATATTGACGCGTTATAGCTGTTTCGTCCCCGTGTTTATTCTCTTTGACACACATTCATATGCAAACGGCGTTACATCATGGGCAAAGAGAATGAGCTTGCTATTGATATGGAGATATCCGCATAACCGCCGTGCAATATGCTGGAAAATTGTTGGAGCCCGTCCCCGTATAAACGGTATTTGCGTTTGAGGAGCGGAAGGGAATGGCGCAGGTCTCATTGCAGCGCAGCAACGACTATGGCATTGTCAGCCCTACTTGGTCGATATGCGGTCAGCTTTCTCACTTTAATAACTGTATCTCTACCATTTACAATTAAAATCAAGAGGGAATTTGAATGAAGAAAAAGCGATTGTTACTCACCCCTAGTACACATAGTGGCAACTACGCTCTTATAGCATAGGAAATGGAGTGAAAGGGGGGGGGATGCGGAAAGGTAGAGCAAGGTCGTACTGTTATTAGTCAATCAGGCGTTAATTTTTTTTAGGGTAACAGGAGGCTACATGAGGGTAATCCACATGGTGGCAACTCCCCTTTAATAGCATAGGAAGGGATTTGAAAGGGGGGATGCGGAAGGGTAAAGGAAGGTATCCAAGGGTTAACTAGGGTCCCCGGGCTATGGTTTAAGGATCCCACCCGGCTATTCGCCTAAAAGTGATGCAGGGAAAACCCTAGAAATACCTGCATCTGGTAGCTCGGGCATTTGGTACTTGTCCCACGCCCTTCCCTGGATGGCGGCGAGTGACGGGGTTTGCTGTGGGGTCGCAGCTTTCCCCTCGCGCGTGCCTTGACCTAGTTTAGGAGGCAGCTGGCCGACTATTCCAATAGCAATAGCGGACAACTCTTACCGTATGCCCAAGGTCTGTGACCCCCTTGGAACATACACCTCTCGAAACAGGCCGAGGTGCCTCGCCATGTGGTAACCGTAGTTAAAAAAATCAGAGAGAGGAGAAGACATCCCCAAAGGTAGCCTCCTCTAGGCGAAGGTTCACCTGCGAGAGAATTCTCTCGCAGGCTATTAGAAACGGCTGAAAACTCGTCTCTCGCTATCGGAAGGGCCTGGGACAAGTACCTAATGCCCGACCTACCTGATGCAGGTTTTTCTAGGATTTTCCCTGCATTTCTTTAGGCGAATTGCCGGGTAGGATCCTTAAACCATAGCCCGGGGGCCCCTAGTTAACCCTTGGCTACCTTCCTCTACCCTTCCGCGTCCCCCCTTTCAGATCCCTTCCTATGCTATTAAAGGGGAGTTGCCACCATGTGGATTACCCTCATGTAGCCTCCTGTTACCCTAAAAAAAATTAACGCCTGATTGACTAATAACAGTACGACCTCAGCTTCCAGACACATTTAATATGAGAAACAATTACACACACACACAAAGCAAACACAACTGAAACACAGCTTGGATGTTTCAACGATACTTTGCGTCCTTCCCTGACGGCGTTTGAGCATAGAACGGTTAGTCAAGCAAAGATATCAACCAAGGAAACAAATATCCTGCCAATATTATCAACTAAAAAACATCATCTAGTTTCTAATTTTTTGTTTTTATAAATCTAGTTCAAGTTACATCAGACAAACTAAAAGGACACTGATTACGAGGATAAAACTTACAGTTATAAATCGATAAAACACCATAATGCAGCCTCATTATGTTAATATTAATCATTTCAGAAGTGTTATTAATTAAAAAAATCATTGAAACACTTTTAATATTAAATTCTATACAGATTTGATGTCATATTTTAATTTCTTTGGTATATATATATATTGTTTGCAATTATCCGTGTTTTGATCCTTTTCATTTCGTTGTATGATCAGTAATCTAAATAAGTACCATGTCATGACTGTGAATGGTTTGAATTTTATTAGGTTGGTGTTTGAAGTCGAAAGACCTGGACTTGTCAATTATAACAAAGAATAAAATCCGGGGCCTGATATAAAAAAAAAAAGTTTTTATATCTTCCATAACCTATAATATTTTTTTTCACTTCAGAATGTGGTCTTAAACTTCTGTTAAACACATTATAATGACATAAGAATAATATATTATTAATACCAAATATTATTTCATTGACTAATGATGACAACCATTTTTATCAAATGACTTGTCAATTTCAAAGATATATTTTAATACTATTAAATGGATGCAATGAAAAAGATAACGTATTTTTCTGATATCTATTGTAATGCCTCTTAATTAAGGCATTAATTGTTTTTGATAATCTGAATTGTTAGAGAAATATTATTGACGGCGGTACCGAACACTACAAGCGACAATGAAAGAGAGTACTGTTGTCTTGGTTGGAAGAAGGAATGCGCGCTCAAAGTTACGAGACGAGGGCAGTCGGCTTTGGAATTCAGTCGAGGGCGGAACTAAAATTAAAGGAGTTGGAAATCAGAGGCGAGAGCATCAAGTTGGGTGGACGTTTGGCTGGAAGTCTGCATTTTGGCTCCTCAGCGATCGAGTGGTCGTATAGGAACTTTTCGAAAATTGGAGATTAGGTACGTACCGAGAGACGAGGACTAAACACGTACCGAGAGCGAGAATCTAAGGCAGAACTACAAAAACCTTCTAAGCTGGGCAGCCGTGAGAAGGAAGCAACCGAGGGAGCGAGAGACGAAGAAGAGGTTCCGGGTTCCTGACTTTGTTCCAGAAATATTTAAATTAGAATCTGTGAGTTTAAGTAGAAGCTGTGCTAAAACCCCGCTACCGTGCTTCGTAAATCCAAAGTATCGTAGAATCAGTGGGCAGCCGTAAGTAACAATAGAAAAACAGTTAATGATGTAAACCAAATTAAAAGATAGATCTCAGATATCGTTCCTTTCTTATTGATAAAAAAAATTGTAAATTAGAAGCAATCATAGTAGGTTAATTTCGACGACAATTAAATTTAGGTTTGTTAATTGACGAGTAAAATCTGTTTCCTTTTAAATTTAATTTTTTGTTCTTTAATTATTTTGAACGATTCGCCGTCATCAAACCCAGTTGAGACCCTGAGAGAATGAGATATGTTTAATTTGTATAATTGTTTAATTTTGTTTGTTGTTAAAATTTAATCTTTTATTTGAACGCCACACGCAGAATTATTACACTATATATTTATATTTGATTATGAGTCAAGTCTTCATTTTAATAAATTTTATGTTGTGTTTTGTGTCCTAATGTGTTACTCCTGTCATCTTTATTTCAGAAATAGGTCAGTATTAATCTTTTCTCAGATTGGCAACACGATCTCTGGTTTTGCTGTTAAAGTATAAGTATTATCTTTTTATTCTCACTCTATATTCTTTAATTATATTTTATGATTCATTTCCAGACGCTCCAAACACCTCTGCATTCCGCAGTACAGCACGATCAGGATTTTGAAGATGTCAGACGGGTAAATTTGTATAAGTTCAAATTGGAAGCTGTTATTCAATCGGAATCTATTTTGTTTTTTGCAGAGCGAAATAAGAGAGAGACATGTATTTGTGTGTGTGTGTGTGCAGCATGTGTTATACGCTCGCTCTTCAGTCAAATGTTAAACTATTTTAAAATTGGCTGTCATTACACCCGCAAAATATCGCCTGCCTGCCTGCTGTGGTTCCTATGCAAGCGTATATCACATTAAAAAGTAATTTTTTGTTATTCTGATTTATGTTGGTACGTGCAGTTTACTACGTGGCGAATCCTCAAACCCCCCCCCCCCTCTGTAAAAAAAAATCGTTTTATTGACGCCCCCCCACCCCACCCCACGGCGGCGCAGATTCGCGCGAGTTCTATCTAGTATCTGTGAACTCGCAAGGTAACGGGGAAACTAATAGTTACCATGGTGTAAAGTATTAATTAATCTCCTTGAGCAGTGGAAGCATGGCAGAGATGTTACTAAATACTGAAAAGCTTTACATTTCAAACATCATTGTCGTACAATCACTAAACGTATTGTCAGTTTTATTGCTAAATTAAAAATATTAATGTATGGATTATTATTTTGATCGTCTAATTTATATATATATATATATATATATATACAATATTAGGAGAATCCATTAAGGAACTAATTCACATTCAAACTTGGATAGTGAGGAAGGATAGAAATAAATAGGAGAAATAGGAGGATTGCGCTTTATTTGAATTCATATGCTCGGGCGAAGAATTACGCACATAGAAAAGCATATGTTCAAAGCAGAGAGAAGGATGGAAGAAGAAGGAAAGACTGAAAATATTTGACCCAGGCGGGACTTGAACCCACGTATTCTGCTTAGTACACAGACGCCGAGATGGTTAAGGCAGAATACGTGGGTTCAAGTCCCGCCTGGGTCAAATATTTTCAGTCTTTCCTTCTTCTTCCATCCTTCTCTCTGCTTTGAACATATGCTTTTCTATGTGCGTAATTCTTCGCCCGAGCATATGAATTCAAATAAAGCGCAATCCTCCTATTTCTCCTATTTATTTCTATCCTTCCTCACTATCCAAGTTTGAATATATATA
The DNA here is from genome assembly GCA_037074705.1 of Zhengitettix transpicula. Taxonomy (NCBI): domain Eukaryota; kingdom Metazoa; phylum Arthropoda; class Insecta; order Orthoptera; family Tetrigidae; genus Zhengitettix; species Zhengitettix transpicula. The sequence goes on along the minus strand of CM073593.1, from coordinate 90,812,463 downwards.
TATATATATATATATATTTGTAGTGAAGTTATTTTAAACGGATAGTTTATGGGCCAGAGAGAAGAAGAAGAAGAAGAAGAAGAAGAAGACGCGGAGTGTTTTATCTCTGAGCTGCGTCTTTGCAGTCTTGTTCGTTTTTGTCAACAAGCAGAATGTTGTTCTTTGTTGTTGCAGTTTTGAAGAATGTGAATACATTTGTATAAAGTTGTAAGAAAGTGAGTAAATCGTTTTAAATTTGCTTCAACATTAATTGTATCCCCCCTTTCAATTCCGTTTGTTTATTACGAACTAAATAATAATACATTAAAACATTACAATATGAAGGTATTTAAACTTCTACATGTAAAACGGCCCCCGTTAAAAGTATATTATTTAAGTAAATAGCCAAATACCAGACAATGATTTCAGAAACGTTACGTGGTATTTATCTTATCACTTATTTTTTATAATTAAAGCGCATTTATTCGTGTCTTTTTTTTTTGCAATCAGAAATCGACGTACAAAACGTGTCTATGGTAAATCGTTCTTTAATTTTTCATCCCGCTGTGTCCTTTTATATATTCATTAAATTTCTAGGTGTTACGATTTAAAATTAATTTTGTTATTTTATTGCTGTAGAACTTTTCTCCTAGTCTGTGTTTTTTTTATTTATTAAGTCCGGAGACTTTACAGTTGTGATAATAATAATAATAACAGTATTTACAATTGTAAAAATTAAACAAATAACAAGGTATTTACAATTTGTAAATATTTCACATGTAAACTTGTGACCCTTGTCATTCCAAGTTAGAGACGAGAGAAGCTGATTAACTTCCTTACCGCATATTAACTAAGGTTAGCAGGCATGATGTTAGCGATCAATCTGGTCATTGGGGAAACTACATGTTTGAAGCGTTAAGGATGTTGTGGGGAAGATGGGAAGAGCGGATATTTAGGGAGTATGGTAGTGCCAGTTGGTAGGAGGAGGCTAGAGTTAGGTAATTCCGGAGTGATTTAGGGGGAGGATGATGCCAATTGGGAGTTTACGTTTTAGTCTCCGATTTTGTGAAGTAAGGGGTGTGTGTGTGAGTGGAATTTCTGGGAGCGTTCGTTCATTACAACTTATTTGGAAATGAATTTTTTCGGGGGAAGCTTGTATCGTTAAATTGCAGTCTTTGTTTTTTTATAAATATGTTATTCTGACTAATAAATAAATACACATCAATCAATTTTAGGGCAGCAAAAAAAAAAGGAGAATTTATTAAATTAACAACGTTTCATCGCTTACTTTGTGACTTCATCAGATTCAAATTTCAAAAAAGGTTTGTTCAATGTAATTAACTGTCCTTTTTTTCTGACTTACAATTGGCTGATATGTATTTATTTATCTCTTTGTTATTATTATTATTTACATTTCCTCACACACTTCAAGAATATTGATCCGTAATTTTTCAAATTTCCATTTTCCTCATTTTTCGTAATGTATTCCTAGGTTCATTCATTTTCTGTTTCTCCTCCTTAGAAATTATCATTACTCATTTCTTCCCGTTGAATTTTAAAACATCTTGTGTTCGTATGATTTTCCGGTTAATTGCTCCTGTCTCGTGTAACATCCCAAACTGTCATCATGTAACACTCCACCACTGTGAACATGTAACATTCCAGCAGTTGGAAATGGGAAGTCCAGATAGATCGTTCACCAACCGAGCTATACCTCCGTTAGCTCACCTGGCTACCGATCTAGAGGATAAAGGAAGAATTAAGAACAGGAAATAGGAAAGTCGGTAACGTGAGGGTTCGGGTTCAACTAATTGAACCTAGGCGTAGTGGTTGGTGTTTCGCTGCACTTCAGTCAAATAGGAGTTGATGAAGAATAAACATATTTAATAGTTAGAAATAAAATAAAGTAAGACAAACTGGCGGATAGCACCAGAAGCCACCAACCCGTCTGGAGGTTGGAGCACGACTGTCGTTCCCAAGAAGATCTGAACAATTCGAAGACTCCTTTCCCCCTCCCTGATGTTTTTAAGTCTCCAATGAGAACTCTTACAGGGTGGAAGATTTCTGCTGCCGTGTGCATTGCTGCATAAGGCACTTAAAATTCTGACTTCTAGACGCAGCGTTTTCACAGCTGCCTAGGTGGAAGGGGTGAAGATTTATGTTGTTGTTGTGTTTAGTTACTCACTATATCTAAAGTGATGTCTTTAAATGCATCAGAGTTCTTGCAGCTGCGCCCTCTTAGGTCTGCTATGCTGAAGAGACGTTATGATAAGAGGGCACGTGTAGACTATTATATTACACTCGTTTCATGAATACAGTCATTTTCTATAGACGTAAATATCGGCCGTTTCAACATCTTCAAAATTTTTTCACCCCGTCCACCCCCGGCCCAGGGGAATAAACGGCAACTTTAATGTCTTAATTAAACTCAGCGACATACATAACACTGGATTCGACTCCAATGTCGTTCCACTTACAGGAAGGGGTAGTAATTATACACATCGGGAGAAACACTATCATTCTCACTGACCCCGTAAAATATTTATTCGACACAAAAATTGGCAGTTTTAGTATGTTTGAAAATTTCCACCCCCCCCCCGTCCACACCCCGTTCCTGGGGGTTGGTAGTCGTGTCTTATTACCTCCACAGTGTCTGTTTCCGGTACTAAAGGAACACGTGTACAAACGTTGGTCAAATTTACACTATGGGTGAGGATTTCTATGCGGAACACACACACACACACAAAGTCAGTTTTTGTTATTAGATTATTCCACTAACAACTAATTGCTTCCTGTAATTTTTGTTACTCTCTGAATTTCGTTGCTTTTTCTTAGATTCTCATTCAACCTATAAACATAAATTGATAAAATTATTATCCTGCTTTAATTACATGCCAAAAATTATGGGTTATAATTATGCTTGTTGACTGAGGCTAGTGTTTCACGATGACAAACGAGTAAATAAGACTACAGTCTGTGGAAAAAGAATAATAAAGTTAAAATATAATTATTTCGCGTTTAAGTTCAATAGACTGTAAAAAAAATATGGATTTGATACACTTAAATTTAGGTTTTAAAATAATATTTCAACCGTTGTGAATTAAAATGTGATAACACCTCGCCTATGCACACTTATAATCGGCGACAATTAATATGTTAGTATTATTATTGCGTGTGAATGTATTTAATTATCAGTTGATGTCATAAAACCTTTTTAAGTCGCTAATTGGACGTATAATTAGTTTCTGTCGAAATGCCTATTCATATTGTTGAATTACTTTGGTCTTCCTACGCTATTGACCTTTGGCCATCTGCAACTATATGTCGTGGGCGCAGTAAAAGCAATGGAACACACACACACACACACACACGTGTACCGGTTGCATTGCTGCTTCCACGTAGAGGTCATTATCGTTATTGAATGTCTCCTTGCAACCAACCGAGGCAGCTGCAACTCTCATACAGGCGTCTTCCAAGAAAACCCACATACAGGGAAAACATTTTACTCAATGTTTTTTTTTTTTACTTTTATTTTATTTAAAGTTTAGTAGTTTTTCATGCTGCCATTTCCAAGTTCACTTGATTAAATTGGACGCTTGCCTGAGGCGTTGACTTGAGATTAAACTCCTTAACAAAATCATGATGTAATAATTAACTCTAACAAACTAGTGAAACATTCTTTAATCAGCTAAAAGTTGGTATTCATATTTTGTTTAAAAGTAGGTATCACATTTTATTTTTCTTTAAATGCACGACGACCGATATTTCCCGTCATTTCTTGACCCATTTTACGTAAAATACTTTCTTCAGAAGGCACGAACACTAAAATGGTTTTTAGACTCTTAGGGAAATAAGTAACTAATAAATTCACCTTACCTTTTTTTTCCTTCAGAAAATGACTTAAAAAACAAATTATATATAAGCCTACTAGAAAGGGAAAAATGTCATTTAAGTAAAATTTGAGGCTACGTGGTTATCCAACGATACATTTTTTTTTTCGTAATGATAAAACGTTGACGTTTTAACTGCAAAATGTTTCATCCAATACCTTCGTTTTTATGAAGTTAATTACATACCAGCAACTATAACTATGATATTCAATTTCTGCTTAATTTCACCGTAATTTGTGAATAATAGGCTTTTTGCTCCTTATTTTTCTCATAACCTTCTAACTTATTTTCCGGAACACTCAAGTAGTTACAGCCGGACATCACCTTCAGTGTCCCTTCGTGGAGAGAAAGTTTTATTTACCGTAATTCACCATCACTAGAAAAAATGAACAACGAACAGATTCTAAATTTGTCGTATTCTGAGGACATTTCAAGGGTTTAGGATTTTTTAGCTCAATTATCCAGGACTAGAAATTAGTATGTCGAAAAACGGGCGAAGAATATATTATATATATATATTATAGAAAAATTATTATTCGATGTCGAACGAAAACAAAAGATACCAAATTTTGTACACGGGAAACGAACACTGTGGGGGTAAGACACGGCTACAACCCCCGGGAGTGGAATAATTACTTTTCGGAGCTAATTTTCTGATGTTTTTTTTTAAAAAAAAATTGAAACCCCATTACGCATAGGAGGTGAGGGCCCTTAGGGGTGGGTGTGGACGGACGTATCATAAAAATAAATAAAAATAATCAATCAAGATTGAAGACGAATCCGGTGTTATGGATATCGCCGAGTTTAGTTGTAATATTTAACTTGCCGGTTAAGTTGTACTTCTACCTCAATACGACGGTGGTGGAAGGGGGAAGCAATTTGTGTATGTTCCTCATACAAATATACAACCAAGGAGCTAATTAGACCAAATTTAGTACACGTGTTCCTTTATAATCGGAAATAAAAATTGTGGGGGTAAGACAAGACTAACACTCCAGAGGCGGGGGTGGATATTGTCAAATATACAACATACAGATTGCTTCTCCCTTCCACCCGCCCCCTTGGGGTAGAAGTACAATTTAACCGGCAAGTTAAATATTACAATTAAACTCGGCGATATCCATAACTCAGAATTCGACTTCAATCTTGGTTGTTATTTTTTTTTTATGTCCGTCCATATCCACCCCTAAGGGCTCTCCCGTCCTATGCGTAATGGTGTTTCAATTTTTTAACGACCGATATTTTTATCGAAAGAAATTTTTTTGGGGGGTCAGTGAGATAGTTACCGTTTATCAAGATATTTTTGTGTATAATTGCAACCTCTTTTCGGCATGGGACGGTCGCACGTTTAGGGATGGGAATGGAGGGGGCGTTATCTATAAAAATGTCGCAAAACGACTGAGATGGAGTCAGATCCCGGGTTATGGATGTCGCTGAGTTTAATTATTAGAATTCATATCCATAACTTCAAATTCGACTTCAATCTTGGTTGTTATTTATTTTTTTATTTTTTTTATGTCCGTCCACATCCACCCCTAAGGACGCTCCTCTGCTATGCGTAATGGGGTTTCAACTTTTTAACGACCGATATTTTTATCGAAATAATTTTTTGGGGGGGGTCAGTGTGATAGTTAACGTTTATCCAGATATTTTGGGTATAATTTCAACCCCTTTTCGGCATGGGACGGTCGCACGTTTAGGGATAGGAATAGAGGGGGCGTTATCTATAAAAATGTCGCAAAACGACTGAGATGGAGTCAGATCCCGTGTTATGGATGTCGCTGAGTTTAATTACTAGAATTCGGGCAACGCCGGGCACTCATATAGTGTTAAACAGAAACTAAACTTACCAAAAGTTTAGAGGGTTTAATATTTTATTGTAAATGTCCGTATATCGAACAGGGTAACTTTAAACGTTTAGGTGTTTTGAAATTGAAAAAGAATTTTCTTGTAAGCCTTTTGTAATTCTTGTAGGTTAATGGAAGTTATTATCAGTTATATATTTCTTTTTTATTAAAATCTCGGTTACGATCTTTAATTTCATGAGACATGGAGCCTGTCGTGAAGGCCTTGACCTTGAAGCCACTGGGTTGTTCTTTACTGATGTTTCCCCTCTCTGATATGTTTTACATAGAAATGTAATACCACGATGTTCTGAACACTAGGAACGTTTACGATTTTCTTTCCTTTGTTTGCTATTTTACAACTTTTATATTTTGGTCCCCTTCGTCCAACCACCTTCTATACCTGTTCTTTTTCAATTCAGGATGTGAATAAAATTCAATGAATGAGGCGAATAAAAATATTTCCAGAAAAGATGGTGGGCCAACTTACATGAAGAGACGAGGTGAAGAAAGGTGCTAAGAACACGTTAACCAATTAGCGCTTAGCCCTGCACGTCACCACGAGCGAGCGGAGGGATACTCTTTGTCTTGCTCCATTTAGGGAGAGGAACGAACTTATTTTGCCGGCACGCGGCTTTATTAAACCCAACACACCTCCACACATTTCATTTCGCTGCAGCACTGCCCTCTGTCGCCACCCGGATGAAATTTACATACTAATGACGACACACCGTATGCTGCCATTCACTTTTTTTTTTTTTTTTTTGGAAATCTAAATTAAGTTGGCAGTTCCGTGCGGCCCCGCAGTTCGGCGGGCTATTTACCCTCCACACCCACACAGCGACGGCACACGATATACACACCTGAATCAAGATAGCACTCAAACACATCGGGACACGTTCACCTCTGCCGATATAAAAAAAAATATTTTTTTGGGGGGGGCGGGGGTTGTGTAAGCCGATATAAATCAGACGCCAGATAAGCCACGCGCCGAGCAACATATTCGGAGAGGCGGCTTAAACACAATCCAGAATGATGGAATCTTCGCTCTGGCAATCCTCTTTCAATGTTTGCATCGTTTACATCCAAGTGCAATAGTGAATAAATTTTTACGAGAGATGTGTTCAACAAGCACACGTTGACAAATCTCTTCATAGCTTTAAACTCACAACAGCTACGAGTGGTTTTTATTTTTAAACTGCATTGTATCGAAACTTTGTTCTCTTCTCATCTGTGACTGATTTAAAAGTAAATGGCTTTATGGATGTACGTCACATTTTTTTTTATTAAAAAATAAATCTGTTTAGTGTTTATCATCTCGAAAAAATTCTAAAAACAAAGCGTAACTTGCGGAATTAAAAAACGGTCTTTATTAATGTCTCTCTCTCCCTTCTCGTTTTCCAATAAAGTAGGCGATTAAAGGTGCAACTGTAGATCTGCATTCCTTGAAAACATCTCACTGTTAAATGAGAATCACAATTCCACGATGTACCAAAATAATTATTATTGACAACTCAAATTCGTATAAATTGTATATCAACAAAATTCTTGCTTTATTAAACCCTTATATAACGGTAGAAGATTAAATGCCAGAAGCGATTGTAACGCGACGTTTCGACCACCGCAAGCTCTGTCGTCATCTTCTAGGTGACTACACAGGGGAACAGTCTTCGATCATTCAAAGTTTGAAAAGAACAAATTTCAGGTAACTTTTAATTATGATTAAAGTTGAACCACCACATCAAACTTTTGACCCTAAATAAATTTTCAATAAATTCTTTGGCCATAAATAGTTATTAATTTACTTAGATTGTTTGTTTTCGATTACATTGTTACATAAGGTCGATTAATTTCGTAAACATATTGTAATGATTATTTAGAAGTCGTTAATTAAATAAAAGATTAATTATTTACAAACGAAAAGATTTATTTTGTGGCATTCAATTTCTCAGGGTCTTCACTCGTCCCTAGGGTAGGTAGACGTTCCTTACCCTCCCCCCCACAGGTGTATAGAACTGCGTCGAAAGAAACACGTGTACAAAAATTGTCAGAAATTGCCTCATGCGTCTAAATTTGTATGCGGAGTATACATACTTACATACAAACATAAAATTTATATATTAAAATGAAAAAAATTACGTCTGATTTAAAATAATGAATAATAAAGACACCCAGCCTATACAGACAAAAAAGTGATAATATTAATACCACACAACAACGTTTCTGAGATCCTTGTGCCTTTCGTCAGGTGCGATGAAGAACCTAGAGCGACACAACTGCCCTCGTCAGTTGACAAAACCTCAAAAAGCTCTTTCTTATTTATTAATTTTTTATATATATTAATAAAACAATTGAAGATCTTATACATACACTTTTTTTTGTTAATACTGTGACGACATTTAGACACCTTTTTTTTGTATTATCTTCAGGTATTTTTAAAATTAATGTAATAAGCTAGCGTTAAGTGATTTGAGTGCCTTTGACCCCCTAAATCAAAACTGTGTGAATTTAATAATTTGTTAATCGTTTAGTTCTGCTAGTTTACTATGCTAATTTGGAAAATACCTGAAGATGATACAGAAAGGTATCGAAACGTCGTCACAATATAAATAAAAAATAAAATAAGGACGTCAATTGTTTTATTAATTCAAAACAGACGTTTTAAACTTTTATTTTTATATATTATATATATGTAGCATATTTGTGTAATATTTAAGTAGTTATACTTAAAAGAATTATGTTTGTGATATTAAAAGTCATAATTGTCCTTTTCTCTTTATATATTATAATTTAATTTTCTGTTTTTTTATATTTAATATATTTATGTATTTAATTGTTTTGTATAACGAGTCCTATTTCCTTATGTTAGAAGTAATGTAACAAATAATCGTTTTATTTTGACTGCAATCATGTATATTAAATTCTTAGTTTTACCGTTTCTTGAAAACCGAAAAATTATTTATTTTAAATGGACAAAATTTAGAACCACGCAATAAATTTCAATCAAGCCGGATGAGAGCATTAAAACTTATTAAATTGATACGTATTTATACAAAAATTAACTAATTGTCAGTCGACGAGACACTAGAAATACATTTTAATCTGTTAAAGCGTGATTTAGTTGTGTCTTCTTTTAATTGGCACGAGAAGAAATGAAAGACAAATACTGCTTGGAGACGTAGTTCCAAGAACAATTTACGTCAGTTATACCTTGATGGTTTCGCGTGCTAAGGAACCCGAGAATTAAGAGAGACATAATTATTCTAACAAGAAGGCAAGCCAAGCAAAATAATTTAACGAGATAGGCCAGTGTTAAAGGAAAGAAGTCCACAATTATGAGGAATGCAAAGCCAAATAATGAAAAAAAAAAAAAATATGGAAAAGGTAGAGCTGTGTGTGCCATGCGATTTGTGATGATTCTCTTAGACATGAAATAAGGTGACGGTATTGCAGTATGACCTTTTTTTTATAGAGAATATTTCCAAATATTATTGTTTATAACAGCGAGGGAAATTTATAATGCGAACACATATACCTGAAAAAAAATAATTTTTGTCTCTGGAAAATGTTTTGAATGTGAATGAAACACGATAACAGTGCGAGATGAAGAAACAACACACCAGAAAAAGAAAATTGAAGCAATATTATCGGAACCCATCATTTTAGGTACTTGCAAGTAATTTTAAGTGTGGAAAATAAGTTCTTTCATAGAATTTAGGGCGAAATAAATTAGAATCACAATATTTGTAAGTTTTAATGTTAATCCAGCGTTTAATTTAAAAGATGTTCGTATTTTCAGTGTTTGAGATGACGTCATCAGGACGTGCACGTATATTCAGGTGATTGAAAACTCTCCTTTACAATTTTTTTGGGGGTGAGTTTTCCCTAAGATTTATTTTGAGGTGTTTAATTCTTTACATTAAATTTTAATATTTTTTTATTCTATAGATTTTTTGTGTGGGTGTAACCAGGCTATGTACAGGGTAATCCACATAGTGGATAATAGCATAGGAAAGGGATTTGAAAGGGGGAATGCGGAAGGGTTGAGGAAATTAGCCAAGGGTTAACTAGGGCTCCCGGGCTACGTTTTAAGGATTCTACCCGGCTTTTCGCCTAATAGTGATGCTGGGAAAACCATAGAAAAACCTGCATTAGGTAGGTCGGGCATTTGGTACTTCTCCCACGCCCTTTCCTGGATGGCGGGAGAGGAGATTGCTGTGGGGTCGCAGCTTTCCACTCTCCGTGCCTTGATCAGTTTAGGAGGCAGCTGGCCGACTATTCCAATAAGAATAGCGACAACTCTTACCGTATGCCCAAGGTCTGCGACCCCGGGACATACACCCCTCAGAACAGGCCGAGGTGCCTCGGCATGTGGGAACCTTCGTTCAAAAACTAGAGAATAGTTTTTTTTAGGGCAACAGGCTACATGAGGATAATCCACATGGTGGCAACTCACCTTTAATAGCATAGGAAGGGATTTGAAAGGGGGGATGAGGAAGGGTAGGGGAAGGTAGCCAAGTATTAACTAGGGTTCCCCGGGCTATATTTTAAGGATTATACCCGGCATTCGCCTAAAGAAATGCAAGGAAAACCCTATAAAAACCTGCATCAGGTAGGTCGGGCATTGGGTACTTGTCCCACGCCCTTCCGATAGCGGCAGAGGAGTTTGCTGTGGGGACGCAGCATTCACTTCTCCGTGCCTCGACCAGTTTACGAGGCAGCTGGCCGACTATTCCAATGGGAATAGCGAACAACTCCATCCGTATGCCCAAGGTCTGTGACCCTGAGATCCCATGGCCTGTGGGAACCTTAGTTCAGAAATCAGAGAGTAGTTATTCTAGACGTCATATATATATTTATTATTTATCAGAATCGTCTTCTACTTCACCACATTTTTTTTGGTAATTTTTGTTTCTTAGAGAAGTAAATAATATCAGTTTAAATACAGTATTGCAGTATATAATGTTTTATTTTTCTGCTATTTATAGTAGGAATTAATTTCTCTTGAAGGTTTTATGAATTTCCATTTTTAATGAATTAACAACGAAATAGATAATCTGGCGTAACTATTTTTTTGCAGCGGAAATATTTTTTTTTAAAAAAATCTGATAATGACCCTTTGACCCTTTTCAATAATTTATCAGATAAAAAATAAAACATTTTAAGGAAAATTTTTTCTCTATCTATAATTAAATGCTTGGATGAGAAATTTATATATAATGTACGTGAATATTAATTTAATTATAAGTTTTCATTGTGCAATTGTTCATCGTTTATAAATATTTGAAATGGATGCAACTGCCACAGTATACATAATTTATTTCTTTTACAATTTAATTATTTTTTATGTTGATATTTTTACATGTTGTAAATATTAAATTATTGGAAAATATGAAAGCTTACTTACCACAAATGTTTACAGGGGGAATAATTGTAAATAAAAAACTGACAATTGAAGATTAAATTTTACTCCTACATTCTCTTATCTTTTTATTCGTATATTTTTATTTAGAAATAATTTTTTTTTGGTAGTCCTTTACGCGTCTATTCTTAGGATCATCATTGACGTAAATGGTCACTAAAAATATAAAATTATGTGGTGAATTTTAAGTTCTCTGTGATTTTTTTAACAGGGAAGTTTGGAATTATTTTTGGATTGTCTTCCACGTTTCGAATCAAAACTCAATAATAAAAAATGGATTTTTTTCCCCGTTGTATTCAACTGATAAGTATGTAAAAAATAATGAATGTCTCGGTCGGTTTATTTTTTTATTTTTTTTTAGGGCAATAGGCTACATGAGGGTAATCCAATTAGGGCAACTCCCCTTTAATAGCATAGGAAGGGATTTGAAAGGGGGGATGCGGAAGGGTAGAGGAAGGTAGCCAAGAGTTAACTAGGGCCCCCGGGCTGTATTTTAAGGATCCTACCCGGCATTCGCCTAAAGGAATGAAGGCTCGGACGAAGCCTAGCTTAATGTTTAGGGTTACGGTTAGGTTAGGGTTAAGACACGTGAAGGCCGTGGTCAAATAATTTCACGTTTAGAAGGAATAAAAAAAAAATTGTCTAACGAGACGAATTTTCCATGCTAAAAATATATTCGTGTTTTTATCTGTTTTTATTAATAAAGTTCAACAGGTGTGATTTTTATAAATTGACATTCTTTTGAGCTTTCGTTCATTTTCTGTAAACAAAGGTTATAGTATAATCAGCGACTTGGATGATTGATAATTGGAAATTTTTGGGGGGTTGGGGGTGGGACGGGGGGGGGACGAGTTTCTTTGTGAGTGACAGCATAATTATTGTGTTTCTGCTGCAGACAGGGATAATTGGTTATTATAAGGACAGAATATCAGATTTTGCTTAAAAGTTTGGGGAGAAAAAAATAACGGAATGGAAGAGGATAATTTCCTATTTCATTACAAGTTTTCTGACTCGCGTCATGACGACGTTTAGGAGAATTTAATTTTTTTTGGGGGGGGGGTTAATTTATTGGTATGTTACGGATTCTGTCATAAGTTGTAAAGCGGACGAGTGTACCTGAGTTACAGACAGGTGAAGGAGGAGGAAAAGAGGCAGCATCGAGAAGCGGCGAGTTGACTGGACAAATTATTCCGCCACGTTTGATGATGACATCTTTCAACGACAAGGTTGTTGAGAATTTTCCGCCCCCTTAACTCCGTCCGCTTCGTCTGTTTTCCACTCTGTTGTTCTCGCAAAATACGAAGCGGATGACCTCCTCGGCAGAGGGTGTTTTTTTTTTTTTTTTTCTAGAATACGCCTTCATTAAGTCGAGGCGCAATAATTGGGTCAAGCGGGCTGGAGAAGCGCATATAAAGTGTCTAGTGAGCGAGGTATTAATCCCAGAGCGGCGCGAAGGAATGCTCTGAAGTGGTGATATGAGACATTCCCGCACGCTCGTCCTTGCACACGAGCACTTGCAAATTGCCGGACCCACAGGCATCCTGCGAACCCCCCCCAAGTGTTTTAACACAGTCCTCCATATCCACTCACACGCGTGAAAGCTTTCCTGCGTACGTTCGTTCAAACAAAGAGTTCACCTCCATTGTGTTTCAATCGTGAATTCGCTACGGTCTTTGATAATATTATTTTTTTTAAAAAAATTTTAAAATTAGTAATGAGAATTATAATAACGATTATATGTGCTCTTGAGCTAACATAAGTCAGCGTGAGGACCCCCGCCGTCGAGAAGACCCACTGAAACTTATTTCAGGTCTGCTGAATGGCGGCCTACTCAGTCTTCTGCTGGCTTGTTCAACTAAAATCTCTCTATATATATATATATATATATATATATATATATATATATATATAAATGAATTGCTGTTCGTTAGTCTCACTAAAACTCGAGAACGGCTGAACGGATTTATCTTATCTTAGTCTTGAAATGTTCGTGGAGGTCTAGGGAAGGTTTAAAAGGCGAGAAAAAATCGAATAATTTCCGGGAAAACCCTAAAAACAACCCTTTTCTATTTCCCATACAAACGTTTTCTAAATAAAATACAAATCTACACCAGTCGAGCAATTTCCACCAAATTTCGTACACGTGTTCTTTGCGACCAGGAAACAAACACTGTCGGGGTGAGACGCGTCTTCCACCCCCAGAAGCGGGGGTGGAAATATTTAAACATACTAAAACAGCCGATATTTGAGTCGGATAAATATTTTTAGGGGTCAAAGATATTGCTAGTGTTTCTACCAATGTTATCTGAATACAATTTTCATCCCCTACGCCCTGTGAAAAGGACACCCTTCGGGTTTGGGGTGGAGATGCTGTACAGTAAAATAACGCGAATACAACCGAGATTGGAGTCAAATCAAAGGTTATGGAAGTCACTGTGTTTAGTTACGACATTCAAATTGGCATTTACCCCTCAGATGCAGGGGTAGCGGGGTGCAAATTTTGGAACATGCAAACACGGCAGATATTTGCGTTGAAGAAATATTTTTCAGAGTTAATTATAATGATTAGGGTTCGAGTTGCGTTACATAAAAATTGCGCAAAAGCAGCCGAAATTGGAGTCATATCGGGGGTTATAGATAAATAACTTCTCGGGCAACGCCGGGCACCCAGCTAGTCAAACATAAAAAATAACAGCCAAAGACCTTTTTGTGTCATGCTTAATATTAACAGTCTTTGATATACAGCATTTCTTTTCCCATAGTGTGCTTCCTTGTCTAAAAAGGGGGGGGGGGGTGCTGCGAAAATCGAAACCGTGATTAAATTTAATACAATAATGGTTTGGTTAGAGGACTGTGTTTAACAAAGGGAGAGTTTGAAATTAATCCTAGTATTTAAAGTTTTTTCTCTGTTTGACCGATACAAAAAAAAAGTCACGATTTGAACACTTAGTTGTATAAACTAAATGGGTTGTGGAAAAATTAACTTTGTGTCCTTTGACGAAACCAGGAAAAGAATATTTAGACTTAAAAATTACAACTACAGAAAAATTATGTTAGATAAAATGATGATAAGAATAAAATATTGTACATATTTTTCCTTATAACATTGTTATGGTTGAGGCCAAAAAGCATTTTAAGATATTCTAATGTTTATGTACTTAGAAAATAAATTCAATAGGATACATGTTGGCCAGTAAAATATCACGTAGTTGAGGTTTTCGAAATTATGGACTGTATTGGATAATAATAATAATTTTTGTTAAATTGTTAACTTTGAGTAATTTTATTTTTTTAAAGCAGGAAATAGCAAGCCTGATTTTTGCTTCTTTACAAAGGAGAATAGTAATTCACAAGGTTTTTGGGGATGCTTGTTCTTTGCTCTAAAAATCACTGGTGGTGATGAAGGGTTATTGTCCTGTTTACGAACGACAATTGCAACTTGGTTTACTTCTGTAAATTACTGAACAGGGGTCAATTCCTTCACTTTTGTTAGACCCTAATAATATATAATTTTTTACGGGAATTGAAATTGAATAAAGAATAAAATATCAGGAGACAACAGGGGAATAATAGTAAATATATAACCATTTTTTTAGGGCAACAGGCTACATGAGGGTAATCCACGTTGGGCAATTCCCCTTTAATAGCATAGGAAGGGATTTGAAAGGGGGGATGCGGAAGGGTTGAGCAAGGCAGTCCCAGGCTATTGTTTAAGGATCCTACCTGGCAATTCGCCTAAAAGTGATGCATGGAAAACCCTAGAAAAACATGCATCAGGTAGGTCGGGCATTTGGTACTTGTCCCACGCCCTTCCCTGGATGGCGGGAGAAGGGTTTTGCTGTGAGGTCGCAGCTTTCCCCTCGCCGTGCCGCGGCCAGTTTAGGAGGCAGCTGGCCGACTGGGAACAGCGAACAACTCTTACCGTATGCCCAAGGTCTGCGACCCCGGAACTTACACCTCTCAGAACAGGCCGAGGTGCCTCGGCTTGTGGGAACCTTAGTTCAAAAACCGAGAGAGGAAAAGGCATCCCCAAAGGTAGCCCCCTTCCAAAAAGCGTAACACGGTTCGATAATTGTTGAGTAACATTGGACCGAAGCCTTCGAGAGAGATAGTTTTTATTTTTATTTTACTACTGTGACTCGATGGCTGAATATATTTCGTACCACGTGCTCTCCAAAATGGCCGATGCATGTATTTATTAAAAACTTAGGTTGTTGATTTTTTTTTATTTAATTCACTTTACCCTTTAATTGGGATATTTAATCTACATTGAACTAAATAATAAAAAAGGAAAGTTGAATTTAATATGAAAGGTAACCTGCGAGGGATTTTCTATCGCAGGCAGAACCTTTTAGGAGAGATACGAAGGGGCTGCCTTTGGGTATGCCTTTTCCTCTCCGTTTTTGAACTAAGGTTCCCGCGAGCCGAGGCACCTCGGCCTGTTTTGAGAGGTGTATGTTCCGGACTCACAGACCTTGGGCATACGGTAAGAGTTGTCCGCTATTCCCATTGGAATAGTCGGCCAGCTGCCTCATAAACTGGTCGAGGCACGGAGAAGGGAATGCTGCGTCCTCACAGCAAACTCCTCTCCCGCTATCGGAAGGACGTGGGACAAGTAGCAAAAGGCCCGACCTACCCGATGCAGGTTTTTCTAGGGTTTTCCCTGCATTTCTTTAGGCGAATGCCGGGTAGGATCCTTAAACAATAACCTGGGACTACCTTCCTCTACCCTTCCGCATCCCCCCCTTTCAAATCCCTTCCTATGCTATTAAAGGGGAGTTTCCCAACGTGGATTACCCTCATGTAGCCTGTTGCCCTAAAAAAATTGTTATATATTTACTATTATCCTCCTGTTGTCTCCTGATACTTTATTCTTTATTCAATTTCAATTCCCGTAAAAAATTATATATTATTAGGGCCTAACCATAGCCCGGGGGCCCTAGTTAACCCTTGGCTACCTTCCTCTACCGTTCCGCATCCCCCCTTTCTAATCCCTTCCTATGCTATTAAAGGGGAGTTGCCTAATGTGGATCAGCCTCATGAAGCCTGCTACCCTAAAAAAAACAACTGCAATTTTTCCTTTCTCTGTTTTTATTAACTACGGGTTTGAATCTGGACGCAGTCAATTTATACTACTTGGAATCAATCCATAACATCCAGAATGTTATGAAAAGAATAAATAAAACAATCGTACTGTCTTTTTTTCCCTTTTATTGTCGGGGACTTTCTATTCTACGAACTTTCTCGAATGATGAGCCGCTGGAAGCGAGTGCAGGAGACAGTCGCCTCATCTAAGAACCCGCTGATATAAGATAATGCAGCATTAAATATTCAGCTTCGAAGCAACGGGCTGCTCCTAACCCCTCCACTTAGGAATTACCACACTCCACTTTTACGTTAATAATCATAAATTCCGACAAAGCACGGGGAGATAATACACCATAGCCGGATAAACCCGGAGGTATTTGTGCTTGTGACTAAAGGAGCCGACGTAGAAGGTTCGGCGAGGGCGGTTCTCCCTCACAATTCCTCGTCAACGGAGAGAAAGTCATTCATGTCGTGTTGAGATAAACGAGTTTCTCGTTAAAAATATAATCCGTTAATGTATGAAATGACAAACATTATCGAAAACTTGTAGAAGAACAAGAGAAATAAGAGGAAGTGTAATTGATCTATCAGCGGGATATTTCGCTTTCAGTTGTTGTTATTTTTCGGTCCATCTACGTCCGCCCAATAAACCCAGCGCCCATTTATTTAGAAAATAATGCTGTCATACCTTTTTTTCCCCCCCTTTCTTTTGCAATCCAGAACTATTGGTTGAACTTTACGTTTTTCCGTAGTGCTCTTATTCTGTCGCAATTTCAAGTTGTTTTCACGGGAAAGTTTTGAAGCTTTAGAAGAGGCTTCCGCCGCTCTTCAACTGTTCTTCAACCGTTCGCAGTCGCGAGATTGGCGCTGCTGTTCTTAGGAAAGCATTGCCGTTTATTGAATATTCAGTAAGTGGATAACCTGTTCTGTTTCGCAGTCTTAGGGGGAGGGGGGGGTAACTCCACTCCCCGATAAGCTTTGGAATTAGTTGACGGGTTACATTGGAAAAACTGAGATGGAATGTTTTTTATTCTAGACGTGATGCTGTAATTGAAGTACGAGTGCAAGGCAATTAATAAATATAGTCCCATGGATACGATAATCTGAACGTGTTTGTTAACACAGATGTAGGCAACACACCTCACCTTCTTGTACATATTTAATTAAACATGTAAATAAAGTACCAAAAAAAAGGAGTCTTTCTGAAAGATTCTCTTTAGACTGTAATAAAAATAAATGTATGTATGTAATAAAAAATTAAGAACGATTATGAATTTAATATGACTGGTTTTTAATCTAGGTATTTATGTAATATATCATCACAGGTTTTTAAGCAGTCTCAAAAAAATAATTTCAAACTCAATTAATAATTATTATTTTTATTAATTTTGATCCACGGAGTTTCCGGAGGTTAATTTAGCCATATTGTTCGTCAAAACAAAAAAAATATATTTTTAACATATAAATATTTTCAGTTTTCACAAAATCCTATACATTTGTTAAAAAAATTATTATTCCAACTAATCAATTATTTTAAAATAATAGTGCATTTACAATACGATTAAATCATCAATTTTTACTATTGTTATAAACGTGGAAATTTTACCTTCGTGTCTATCCTGTAAGAAAATTTCATCATGTTGATTTTTAAAAAAATTCAATGTTGACTAATTACGTCGTTATAATATAAATAAAAAATAAAATGTGACAGTGTAATGTCATCAATACAGTATATATGGTATTTTGTGAAAATTTAAATTTTTTATATATTAAAATGTTATGATTTTGAAGATTTATTTGGATACATTATAGACCGAAGGCTCCTTGGTTCAATTTTAGTAAAAACACAGTTTTTCAATAATTTTATTTGAGACTGATTAAAAATCACTGGGGTTGTATTGCATAAATACCAAAATTAAAAAACTAACGAAAATTATTTAAATAAATTTGTGATAAAAATTGCATATATCAGAATGAGACTGTAAAATATTTATAAGACATTTATTGACCATATCTAACTATATAAAAATGAATTGCTGTTCGTTAGTCTCACTAAAACTCGAGAACGGCTGAACGAATTTATCTTATCTTAGTCTTGAAATGTTCGTGGAGGTCTAGGGAAGGATTAAAAGGCGAGAGAAAAACGAATAATTTCCGGGAAAACCCTAAAAACAGCCCTTTTCTATTTCACATACAAACGTTTTCTAAATAAAATAAAAATCTACACCAGTCGAGCAATTTTCACTTAAATTTCGTACACGTGTTCTTTGCGACCAGGAAACAAACACTGTCGGGGTGAGACGCGTCTTCCACCCCCAGAAGCGGGGGTGGAAATATTTAAACATACTAAAACAGCCGATATTTGAGTCGGATAAATAATTTTAGGGGTCAAAGATATTGATAGTGTTTCTACCAATGTTATCTGAATACAATTTTCATCCCCTACGCCCTGTGAAAAGGACACCCTTCGGGTTTGGGGTGGAGATGCTTTACAGTAAAATAACGCGAATACAACCGAGATTCGAGTCAAATCAAAGGTTATGGAAGTCACTGTGTTTAGTTACGACATTCAAATTGGCATTTACCCCTCAGATGCAAGGGTAGCGGGATGCAAATTTTGGAACATGCAAACACGGCAGATATTAGCGTTGAAGAAATATTTTTCAGAGTTAATTATAATGATTAGGCTTCGAGTAGCGTTACATAAAAATTGCGCAAAAGCAGCCAAAATTGGAGTCATATCGGGGGTTATACATAAATGACATCTCGGGCAACGCCGGGCACCCAGCTAGTATATGAATACATTTTTTTTATACGAGAAACGTTAAAAATTTGTAACGTTTTGCTTTTGTTTGTCTTTTCTACTTTGCATGCCCAGCAAGGTCACAACCTTGACTGCTCTAAATTTCGTGGTAATTATAAAATATTTTTTACAAATATTCAGGAAAAAAACTACAGTCTCGTATATTGTTATAAAAAATTAATAATATAAAGATTTAGACCTATCTGGTCATTTTAAACACGGACATGTTTATGTACTGCGTGTAAGATGGTTCCTTTAAATGGAATAAAATAAAGGTTATAATCTTAAAATGAGGTTGAAAATTACCAAATATGGCCGCTTATTAATTTTTCTTTAGAATATATGAAACTGTGTGAGACTTTTCTCGCTGAATATTTATGTGTAAATAGTCTTAAGCAGTCAAATGGATGTGTTCGAAACGTTTAACGTTTTTTGAAGAAAATAGAGTTTTTAATAAGATGACGGTAAAAACAGTACTGAATTTAATTGTCTTGTAAATTTTTTAATTTTATATTATTTTTTATATATAATAAGTTATTAATTATAGGTCCAAAAATGTAAAATGTATGATTATTTCCACAGTCTTCTCGTAAAGACAGTCTGAAATCTATTTTTGGCTATTTGAAATTATCAGAAAAAAAACCAAATTGTTTATTGGCTGATACTAAAAATTAAACGCAGACGAGAAAAAAATATTCGTTCCTCAATTCATATTTATTGTGTAGATTAAAGTGTGTCATTGAAGTATTCCTAAAAGAATGTGTGTGTGTGTATTGATAACAGCTCTGTAGTTCCAATGGAATAGTTGTCATGCCCAACGTATAACCCCAATTCACTCTGTGCCTGACTTGGTTTAAGAAGCCGACATGATACAATCGAACCAAATCCATTTACACTACATCCAGCCCCGGCTTCATCAGGCATTGGAATCGCATTAACGCGCTGTTCAAAAAGCGGTTCCTGGCTCAGAGGCTCGTCCGGGGCTCGAAAGCCGCATCCCGCTAATTGAAGTGAGGCTCAGTCGCAAACAGAGTGCGTAATGAGCGGCCGGGGCCACTCAAAGAGCGCCATACTCGCATAAAACTGTAATAATAATGCGGCGGCGGCGTCTGTGTTGTGACAAAGAACGAACACGCGTGCCTGGTCCACGCCTCCAGCCTCGCAGGTCACGCGCACAGTAACATTTACCCCGTCAAATACGAGAGCTTAAAATAAAAATCGCACAATTGTGTCAATGGGGTCGATAGTTAACAAATATCAAAGATTAAATATTCTTTTAACCTTTTTGTCTTCAATGTCGTGTGATACCGCAAGTAAGGACGAAGGAACTACGAGCCTGACTCATGATGAGCTCACTGGACTAAATACCTTGGATATGCTATCCCAGAAGATATTCGTTTGATATTGAAGTTTTTTTTAGGGCAACAGGCTGCATGAGAGTAATCCACGTTGGGATTTGAAAAGGGAGATGCGGAAGGGTAGAGGAAGGTAGCCAAGGGTTAACTAGGGCCCCCGGGCTATATTTTAAGGATCCTACCCGGCATTCGCCTAAATAAATGCAGGGAAAACCCCAGAAAAACCTTCATCAGGTAGGTCGGGCATTGGGTACTTGTCCCACGCCCTTCCGATAGCGGGAGAAGAGTTGCTGTGGGGACGCAGCATTCCCTTCTCCGTGCCTCGACCAGTTTATTCCCGACTATTCCCAATGGGAATAGCGGTCAACTCTTACCGTATGCCCAAGGTCTGCGACCCCGGAACATACACCTCTCAGAACAGGCCGAGGTGCCTCGGCTTGTGGGAACCTTAGTTCAAAAACGGAGAGGAAAAGGCATCCCCACAGGTATCTCTCCTACAAGGTTGTAGTTACCATGACAGTTATAACCAAAACCGTTAGAAACATACAAAATAATTTCTATGTTGAATATTATTGGGGGGGGGGAAATATTATTTACATAATTATGTATATTTAACTGTAGTGAGTTTTAATGTTAAAAAAATTAAAATGTAAACGTTTAAGGGTATTTATTGACAAGTACGCATTTGAAATTATTTACATTGATTTACACAGTTGGTATTGGGTTCCGCTAGCGGAAGAAACACTCTGACCTCTTAGTATCTTAGGGCTTAATTATGGACCATCTTAGGGTCGTCAAGGATTCAGAAACTTTAAAGTTCCCTTTTTGTGCATTTATCGCATCGTTGGATCCGTGGACCAGCCAACCTCACCGAGGAGTACGACGATGCGATGAAGAACCACGAGCTTCACAGAGCCCGCAGAAGCAGCTTCGATGTTCCTCGACCTCGAAATATCATTGGACCAGAGGCAGTCACGTATTCTATAAGATTTGAAATTTCTGGAGACATCTTCGTGGGCACGAATCCACATCTCACTTAACACCAGGTGTCAGTCTGTTGCGTGCTTCTGCTCAGACTCCAGGGGCTATTTCCCGATAACCCGGAATACTCTGACGAAACCTTAGATTATTGTTAGCAAAAATTATTATTTCCACTTTATAATAGTGTTTACATCACCGAAAACGTAGCAAGACGCCTGTTACGATGGTCACAATGCTCAAGATGATCATAGTCCAACCCTGCCAATTTGACCTCCGAACCTCTAAATCTGCCAATGAGTTGTAAATACGATCTCTTAATGACAAATGCAATCACCATGAAGGATAGTCAACAACTTAACCAAAACTAATATTCAAGCTGCATCCAAATTAAAAACTATTAAACGTCTCCGACAGTCAAAATCATGTTTCCACGCTTCTCCAAACCTCAATTAATCCATTAAAATAATTATGGTATAATTTATAATTAGAACGGCAGAAGCAATTTATATTAATCTAAACAGAAAAAAATATTGTTAATAAAAGAAATGAAGGTTTAGAAATAGAAAAACAATATGCAGTGATACTTAAAGTATCCAAAAATAATAAGAAGTTGTAACCAATTATAAGTTTTTATTTTATTTTAGGCATCTATGTTGAGGTGTATAGGTTTACATGCATGTATAATCATATATATGTATAGATCAATAACTAACAATATGATAAATCGATACTACAGTATCGATTGTAATAACACACGCTGAACCACCTAATGGAGCAGTTTTAGAACATACCTTGTTGAATGAAGAACATAGTTTCATAGGAGTGACTAAGCACCTATAGGAACTAATAATTTTTAAAGTTAATGTGATTTTAATTATAGGACACGAAGGTACGTTATGCTGAAGGTGTTGCAATGTATTCGTAACTTGATGGTTTTTTATATATAAGTGGTAACGTTTTTATTGTTCATTCAGGATGATTATAACAAAAGAGTTGAAAGCTTCCGACTAATTATTTAATAAAATTAAAAACTTGGAGACTGTTTATGGTTGTTTTTTTCTACTCATCAACGCCATTAAAATAAATAAACAACTCCCTGAATCAAAACCATGTTCCTTTATTGATTTTGAAAGCTACAATTTATTTAATTCTTTGCAGATGCTGACCACTCACGTTGTCACGGATACATCTGTGGGTCAAACTGATCACGTTTCGAATTTTTGCAAATGGACGAATGATTTTCCTTAAACGATCAGGTAATTTGCATATATACTCGTAATATTACATACAGGCAGCACACAACGTGGGGCCCGATTGGTTGGGGGTGACGGCATCTGGTCCCCAGGGGGGCGGCTGAAAACACCTGCCAAGAACAGAAGAGAGTATCTCTCTTTAACAGGGAACGACATTTCGAATCTACAGCAAAATATGGTGAAAGAGTAATCTTCAGTAGTTAAAATATGCATATAATTCGTTTACAGTAATTTGCTTTAGAGGTAAAATGCATTTATATAATTTTCAACCGCTAAAGTGGAGGCTTATGAGCAGTTAGAATTATCATGACATAAATTTTTGCTAAAATTTTGTCATTAATTTGTCTGGAACAGTAAATTCTCCAGGCGCGAAGCAGAGACGTGAAAGTTATTCCTATAGGAAGATACGTTTTTATGAGCGCCATTTTCAAGTCTCGGCATGTAGCTGTTGTGCTTAATTTTCTTTTAAATAAGCTCGCATATTAAGTTGGATGGCCGCAGTTAACGTTAATTCTGGTTTCATCGCTAATCCCGCAGCGCCGCCCTGGTGGCTGATGACGCGAACCGTCGTAAAGCTGCAACATGCAAAGAAGGCAGTAAAGAGAGCACAGGCGAAGTAACGGCCCCTTCACGCTGAAATATGGGGGCGGCCCTCAAGTCCTGCAGTTTTACTAACTTTCCGGGAAGCGGAAATTCCCCGCCGGTAGTGAGGGGGGGGGGGGGGGGGTAAAAAAACCACTATAAAAACGGTTTGTTAGACCTTCCAAAGCGCCGAAATATCTATATATAAAAGTAAAGCCTCGGTGAGGAATAAGAAACCGCGTAAGGCGGAATCCTGAACAGTGGGTGGTTGAAAAGTGAATAAGATTGCGATGATGAAACTGTGGTTTAAGAGCCCAAGTTTAAAAGGTACGGACCTACTCGATCAAGTCAGGCTGATGAGACTATCTGCGTCTCCTGGAACGGAATTATGTGGGGGAGAAAAAGAAACATGCTGGGAGGACGATACAAAGCGCGGGTTCCAGGAAAGTCTGGTGTGAACCGGCAATCAATAAACACAAAAAAACTCTCCCCGGTGGCAAATACAGACGCCAAGGTTGAAGATATATATATATATATGTATGTATACCTTTATAATTAAACTAAATTGGTAAAGTTGACTTTAGTCACTTCACGTGCTTTCCCCAACGAAACGTCATCATCATGTGTCCATGAGCGTTGAGTTGAATTTTCGCAGAATAGGAATACGTTTAAATAAATTTTCAACGATTGAGCACTGTCTTCAGATGTAAACCTGAAGTGGCAGAGAATGACCGCAGAAACGTCAACGTCGAGTTTAAGTAGAAATCTGAACCTGGAGCTGAACCGTGAAAAATTTATTATCAATTTACACCGAGAAAGTTTAAATTCATTAATTAAAAAATGATGTTACGTTTAAGAAAAAAAATTAAGTAACGCTAATAAATAAAAACAAATAAAATTTTGAGGTCTGAGTCTTTATTGGTTTCTTTTGAGTAACATCAATTAAATAAACGTCTAGTAGGTGTAAATAATTTCATGTTTTTCTCCTGACCAATAAGGATGAGCCAACTTCGACCCTACAGTATTATAATAAGGTCTTTAATTATTATTCAACTTTTAAAATTCAGGATTCGATTCATTTGAATTTACAGCAGGGCATATTAAATAAATAAACTCATTTTTTGTTGTTTATTATTTTTTTTAATTTATATATTGTTCACGTACCGCCATCACCAAAGCAACTGAACAAAACAAAGATAAAGCAACTCTAGAAACAAACCCCATGGTATAATCCCTTTCCCCCTTCTTCTTCTTATTATCAACTTAGAAATGTATTAAGTTTATTACAGTATATTATACTATAATTTTGAAATTTTATGACTGTTGATTATAATGACGAATTATTATGTCTTTAACTGATGTGAAAAAGTGGAAATGGCTTAAACCGAAAGACAAGATGTGTCAAGAACAAGTTAAATTACTGACAGTTGAATCTAATATCATATTATTTAAAGAAAAAAAACGTAACTAAGGATAATAAGGTTTGCGAGGGCTATTCTCTCACAGGCAGTACCTGCGAGGGTTGTTTTCTCGCAGGCAGAACCTTGAAGGACAGATATGAAGGGGCTATCTTTGGCTGCGAGAGTATTTAAGTAAGCCTGCCAGAGGATTTCTCGCAGGTGAACCTTCCCAGAGAGCTCTGGCGGGGGCTACCTTTGGGGATGCTCTCACATCTCTCTGGTTTTTTTTAACTAAGGTTCCCACATGCCGAGGCACCTTGGTCTGTTTTGAGAGGTGTATGTTCCGGGGTCGCAGACCTTGGGCATACGGCAAGAGTTGTCCGCTATTCCTATTGGAATAGTCGGCCAGCTGCCTCCTAAACAGGCCAAGGCATGGCGAGGGGTAAGCTGCGTCCCAACAGCAAACCCCTCTCCCGTCATCGGAAGGGCGTGGGACAAGTACCAAATGCCCGACCTACCCGATGCAGGTTTTTCTAAGGTTTTCCCTGCATTTCTTTAGGCGAATGCCGGGTAGGATCCTTAAAATATAGCCCAGGGGCCCTAGTTAACACTTGGCTACCTTCCTCTACCCTTCCGCATCCCGCCTTTCAAATCTCTTCCTATGCTATTAAAGAGGAGTTGCCCAACGTGGTTTACCCTCATGTAGCCTGTTACCCTAAAGAAAAAGGATAATAAGTACAACATATTAAAAATTTTAAAAGGGCTGATTCTTCATTAGTTTCTTCTGTGTCAATTAAATCAAAGTCCAGCAGGTTTAAAACAAGAAACAAAATATTTTTTCTCGTGTAATATTGAAATATTACAAATGGGAAAACATGCTAACTTACATGAATGTTTATTATTCGGCATGTTGGGTTAGATAATTAACATTATGTAGTAATTTACGACTGACTGAAAATTATTAATAAGAAAGATAGGCAAATAGGGACAAAATAAGGAAGCCTTGTTACTTTCTTCAGGTGCGAAGAAGAGCCTAGCCTAGAAACGTTGTGTGGTATTTATATTACCGCTTATATTGTGTATATTTGGCTGTCTTTCTTATTATTAATATTATGTAGGTTATGAAATGACTGGAACGCGGGAAAGCTTATCGATGCAACAAGGTGTGTAGAAAAGCGCTGAAAAAACACACGTGGAAAAACAAGTGACTGACAGCCCATTGGCGAGAGGGCAAGACCTGAATCCTGCTTTATGTAGGGTTAATGATACCTAACAGTTGCAGAGCTCAGTGAGAAAAGCAGAGGCCTCGGGTTCGATTCCTGGGCCGGTCGAGGATTTTTCCATCCTCATATGCATACTTTAAAAAATTGTAGAAGCAATAAATAGATTAAAATAACAAGGAACGATAAATTATTTTTGAATTATTAGAATTATTCTTTTTTTTTACAATAATGGGCGAATCTTTAGATTTTCATTCCGCTCATAAATCTGGTGTAATAGTCGAATCTTTGTTTGAAAGTTTTATATAATGTCAATCAAAATAATGATTTTTTAAATATAAAGATTTTTCGTCTTTTTTATATATATATTTTATTTTTTAAATTAATTAACCCCCGAAAAAAATGAAGTTTGAAACGATAATGCATTAGTAGCTGAAAATTGTTAGTTATATTTAGTGGTCTTTAGAAAAGAAATTATAAAAGCAATAAATATATTAAAATAAGAAGGTTTCATAAATTATTTTTGAATTATAATAATTTTTTTGTTTTACAATAATGGTCAAATATTTGGATTTAATATGTAACATTTACGCTCATCAATCTAGTGTAATAGTTGAATCTGTAAGATTTTTGGACGTAACAATATTTGTTGACAGTAAATTTCAAGTCTTTTTTTTATTTGTTTAAATTAATTAACCCCCCGAAAAAAAATGAAGTTTGAAACGTTGCGTCTGTTTTAATATATTAGTAGCCGCAATTTGTTAGTTATATTTAGTGGTCTATTTAATGCGAGTGGGACATTCGAGAGCCCAGATCCTAGACTGACTATCTTCCAATAAGCGACTAAGCTCCCTCAGCCACCGTTCGTGCTTTAATCCGAAATTAATTCGTTTAATTAATGAGATTAATTCGGCACGTGGAATCTTAGGTTTTCTTGTTGGCAGCGCGCCGTTAGTTCCGATAAGCCCCTCTTTGTCAGTGATGTTGTTCCCGAGTAACAGCGCGGCCTGTCCTCGGTTTTAGAGGCTGTCAGAGCAGCAGTTTGGCCGCATGATTTAACGCCGCTGTTAATTCGCAGGAAATCCTACATTGTCCCGCGTGTGCTGCTCCCCGGCGCACTGGATGACTCGCTTACTAAATAATAACATCGAGACTTATATCTCGTCCTCCTCCCCCTCCTCCTCCCCTCCCGCTGCTCCGGACAGGGGGATATGTCGGCGATAATTAGAAAGCATTGCTCGGTCGGTTTGACTCACCGCCTTCTTTATCGGCGTCACTATGACAACACTTTCACGGAGATCTCTCCTTCCTCCCCCTTTACGAAGGGGCGGCTCTTTCATTTGCTGCAACAAGGAGGGTTCGGTTTAATTTACAACATTCGACTTTAATGGATTATCCGTTTCTAGGCAAGTGGCTGGGTTCGTCTGGAGGGGATGTTCGCTTGCGAAAAAAAGAAAAATTGCACACGGCTCGGAGGAAGAAACTTGCGAATTTTATTTTTGGATTTCGAGAAAACAATGTGGATTGACGGAAAGGCAAAAAAACGTTTCTCAGTAAAGATAATAATAATAACATTTATTTGTTTCCGTGAATTTTACAATATAATATTTGGAAAACGTTAAATGCTAATTACAATAATGTGTTACAGGGGGAAAAAATATAAAATTAACGATTAAAATAATCTTGACTTCATATTTAAATTAGACAATCAAATAGCAGTCAGAAAAAGCTTAATTATTCAATTAAAAAGATAATAAATACTAAACCCGACGTTTCGCCACTTATTTGGCACCTCTTCTGGTGTATAAATGTTACATTCAATTATTAAAAAAAAATTAGCTTGACAAAAAAAATTTGTAACGAGCAGTTTTACCACACGTTGCGGGCTGAAATAATTGTTCTACATGACGACTTTATCTGGAATTTTTTATGAATATCAGGAAAAATGTTACTTATTCTAATAATCTGACTTCATATTTAAATTAGAGAATCAAATAGCAGTCGGAAAAAGTTTAATTATTCAATTTAAGAGATAATAAATATTAAACGAGACGTTTCGTTACTTATTTGGTACCTCTTCAGGTGTATAGACGTTACATTCAGTTATATATATATAAATTATGTTGACAACATTTTTAACGTGCGGTTTTTCCAACGAGTTTCGGACGACTACAATTAGAATTGTAGTAAATGTGAATTAATTCTTAATAACAATTATAAATATCTGACTTCATATTTATATTAAATAATAAAAAAGCAGCCTGGAAGTCAGAAAAAAAATTAATTATTCGATTTAAAACAAAATAAATAATAAACACGACGTCATTCACTCCCCCCAGCGCCATCTCACACAACACACACACACAAATAACAACAATCAATACTGGGTTTTGATTACTACAACGTGTGTTGCGGGACGGTAGCGTTTTACTTGTTCGTGGCTGCAGCAATTTTTTTCCGTTGCCTTATGGGTATATTTTTTTTTTCGAGAGCTGATATCCTAGACGGATGAAACGTTGAAGCTGGTAGGATACCGTACGGGAAACAGACAAGGGTAGTGTAATATCGAGGGGAGGAATTATTTATAACCCCCCCCCCAAAAAGAAAAACAAGAATTTGTAATATCCGCGCGTTTCCGTAAATAAGTTGAATTATTCGTCAGTGCATATTAGAGTATTATTCTCTACACAGTACGTATTTAATTTGCTTAGTCAAAACTGTTATTAGAATACTGGATGGGAAAAAGAGTAACCACAAATCAGTCTTCAAAAGGGTAAAAATGTATTTTTTTTAACGTCGAAAATTTTTGACCTGAATTGTAATGGTGACCAAATTTCAATTTATTTTTGTGTTGTTTTGCGTTTAGTGTAATATCTGCTGATATTAAAAATATCTCTGATAATTATTATCTGTAAGAGACTATTGTTGAGTGTGAGTGTCATCGCAGGTTGCAGAGAGAAAAACAAAAAACAACAATTGATAATTATGATCTGTAAGAGACTATTGTTGAGTGTGAGTGTCACCGCTGGTTGCAGGGAGAAAAACAAAAAACAACAATTGATAATTATGATCTGTAAGAGACTATTGTTGAGTGTGAGTGTCGTCGCTGGCTGCAGATGGAAAAACAAAAAAAAACAATTGATAATTATCATCTGTAAGAGACTATTGTTGAGTGTGAGTGGCGTCGCTGGTTGCAGAGAGAAAAACAAAAAAGAACAATTGATAAATATTATCTGTAAGAGACTATTGTTGAGTGTGAGTGGCGTCGCTGGTTGCAGAGAGAAAAACAAAATACAACAATTGATAATTATCATCTGTAAGAGACTATTGTTGAGTCTGAGTGTCACCGCTGGTTGCAGAGAGAAAAACAAAAAACCAACAATTGATCATTATGATCTGTAAGAGACTATTGTTGAGTGTGAGTGTCGTCGCTGGCTGCAGATGGAAAAACAAAAAAAACAATTGATAATTATCATCTGTAAGAGACTATTGTTGAGTGTGAGTGTCACCGCTGGTTGCAGAGAGAAAAACAAAAAAGAACAATTGATAAATATTATCTGTAAGAGACTATTGTTGAGTGTGAGTGGCGTCGCTGGTTGCAGAGAGAAAAACAAAATACAACAATTGATAATTATCATCTGTAAGAGACTATTGTTGAGTCTGAGTGTCACCGCTGGTTGCAGAGAGAAAAACAAAAAAACAACAATTGATAATTATGATCTGTAAGAGACTATTGTTGAGTGTGAGTGGCGTCGCTGGCTGCAGAGAGAAAAACAAAATACAACAATTGATAATTATGATCTGTAAGAGACTATTGTTGAGTGTGAGTGGCGTCGCTGGTTGCAGAGAGAAAAACAAAAAACCAACAATTGATAATTATTATCTGTAAGAGACTATTGTTAAGTGTGAGTGGCGTAGCTGGTTGCAGAGAGAAATACAAAAAACCAACAATTGATAATTATGATCTGTAAGAGACTATTGTTGAGTGTGAGTGTCACCGCTGGTTGCAGAAAGAAAAACAAAAAACAACAATTGAGGGATGATGGAGGGAATATCATTAAATGTTTCCTGGTGAAATAATAAATATTTCAAAAGAACGTATCTGAATTTATTAAAATGTGGCTCCATCACCTCTGGAATAAGAATTGAGACGGGGTTGTGCTGCCTGGTGAAGGAGGTCGGCCATTAAAAATAACTGGAACTGTATCAAGGACTGAACCTAACCTGAGATTCGCCGGTGAAACTTCCTCTTCAATTGTCAGTACGTAATCTTCCAATTGTTTGTCATTTGAACCTGAGTCGCATTTTCACAGCCGGAGCGTTGAGTATTTTTATTTCATTATCTCTTGGTAAGTCACGTAATGGTCTATATGTTATGATTAATTCAGATCTTTTTCCCCTTGAGTTCTCAAGTTCTAGGTTTACTGTCTTAGAGTCATGTCTATATATATATATAAAAAAAGAAGTGAAACTTAAAAACGCGGACCAATCATAACTTTGGCGGGCTCATGATGATGTCGACCCCCCCTTCCACTCTCATTCCCAGTTTGAAATTTATCTGATTCGGAGTCAGGAAGCATGTAATTGGCGAAGACATATCATGGCCGCCGCAGACCGGCGCTTGAGCGCCTCTTGCCCTGCAGCCAGTCTAAGTTAATTTGCTATTGTGCTCGGTGTGCTTTTCATCTCCAGGGCGACGTCAGTCCTGACTTACGCCTCCCCCAGGCACACGTCGCGCCGCCAGTTGTTAGTCGATTGTACGGTTGCATTCAGTTACACAATGCCCGCTGTTATGCTCCGAAATAGCGGGGAAAAAAAGGAAGAAGAAGAAGAAGAAGAAGAAAGAACTTTACTTATCCACGAGAAAAAAAAAAAGAAGTTAATTATGAATTGTACACTTTCTCATTGTGTTGACTTGTATTTTAATTACAAAAAATTATAATATTTACAATTCCACGCTATTTTCATCACAATTGTGACCAAAAAACGCAAAAATTTCTTTCGAGTGAAATGAGACATTCAGATTTTTTTTTTCGTACACTGAGATAAAGTTTCTTTCATTAAAGTAATTAAAATATTGTTAACATGTCAACAGGCAGACGTGCTGTAAATGTGTGGTTTTTTTTAAAAAAAAAAACAATATAAAAATCAGAACGTTTTGAAGAAGATACGAATATAGTTCAGGGAGTCGGTAATGTTGACTGGAGAGGAAAGAAAACTGGGAAAACAGTTAGAAACAGCACGGGAAAGGCTATTTTTACGAAGAGGAAAAAGTGGACGGTTCCCACAGCTCAATAAAACAAGGAAATATGAAGTTTTTCCACCTCAGATATAATTTTCACCGTGACCAGAATATTTTGGTGGACAAAATTAAAGTTAATCAAAACACTAAGGCTAATGTAGGCTTTGAGGTGTGCATGAATCTATATTGTAATGGACACTCTTTGAAATTTTGTATTTCTTTGACGTACACTTAATAATTATCTCTGGTGAAAACGTTATCGCTGGGGAAAAGGCATTATTGTAGCGGACTTCTTCGCCAGAGAATGTACGTGAGGCTTTGAATGCTAAGACGTTAGTCTTGACAACTAGAAATAAATTATGCAATACGGTTTGAGTTCCGTAGTTATTAAACAAATCTCTCTGTACATTGGTTATCCTTACCAGTGCGAGTACGTTAATCCTTCAAGCAAAATAATTCTGCCGGATAGCGGCGAAACGTCGCCGGACGACAACGCAGATAATCGGGGGACAACACTGGTCTTACATGGATGTTCGAGAGACTCAAAGATTGTAAGTTTGAAGTGTTCAGTTCTACAAACACCATCGGTTTGGTAAAAACCTAAATTGGTTATCACTTTAAAAATATTTTTTTTTTAGGGTAACAGGCTACATGAGGGTAATCCACATGGTGGCAACTCCCCTTTAATAGCATAGGAAGGGATTTAAAAGGAGGGATGCGGAAGGGTAGAGGAAGGTTGCCAAGGGTTAACTAGGACCCCTGGCTATTGTTTAAGGATCCTACCCGGCATTTGTCTAAAGAAATTCAGGACAAACCCTAGAAAAACCTGCATCAGGTTAATCGGTCATATGGTACTTGTCCCACGCCCTTCCGATGGTGGGAGAGGGGTTAGCTGTGGGGTCACAGCTTTTCCCTCACCGTGCCTTGACCAGATTAGGAGGCAGCTGGCCGACTGGTCCACTGTGTATAGCGGACAACTCTTACCGTATGCCCAAGGTCTGCGACCCCGGAACATACACCTCTCAAAACAAGCCGAGGTGCCTCGGCATTTGGGAACCTTAGTTCAAAAACGAAGAGAGGAAAAGGCATCCCCAAAGTTAGCCCTACCTGTCTCTACTATAAGGTTCTGCCTGCGAGAGAACATCCCTCGTAGACAATCTTGTGTCATAGGTCGGGCACCTTTTTTTTTTTTGAGGTGTAGACAGGCTATGTATAGGATAATCCACATGGTGGCAACTCCCCTTTAATAGCATAGGAAAGGGATTTGAAAGGGGGGATGCGGAAGGGTAGAGGAAGGTAGCCAAGGGTTAACTAGGACCCCGGGGCTATAGTTTAAGTATCCTACCCGGCATTCGCCTTAAACTGATGCAGGGAAAATCCTAGAGAAACCTGCCTCAGTCAGGTCGGGCATTGGGTACTTGTCCCACGCCCTTCCGATAGCGGGAGAGGAGTTTGCTGTGGGGACGCAGCATTCCCTTCTCCGTGACTCGACCAGTTTAGGAGGCAGCTGAGAGACTGTTCCATTGGGAACAGCGAACAACTCTTACCGTATGCCCAAAGGTCTGCGACCCCGGAACATACACGTCTCAAAAGAGGCCGAGTATGTGGGAATCTTAGCTCACAAAAAACCAGAGAGATGTGAAGGCATCCCCAAAGGTTGCCTCCGCCAGAGCTCTCAGGGAAGAAAATTTCATTGGCTGTTTTAAGGATTTTCATGCCCCACCATACCATGAGAGAAGGACTCACACCTCTTAGAACATTGCCTCATAATGAATGACGTGGACGATAACATGTGACAACGTGTCGCACGCAAGGGAAAAGAACTATAGTAGTGATTTACATAAATAATTATGACCGCGATTTAAAGTGGTTACTTATTTTAGAGAGTAAATTGATGTCTTCCCGGGGATGATGTCACCCGACGAGTGAATCGGAAAAGCGCTCTTTCAGTCTGTTTTATTGCCTCTGCGTTACAGAAGGAGGCTGCAAAGATTGATGCAGTGTCACCTTATGCGCGGCACAGCTTTTATGCTTAACTTCTATATATTTCACAGACAATATAAATATTTGGAAAAGAGATTAACGTCCCCCCCCCAAAAAAAAAGGACGAGGAAAAAAAAATATGTACATTACCAGAGGACAGGTCTGTCTCACTCACCCTTAAAATATGTGGGCATAAACACCGGAGGCTTATTTTATATAGACCCGAAAACAGGCATAATTCAATATTAAATATGATTTGGGGGAGGGGGGGGTTGAAACGTCAAATAATGTAAAACCTCATTTTCAGCCATATTGAAATTTACTCCGTACATTATATAGTTACTTAATAAATCAACTGTTAAGGACATTGGTTGTATATAACGAGTTTACTTACATTTAAATTGTTATTTTACACTCAATTATGGAAATAAATTAATTAAATTCTGTTAGAGGCGATTACAGCGCTAAACGTTTCAGTTAAACCATGGAGAGTAGCTGAATCTAATTTATAAACTTATGGATTTAATTGTCGGTTTAGAAAAATAAAATTACGAGATGTATTTGTCACAACTGGATATTTAGTAAGTGATGATTACAAACAAAATACACTGGAGGTTAGTGAATATTCCAGGGACACTATGGATGCGATCTTACGCTATTTCTCTGTTATGCGGAAATTTTCAACGTTGCAATGTGCAGCATCCTGGAAAATAATTATTATTTATAAAATAAATATGCTTTGAGTTTGATGGGATTTTATCAGACACGAAAATGAGTTCAATTGTCCTAGAACATTTCGATTTCGCACCCTACTAAATATGATGAATGAGGGGGAATCTTTGAAATAAATATTGGTATCTGTTTTCCGTTTACTCTGACAAATGCATCTTTTGTTTATTTAAGTCCTAAACTGAAGGCGCCCTTCAAAGGAAGAAGGAACGAAACATTCGTCTCCTACGTTATGGGAACTCTAGATGATTTCGGTCGAATCAATCGGCGTGAAAACTCAGATTTCGTGTAGTCACCAGGAATAAATGAAAAATTAAAAGTTACACTTTATTTTAACTGTTAGACTTTCCTTTTACACGCAGTAAGTTCGTGATACATTACTACAGAGGCTAAGCGACGCAAGTGTGGCTGTACTCTTGGAGGCGCCCATGAACAGGTCTGTCTTGTTGCCGTAAAAGTGTGAGAAAATACAAAATCATGTGAGACGTATTTTTCTATTGCAGGACAATGAACGAGAATGAACAAAAAGAACTTCCGTAAATAGCATCTATGGGAGAGTAATGGGGAACCAACCGTTGAGGGCTTTTAAATGTTAACATACTTCATGTTAGCGTGCTATATAATATATTGTTTTTTAGGTAACAGGCTACATGAGGGTAATCCACATGGTGGCAACTCCCCTCTTATAGCATAGGAAAGGGATCTGAAAGGGGGGATGCGGAAGGGTAGAGGATGGTAGCCAAGGGTTAATTAGGGCCCCCCGGGCTATAGTTTAAGCATCCTACCCGGTATTCGCCTAAAAGTTATGCAGGGAAAACCCTAGAAAACCCTGAATCTGGTAGGTCGGGCATTTGGTACTTGTCCCACGCCCTTCCGATGACGGGAGAGGAGTTTTCTGTAGGGACGCAGATTTCCCCTTCACCGTACCTTGACCAGTTTAGGAGGCATTCCAATAGGAATAGCGGATATCTCTTACTGTATGGCCAAGGTCTGCGATCCCGGAACATACACCTCTCAAAACAGGCCTCTAAATGTGGGAACCTTAGTTCAAAAAACCAGAGAGATGAGAAGACATCCCCAAAGGTAGCCTGAGCCAGAGCTCTGTTGGAAGGTTCACCTGCGAGAGAATTCTCTCGCAGGCTTCATTCTTGCTATCTAATATCTTTTTTTTAAAGGCTACAGGCTATATGAGGGTAATCCACTTTGGGCAACTCCCCTTTAATAGCATAGGAAGGGATTTGAAAGGGGCGATGTGGAAGGGTAGAGGAAGGTAGCCAAGGGTTAACTAGGGCCCCAAGGCTATGGTTTAAGGATTCTACCCGGCATTCGCCTAAAGAAATACAGGGAAAACCCTAGAAAAACCTGCATCAGGTAGGTCGGGCATTTGGTACTTGTCCCACGCCCTTCCGCTAGCGGGAGAGGAGTTAGCTGTGGGGACGCAGCATTCCCTTCTCCGTGCCTCGACCAGTTTTGGAGGCAGCTGGCCGACTATTCCAATGGGAATAGCCGACAACTATTACCGTATGCCCAAGGTCTGTGACCCCCAGGAACATACACCTCTCAGAACAGGTCGAGGTGCCTCGGCTTGTGGGAACCTTAGTTCAAAAACGGAGAGGAAAAGTCATCCCCAAAGGTAGCCCCTTCGTATCTCTCGTCTATATAATATCATTTACGAGCAATATGACTTTTATTGTATTGTACTAGAAATGTCTGCGAGTCTTAGTTTGAAAAGTAATTAAGGGTTTTTGGAGTGAGGTCGCGTGTCGCACTAATCATAGAGAGGCTGATTGGGGGGGGGGGGGAAGTCCCTAGCGCCCTGGCCCTGCCTGGGTCTCTCCGGCTCTCATTAGACGCGGCTCTGTGCACTGTACAGCCGCAGCTAATAGAGTAATCAGCGGTCACCAACTCGGAATAATCGACGAATGTTCTCACTTCATCGAACTATTTTCGATTGTTCTCCTTATCGTGCGCAAACGAATAACGGCTTGAATACAAACTGGGCGCAATAATTAATACGACGTCGCGTCACTGCCCACGGTAGTGTATTACACGTCGGGAACGCTACGGTAATATCACGTTGATTGTGCGTGAACGTTGGTAACTGTAATCGCCATCGTCCAACAATACGATATCAACCATGTTGAGGAACGTTTACATTTTATTAACAGTGATATTAATACAAAGTGGTGCAGTACTGAGTCTTATATACTAAATAACACACATATTAATAAAGTATCTTACCCATGTCATTGGAATATTAGTGTAGTTTATTTTTTTATAAAAATTAGGTTATTAAGAGCGTTAGCCATATTTCAGAATATAAATATGTTAAAAAAAACTAGACAAAATAAATATGTACATAACAATTTATTTAATAACACCCCTGATATTGAGCCAAAAATGAAACTCATTTAATCGCGTTTCACAGAATTTATTTGACATAATTTTTGGCTTAGTGGCCATGGTCATATTATTATATAATATATAATGTGTAAATTAACATTCAGTAGTAACATAAAAACTGTCAATTTCTCAGAAAAAAAACACAAAAAAACCCTGTGTATTAATCAACTAAAACAAAACGTTACATCAAAAAATTTGAGACTTTATCAGGTAATAGAAATTTTTAAAGTATGCTTAAATTCAAAACTCCCTAAATTGTGGACGAAATGATATTTTTTTTTAGTTGATTAAAACACATTATTTTCTAAAATCAAAAAATTGGCAGTTTTTCTGTTTATTTATCTTCTTACAATTTTTGGGTAGATTTTCAAATTATTCATTCTGATATTGAACAGTTTTAATTAGAAAATAATTGCGTATTAAAATTAATTTTTTGTTTATTATTTATCAAATAATTATGATTCATGTTTTTTTTTAGGTTACAGTCAGTTATTTTTCAAAGTATCACTATTTATGGACCTGAAAGTATTAATTAAATTTGGAATTCCTTTAATGGCATTGGTCACAGTTGTTATGACACACAATCCCCAGTTATTTTAATAATAATAATAATGTTATTAATTTACCATGTTAGTAATATATAATGGTCAAGAAGTCAGTTAAGAATTAATTATAATTAATTTATAATATAAATAATTTATATTTATAAATAAAAAATTACTTAAGGAAGGTAGGTTTTCCAGGTGTAGTTGCTGGTTGAAGTTTTCTCGAGATTCCAACCGATTCTTCAGGTGAAGAAGATGGCGGTGCGAGCCATCAAAACGTTGTGTTTACTTAACTACGCTACCCGGTTGGAATCCCGAGAAAACTTCATCCAAAAAATTACTTGCTCATTTATTATGAATTACATTATTATTATTATTGAGTTTTAATCAACTGACTCGTGCAGTTGTGTCGCTCTAGGCTTTTAAGTTTTTTCTGCTCCTGACGAAAGGTACAAGTCTTCTTCCAGAAACGTTGTGGGGTATTTATATGATCATTTCTTTTGTATCTGCATTTGGCTTTCTTTCTTATTAATAATAATGTGTTGGAAGCGCACACATGCCGTGCATTACTTTACAACCTTTCCTTACTGTAAGCTACGATAGATTTACGTCTATTCCTACATTTTACAATATGATATCTCTCACAGGCTTCTAAACACAACTCACACACACACACTCGTCTTTAGGTTCATGAAATGCTTTGTTTAAGCACACTTTATGGTGAAAGCCATGAATCGCCAGTCTCGTCTTCGTGTGGCGTAGTTCATGGTTGGCTTCCATCCATGTCCTGTCCTTGCATAGCAGATGTTGCATAGAAGTCCTCCGGTATGTTCCGTTTCCTCTCATACAGATCTTGTAAAAGCTGGAACCAGCTGGTAGTATCAGCTCGCATCTTAGATCCTCTATTAGGAAGGTCGTACAGCAACCTCGATCTTGAATTCTTTTCAGGTATCTGGGGCCTTTACTAGCTCCAGCTCTTCCAGTTGTCTGTACGTGAGGTATTCTAGGTCATGCAGGTAGTATCTTCAGCCTAAACAGGCCCATAGCTGTGCTGATCGATAGTTGTGTAATGTTTCTGATGTCATTCCTAGCTCTAGTGGCCGCCATCTTATCTTTCTTATTGTTACATTGCTTCAAAACTCTGTGGACCTCATCATTATCTTGTGTGTAAATATAATAACGTTCAAGTTATTTTTTTTGTGTTAATAATTAATTATTTATTGCATTATTAAGCATTTTATTTTATTAGTACGTGAATGAAAATTACATACCACCATGAGTAATGTCAAACAGAAATTGATTTTAATATATAATAATTTTGTAATAAATATAAAAATAATATGCCTGTGTTTAAATTATACAAATTTAGATAACAAATAATAGACCGTAACAGAAAAATAATACAATTTAGCACCTAGTTTGGATTTTTTTTGGATATTTATGTATCTAATTAGTATATATAATCATGTTATAATTAGAAAGAAGAATTAGAACATGGTATATTTCAAATTTTTGGGTCTACCAATGGTTTGTAAATAATATAAACAGAGGACCGAAAGCTACTTCCAATAAATGCTGTAAAACACAAATAGATAAATTTTTGTTTGGTACTAATAAATCAAGGGTTTTATTAAATTTATTAATATTATTGTATTATATTATATAAATATTTTTATAAATTGAAACATCAAATTAACCAAATATCTGTAAACTAAGTGTATATTGTAGCAATACCTGGAGAATATGGACAATGGTAAGCGTTTTGTGAAAGGGAATCTACGCGATTAGAAAGGACGATAGTTAGGCTAATACAGATACTTGTGGTTGGTAAACCATGGAGGAATAATAACAAAAATAGAATTGGGTGAATAGGTTGGAAACGGATCTGAGGGTGTTGAAAGCGGGAAGGTGAAGAAGGACAGCAGTTGACAGAAAAGGATGGGGTGGTCGGGCTGTTGTTCTTAGAGGCTCTCAGAGAACCACAGAGCCAATAGGACCTTATATTTATATATGAAAATTATATTTCTAGATTTTTTTAACACTCAATACAGTCTGTAGCGTCAGTTCCTTGCCATACATAAATTCCCAAGTTTTAGGAGATTTTTTTGTATGTAACATCTCCTTAATTATCGATCTCACCACTGAATTGATAAATAAATTTTAGAACACGGTAAACAGCAAAGTTTATCGATCAGAATAATTGTCGTATTTCAAATTTGGAGCGAATTATAATCCCGTAATTACCGACATTGAACACACGCGTCTGTAATGTATGGAAATAACATTATATTCAGCACTGAGTAACGGTGAACACAGATTCTGTGTGTAATTGAATTTATATTTCTCTAAAAAACATTATACAGGGATCTTGTAAATTCTTCATCCAAATAAAACGGTTCCCAACAGAACGTGATCAATGGCGGAATATCAATAAATTGTGTGTGAGTGTCTGTGTGTGTGTGTGTGAATGACTATCCATTGGTGATAATCCAAGTGTAATTTATTCAAATCCTACCGCCGCAATAACGGTAAATCGAAACGGTATAAATATTCAAGTACGTAGAACGCTCTTAAACCTATTAACAGGACCCACATTGGAACTTCCACGGTACATTCATCTCTACCGCCATAAATATTTAAATATTTCAGGCTGACGTCAATTATCTGCCAATGTATGCAAAATAATTAAATTGTTTAGCACGAAAATATTTACTAGACGATTTTTTTTTACTTTTAACGTAAAACATTAAATTTATGACTGATTTTCAGATTAAATTGAATATGCCATTGAAAGAAGAAATCTGTAAAGGAAAAAGCAACTAATTTAATTTTTTTTACAGACTAGTGAGACAAAAAATTACTGTAAAATATACTGCAGTTAGAATGCGGTCTTAATAAATGCAGGGATGTTGGGTCATGCAGCAGAGACCGTAAACCAATTTATTAACTTGTTTTTATTTTTTAATGTATGTGTACGTCCTTAGGATCATTTTACTTTTCTGAGAAGATAAGATGAATTATAGGAACTATTTATTTACCCAATGAGCCTTAATACTTTATTAAATTCTCTTCCATAAATGTCCTGAAAATTTTAATTCATTTTATGCTATCATTGAACCTTTTGATTACCTATTAATTATTTTCCTGCCGAATTTTTATCAGAACACGTGTCTCTATCAGACTATTCACATAATATATATTTATTATGTATCTCGTACGTAAGGATTAATTTTCAACATTTTATCCTGCTTTATTTAATAGGGCAACAGGCTACTTGAGGGTAATTCACATGGTGGCAACTTCCCTTTCAAAGAATAGGAAGGGATTTGAAAGGGGGGATATGCTGAAGGGTAGAGGAAGGTAACCCCCTGGCTACATTTTAAGTATCCTAAAAGTGATGCAGGACGAACCCTAGAAAAACCAGCATCTGGTAGGTCGGGCAGGTTGGCTACTCGTCCCATGCCCTTACGATAGTGGGAGAGGGTTTTGGTGTGGGGACGAAGCATTCCGTTCTCAGTGCCTCGACCAGTTTAGGAGGCAGCTGGCCGACTGTTCTAACTGCTTTTTTTTTGGGGGGGGGGGGGTTATAGGCTACATGAGAGTAATCCACATGGTGGCAACTCCCCTTTAATAGCATAGGAAGTGATTTCAAAGTGGGGATGTGGAAGGGTAGAGGAAGGTAGCCAAGGGTTAACTAGGGGCCCCCGGGCTATGGTTTAAGGATCCTACCCGGCAATTCCCCTAAAAGTCATGCAGGGAAAACCCTAGAAAAACCTGCATCAGGTATGTCGGGCATTGGGCACTTGTCCCACGTCCTTCCGATGACGGGAGAGGAGTTTACTGAAATCTCTCTAGTATTATTCTACTAACTAATGGAAATTATTTGATTCTCATTGTGTCTTTATCAATGCACAATTCTAGGAAGTTATTTTTTTTCTTTATTAGAAATTACTGGAGAAATAGATTTAAATTTTGACTTTTATAATAGATTTAATAGTAAATATTTAAATGATGATTTAAGAATTTAGACTAAAGTACTGCAGAAAAAAACACTTGTAAAAGCAACAACATTGTGTTGACATTTACAAATTGGGTAAGAAAGTATAGAATGGCTTCAGAATGCTCTTAGACAGTTAAAGTTATTACTCACTTTCCTATACTGACAGGATCAGAAACGCTAGATTAAAATTTATTCTTCGAATTTTGCTATTAGTATTCAATACAGATGTTGAATGATTTTAGAAATAATTTTTACAAGCTTTATTTAAATAAAATATAAAATAGTGTTGAAAAGAAGAACTATAACAAGCAAGAGATGTTGGGTCATGCAGCAGAGACAGTAACTTTATTTCAAAACAAATAACAATATATACATGTATTATATATATTTGGCCTCATCATTACTCACGGTTGTTAGACAGGAAACAGCTGTCATGTCACATGACATGTCAAGAAATAGACTTCGGAGGTGTGCGAGGGCTATTCTCTCGCAGGCAGAACCTTGTAAGAGAGACACGAAGGGGCTACCTTTGGGGATGCCTTCTCCTCTCTCCGTTTTTGAACTAAGGTTCCCTCATGCCGAGGCCTGTTTTGAGAGGTGTATGTTCCGGTGGGTCACAGACCTTGGGCATACGGTAAGAGTTGTTCGCTGTTTCCATTGGAACAGTCGGATAGCTGCCTCATAAAATGGTCGAGGTACGGAGAAGGGAATGCTGCGTCCCGACAGCAAACTCTTCTCCCGCTATCGGAAGGGCGTGGGACAAGTACCCAATGCCTGACCTACCTGATACAGGTTTTTCTAGGGTTTTCCCTGCATTTCTTTAGACTAAATCCGGGTAGGATCCTTAAACAATAGCCCTAGGCCCTAGTTAACCCTTGGCTACCTTCCTTTACCCTTCGCATCCCCCCTTTAGACCTGTTCCTATGCTATTAAAGGTGAGCTGCCACAATGTGGATTACCCTTATGTAGCCTGTAGGCCCCCCAATAAAAGTAGGTCGAGTGTGGTTGTGTTTAAAGGATGTTGGGCCATGACGCATGTGACACTTGGCGATTTTTTTTAATTCAAAAGTTCTGGGTTAATTAAATTACTATGTTTTTGTACTTTAATTATGATTTTGTGGAGTTTCACTAAAACCGTAATACGTTCACAAAGGAAGGAATAAAAAATGTCAGCTTGTTTGTTTAATGTTACTTGTTTTGTGGAATACGGTTCAATGAAAATTGTTACGGCTCAGCAGATGACAGTATGAGAATATCAAAAGCAGTTTCAGGTACTTTGTGTTGCCTATTGACAAAGTAATTTGCTCCAACAGAGGGAAATGTATCCGCGTTGTTGTTGTTCTCCGTCCTAATCAGATTACGCGAATCTTTTTCATGAGGCTTATCTTCATTTGTTCGCACTATTAAAATGGGATTCGTAATTATATGATCAGGAACAGGAATATAGTCCTCGGGGATGTATATATTTCGCTTGTCTCTGGGGAATGGCAACAATGTAGCTGGAGGCTTTTAATACAGGGGGCGTTCTCTTAAAGGGGAACGCTTTTCCCTCTCCATCCCCCCACCCCATGTGAAAGATAATTGAGATTCATACGTTGCAGCTTCACAATACTCAAGTTGATAATTCCGGAGCAGCGAGGGAATCGCACTTAATAAGGGTCAGTTTCCCCGTATCGGATTTACGACGTGTGTATACAAAAATATAAAAATGATCAACGATTCAGAATTTATTAATTAAAATTTTCATTCAATAAAATTGAAATTTACAATTTATTTTCCAATTTTATTTATAACTAGCTAAGGTGGCCGGCGTTGCCCGGGATGTAATTTATCCATAACCACACTTGAAAACATCCTCAATTAGGTATGATAAGTTGTGTCTGTCAAATATAATGTTTTTGATAATAATTAATTAATTGACTCCAGCTTTTACGTTATTTTTATGTAACACAACTCTAGCCCTATTCCTAGATATATTCATCTCCCGTTCCGTTGGACCCGCCCGTTAAACTTAAAGTTGAATGTAATAATTGATCTCAGCGACATCCATAACGCTGGATTTGGATCCAATCACGGCTGAATTCTCGTTATTTTCTTGTAACACCCGTCCACCCCCAGCCCCCCCTAAGAGTGCTCCTTTCCCGTTCTATAAGCGGATTGAGATTATAGTCAGATAACATCGGTTGAAACACTATCAATGTCTTTGAACCCTAAAAATATTTATCCGACTCAAATATCAACTGTTTTAACATGATTGAATATTTCCACCCCCGCTCCTGGGGGTGGTAGACGTGTTTCGCCCCGACAGTCCACCCCCCCCCCCTAAGAGTGCTCCTTTCCCGTTCTATAAGGGGGTTGAGATTATAGTCAGATAACATCGGTTGAAACACTATCAATCTCTTTGAACCCTAAAAATATTTATCCGACTCAAATATCGAATGTTTTAATATGTTTGAATATTTCCACCCCCCGCTCCTGAGGGTGGTAGACGTGTCTCACCCCGACAGTGTTTGTTTTCTGGTCGCAAAGAACACGTATACGAAATTTGGTGAAATTTGTTCCACCACCGGTGTAGATTTGTATAAGGAACGTACACACATACATACATACAAACACTCTGCTTTATTTATTAGATCCTTTGAGACCTGGTCTGCTTTTAGCCAACTTAATTTCATTCAAATTTTGGAAAATTAATAGTTTATAATTTACGAAACGTTTAATTGCTATAATTTTAAATATTTGTGACTTATGGCCATGATAAATTAACATATTTAAATATAATTCAGTACCAGTCAGATAAATTTTCCAACAACATACTATTCGTAGAAACACGTATAATACTTCAAATTCCATTAATTAAATTGTTCTCAATTTTAGAAAATAACTGTTTTTCCTAGATTTTTAATCTTAGATTGTGGTTTAAAAACTTGAAGGAGTGGCATAACACCCTAAAGTAAAATATGATTCACACTATTCTCCCCCAAACAATATTCAAACACCTATACATCTTGAAATTGAAAACAGTAACAATTACACTCAGAGCAACATTGACATGTTTTTTTTGTAAGAAAAAAGCAGAAATTTATGTTAATATGAATTATAATTTATAAGGTGTAGAAAAAAATTTATGTTATTTCAAATTATATAATTTTGTGTAATCTAAATTTGTATATAATAAATTATAAGAAATTGACATAAATTATATTTATACATAATTGTATTAAATATCATCAAGTGTGTTACTCAATATTTTTTTTTTTTAGATTTCTGAAAAATTGAAATTGAACACTTGAAAAGATCCTCAATTAGGTATGAAAAGTTGTGTCTGTCAAATATAATGTTTTTGATAATAATTATTTTTCTGACTATTAACTCATTTTTTTATTCTCATTTATTTAAAAAGGAAAAACTGATTATTATATTTAAAATTTAGATCATAACCTAAATAAAATGATTGGCAATAAGAGACATGGAGGATGAGAAACTGAACTTCACTATGCAGTAAGAAAAAAGTTACTTGTTAAGAAAATGTTTAATAGAACATGAGTTGACAATTGTACCTTTAATATATTCATATACATTGAGATGATGTCCCAAATGAGCTCTTTTTCGATGTCATGTTCATTTTGTACTTTCAACTTCAGTAATGATATTTTAAAAATTTCCTAGCGAGTGAAGAAGAGTACGTTTGTTTGATCGTGATACGTGGGGCCGTTGTTACCAAGTTATGTCCGCGCGTAGTCGAAGTGCATTTGAACTCTACGAAACTTAGCCCATAAGGATGATAATTTATTCAGCATTGAGGGAGAGTTATCTAGGCAGGAGACTTAATT
Organism: Zhengitettix transpicula; assembly: GCA_037074705.1. Taxonomy (NCBI): domain Eukaryota; kingdom Metazoa; phylum Arthropoda; class Insecta; order Orthoptera; family Tetrigidae; genus Zhengitettix; species Zhengitettix transpicula. Next base: position 90,767,911 of record CM073593.1, on the reverse strand, counting down.
AATTCGACCTGACTTGTTTGGAACCTCACTCCCCTCCTCCTCCCCCCCACCCCACAAAGTCAGTTTATCTGGATTAACACCTGTGGTAAGAGCGGACGCTGGAAAACAACTCAGAACAGGTAAACCGTTTCTCAAAAATTAAATAGGGCAGGAATTTGAATGTATTTTTGTTTGAAATGTGTAGCGAATAATGTGGAAGCACAAATAAAATATATATATATATATATTGTAATACTAATTAAACAGGCTATTAATTGATTTTAATATAATTTAATTGTTGGCGGAACGGGAGTTTAAAGACGACAATCAAGGCGGGTTTTGTTAACAATGGAGACTGTGGACCGTGCGCCTATAGTAACTCAGTCTGCGTGAAGTCTGCATCGAGCCTGGGTCCAGAAAGGATACATAAAAGTGTCTGCAAGGGATACAACACAGTAAAGTTTGATAATCTAAAAGTAGGAATAGTCCAGCGGCAAGATATTATAGTTTACATAAAACGCACGTAAACAGTTTGGACGGAGAGACTCAGAAGATCGCAGTTTGGAAGCAGAAGTTTTGCTTCACAAACTACTAATTTTAGCATAGAGAGACTTTGAGGAGACCTACGTCCGGCAACTGGCTGAGAGTGAGATGATCCAGGTTCCAGGCTAGTAGAGATCCAGAGCAACTACAGTGTGTTCAAAATCTAAAGTGTAGAATCAGTGTATAATGGCCTGTTTAGTGGTGTTGACTTCAAGATACAAGAGTCCGAACTGGTACCAGTAGCACTGTCGTGAGTAGAAAACAATTATTGATGACTGTAAACGATAATTAAAGGGTATGGTCAGATTTCGTTCGCGTTTTTCTTTTCATTCGTTTTCTTTTAGTTTTGTATTTAATATTGTATTCCGTTAAGTTCAATAACATTGGATTGTTAATGTTTCAGTTCATTGTATTTGTTCTTCCTATCAAACCCAGTGGTGACCCTGAGATAATGAGAAATTGGACGTCGTTGATTGTAAAATTATAAAGCTGTATTAATAAAATAAAATTTGAAATATTTGTTTGTTAAATTGATGGAATTCGGCGTGCAAAGGCAGTGATTATAATGTGTAATTATCAAGAATAAATGTTTAAATACATAATAATTTTGTTAATATTTTCTATTAATTAAGACCACTTTTTTAAATTATTACATAAATGGCTTCCTATACGTGGGGAAAATTTAATTCATCCTCGTTTTTTAAATTATTACTTAAATGTCTTCAACGTGGGGAATAACTATCATTAACATTTTAATTAATTTTTGTTGTTGTTTGATTAAGGATTTCTTTTAATTAAGGACCCTATTAATCATTACATAAATGGCCCAACAACGTGGGGAAAATTTAATTATTCCTTTTTTATCATTACAATATATATATATATATATATATATATATATATACTAGCTGGGTGCCCGGCGTTGCCCGAGATGTCATTTATCTATAACCCCCGATATGACTCCAATTTCGGCTGCTTTTGCGCAATTTTTATGTAACGCTACTCGAACCCTAATCATTATAATTAACTCTGAAAAATATTTCTTCAACGCAAATATCTGCCGTGTTTGCATGTTCCAAAATTTGCACCCCGCTACCCCTGCATCTGAGGGGTAAATGACAATTTGAAAGTTGTAACTAAACACAGTGACTTCCATAACCTTTGATTTGACTCCAATCTCGGTTGTATTCGCGTTATTTTACTGTAAAGCATCTCCACCACAAACCCGAAGGGTGACCTTTTCACAGGGCGTAGGGGATGAAAATTGTATTCAGATAACATTGGTAGAAACACTATCAATATCTTTGACCCCTAAAAATATTTATCCGACTCAAATATCGGCTGTTTTAGTATGTTTAAATATTTCCACCCCCGCTTCTGGGGGTGGAAGACGCGTCTCACCCCGACAGTGTTTGTTTCCTGGTCGCAAAGAACACGTGTACGAAATTTGGTGAAAATTGCTCGACTGGTGTAGATTTTAATTTTATTTAGAAAACGTTTGTATGGGAAATAGAAAAGGGCTGTTTTTAGGGTTTTCCCGGAAATTATTCGATTTTTTCTCGCCTTTTAAACCTTCCCTAGACCTCCAGAAACATTTCAAGACTAAGATAAGATAAATTCGTTTAGCCGTTCTCGATTTTTAGTGAGACTAACGAACAGCAATTCATTTATATATATATATATATATATATATATATATATATATATATATATATAAATGTGCAGAAATGGCTCCATGAGTGCACGGACCCCGTCACACACAGTTCTACAACGCTCAATTAAAAAAACCTAAACGAAGTTCTGATTTTAAATTGAACAGTAAACCGATACAACGCTTGAAATATTTTTTTTTCTCCTCCCCCGCATTTCCGCGGATATCGCAGAATAACCTGTTCTCAATGCCTCGATTTTTTAAATTCAGTTCCGGGATTGAGACCTTCGCTGTCAGATGTAAACATCCAATTTGTTTGCGTTCGTGACAGAGACAGATGCCTGAAAATACATTAGTGTCCATTACGGACAGATCAAACAGATGATGATAAAGAATAACGAAAAAAAATTTTTTTTGAGTTCGGTTTAGTCCCATAAAAAAATAATAAAATGTATTAAATTAAATTTTTTTTTATTTAGTCACAGCTGATTTTTACAAATTTAAATGTTTTTTCTTTCAAATAATATCAATTATCTATCACAATGTATATATAAAAAAATTACAATTACACTCAGAGAATATTGTGCGGGATTTAAATGAGTCTCAAACTTCATATGTAAAAAAAATCACCTTTTTCATAATTTTATTATATTATATTAATTTCAGAGTATAAAATGGAAAAGAATGAGACCATTTTAGATTAATAAACAAGTGCGGCAAAAAAAAATTGAAAATACTTGCAATATTTAACGGTAGAGTATGACATTAGCTAATATATGTTTTTTTTAAAAAAAAATACATTTTTATCACCTATATAAGACAATCACACATGGTTCATTTATTTCATGATGGAGAGAAAAAAAATAGTAATTGTCATTGAAGAGGCTTTCAGAACTATCAAATTTTATTTTCAAGGTTGTATTTTAACGTCTGTATATATGAAATAGATAATGTTACGAGGATCTCCTGTAGAAGTTTTTTTTAGGGTAACAGGCTACATGAGGGTGATCCACATAGTGGCAACTCCCCTTTAATAGCATAGGAAAGGATATGAAAGGGGGGATGCAGAAGGGTAGAGGAAGGTAGCCAAGGGTTAACTAGAGCCCCCGGGCTATAGATTAAGGATCCTACTCGGCATTCGCATAAAGAAATGCAGGGAAAACCCTAGGAAAACCTGCATCAGGTAGGTCGGGCATTGGGTACTGGTCCCACGCCCTTCCGATAGCGGGAGAGGAGTTTGCTGTGGGGACGCAGCATTCCCTTCTCCGTGCCTCGACCAGTTTAGGAGGCAACTGGCCGACTATTCCAATGGGAATAGCGAACAACTCTTACCGTATGCCCAAGGTCTGTGACCCCGGAACATACACCTCTCAGAACAGGCCGAGGTGCCTCGGCATGTGGGAACCTTAGTTCAAAAACGGAGAGAAAAAGGCACCCCCAAAGGTAGCCTCTTCGTTTCTCTCCTACATGTTTCTGCCTGCAAGAGAATAACTCTCGCAGAACTTTTTTTTTTGGAGTATGTAAGTTGGTGCTTTGTGACTACTTCTTCCTTCGCATTTCTTTAGGCGAATGCCGGGTAGGATCCTTAAAATACAGCCCGGGGGCCCTAGTTAACCCTTGGCTACCTTTTTCTACCCTTCCGCATCCCCCTTTTCAAATCCCTTTCCTATGCTATTAAAGGGGAGTTGCCCAACGTGAATTACCCTCATGTAGCCTGTTACCCTAAAAAAAAATACTTCTTCCTTAAGTTCGTGACGTCCTAGTCCAAGAATTCTTTCCTTGGCCGGGGAGGATCTTGTGTCGTCGAACAGAATATCGACGACTACTCCACCCTTTGGGAACGCGGATCGAGCTCAACGAACTGCCACCACGTTCACCGTGTCAATTGTTTACGGATTTCCCCTGTGGTCACAATACTCTTTATTTTTTTCCCCCCCCTCTTGAAATTGTTTCCAATTTCTTGTGTACGTTTACGTGTGAAGGAAGCTTCCGCGACGGTGTTCATATGGTGCGCGCGATGACTATTTTTCTGTAGCAATTGAAAAATATGTGTGATGTAGACGTTTTTTAAACTAATTAAATTACTCACTGTCCACATCGTGAGCGGTCCTTGTTCTGAAGGCGCTGTCCTGTAATTTTAAAACTTATTCAATCCTTGAAAGCGATTTTAAGTGTATATATCTGAAAATTTTCCGGTATCTAATAACAATAAAACATGATGGTTTTAAATTAATTTAAATTACATTTTTAAGAATTTAAAAAAGTTAAAAGCGACCTTTCTTATTCATTTTTAAGAAGCATTGAAAATTCGATGTTCAAACTCCATTAGGTCGTAACTCTTAAACACGGAACGGTAATAGAATGGGGGGGAAATAAGGCATAAATAAACTTCAATTTTAGTAAATGCACCCCATTTCATTCCGTTCCATACCAATTCATTTAATAATCCATATATATATATATATATATATATATATTAGGGTTACAGGAGGCTACATGAGGGTAATCCACATGGTGGAAACTCCCCTTTAATAGCATAGGAAGGGATTAGAAAGGCGGGATGCGGAAGGGTAGTGGAAGGTAGCCAAGGGTTAACAATACTTTCGGTATTTCAACAGTAGTCACTGTGAATGCCAGAAGATGATAACGTTGAATGATATCGAAACGTCGCGACGATCTGAGCCGTCTTACCGGAATCTCGAGAGAATTTCACCCACTATTTACTCCGGGAAAACTTTCGGTTGACGATAGTCACTAGGGGTTGAAATACCGAAAGTTCACGTAATTTTTTAGACGGTAAATTATATTTATGAAATAAAAAAAATCGAAGGTTATAATGTATGTTAATAAACAGTTGTACAAGGTCCAGTTTTTATCAAATTATATATATATATATATATATATATATATATATATATAGTGACTGAACATGCAAATTCCATCATATAAATCCAATGATTTTGTTTTATAATTAATTATCTTGTTAAGGTATTAAGCCGCAGGTAAATAATACCGGAAGATAAAAATATGTTTAAAAGTTATTGTTAGTATTAGGTTAAGGTTAATTTATTTAATGTCGCTGTTAAGTTGGCTGAATTTTGCGAGACAGCGTAATCAATGTAAAACATGGAGGAATATTAGTCGCAGCAGGTCGAGGTCTGCTTCCAGCCAGACGGAACATTTTACCAAGGTGGTACGATGCAAGGAAGCCAATTGCATACGACATAACACCTCGATGTTCAGCTGTTCGTAAACAGTTTGATACGGACGTGGCCCAAGGCCCACACCTGAGGCGCAGTTGAACTCGCCCCGTGGTCAGTGAGCAACGTGCTGGGGACTGAGGCTGCGCTTCCCCTCGTCTGCGCAACTTAACACGTGGGGAAAATGTGTGAAGTGGTAAGTTCTATTGAATTTTCATTTAGTATACGACGACTAAGAGGACGCTATTGAAGTCTTGAGAGCTCACGACGATTGGATGAAAATCCAACTAATTTATTTGCGGTAGCCTCAATTAATTGCGAAGTCCCACAGAATAAAGCGGTTTCTTTTGCAATTTTCCCATTAATGTTTAGATTTAAAGAACCTTGAATTTATCTGCCTTGTTGAAGTTGATTATTAATTAAAAGTAACTCAATTAGAATACATTCTTCATTTAACTTTAAATTTTATTTATTTAAATTTGAGTATTAATTTTAAAATAAATTTTTCTTTCTGATCTTGAAGTTTTTATTGAATTATTCTGTTAAATTTAACTTTCAGATTTTATTTGGGCTTAATGCTTTCAGTAGATTTGATTTATTTTTTTGATTTTTGATTCCATGCTTTTGTGTTTGAATCTTTTAAATATCCAAGGCAGTTGAATTAATTTAATTGTTAGTAATAAGTTTCTCGTAATACAACGACCACCATCATAATTTTGGCTGTCTGCACGTTGTGACCTCTTGAAATATTCTGCTTCATTATTAGAATTTTAAAATTGATATTTGATAATAGTACT